>CP137671.1:37511428-37565874 GCA_037976565.1 Mesocentrotus franciscanus | reverse complement strand
GAAAGAGGAAATATGATAGAATTATTTTGTTTTTCTTTATTTTATTTTAAGTATGACCATTCTGTTAATTGTTCCAATTTCAGTTCCATAGGCAATGGGTTAATATTCACACTCCCCACAAAGTTTTGCAAATAACTATAATCTATTTACAGGTACACGACACAGCCAAAGACTTACCAAGGCGGGGAAGAAAAAAACGAAAGCAGAATAAGAGACAAAAGATCATCAGATTTTCACCTTATTTTGTCGGCAGAGGATATAAGATAAAAACAACCAGGACAAAAAACCCATCACACCCTACTTGTGACTCCTTTGAAAATCATTCTTTCAATTTAATTTTCCATATATTTAACTTGACAACTACATTATCAAATTCTGACAATATATTTCTTAGAAGTAGTTTCTAAGTATTCATACTTCAGGTTGCGGTTGCTGATCAAATCGGGTCCATTTTGAGGTTTGTGTTTTCACCCATGCCACTCTTAAATCGTCATTGCTCTCAGTAGATAGTGCTTTCTCTGAAACAAAAATACCAAGCAGAATCATATAAACAAAATGATAAATATAGGCCTACACTATTCTGTTATCAAATACTCAGCGACAGTCACTCAGTCAGGGACAGTCGAGTTCGGGCGTCACGAAATAATATACACTTTTTTTTCTTTCTGTATCAATAAATCGTTATTTTTTGAGGGTCCGCATGTACAAAGAATTCACATTTTTTCCCTCTTTAAAAAAAAGTCTTTTCATCTAATTTCGAAACCGACAACACTGTCATTTTTTTAAGGCATTTAACATAGAACTTGTGAAAAACGATTCGCCGTTTATATAATTCTTTACCATAATATATGCGCGCGGGCACAATTTTGCCAGGGGACAGAATGCGTATTGCCTAAATTCCAACTTTCTGGTTTATAATTATATGTAATTTTAAAATTATATTTCTTATATATACTTCCTAATTTAAAAGAATAGGCCTACCATATATAATCTAAACATACATATTCGGCAGTCGGCACACCCCTGCGCTACCAAGAATTTTGAAAATACCTGTATTCGGGCAACAGGCTGGTCATATTCTAGCAGAAAGATGATCTGTTTGTAATGGTTAATAATAATTTTTGTATTATACATTTTTGTAACAAAATTAAATTTTCACAACAAAAAGTGTCAAAACGTTAATATCCGTGGAAGAGATGTCATCATGTCACCATCGGCAAAACGGTGCACATACGCCTATCCATCACATGTGCAGGGGTATGTTAAGACATTAGTGTCAACATTTCAGCCGAACTTGCCTGCATTTATATCCTTCATCTCCAGATCTCCAACTTTGCAGCTCTCATTGGGATTCGAACCCGGAGCCTTCTTCTTGCCACATCCAACACCACCAACAAGGAAACAGGGTCCAAGGTACTCGAAAAAGAGGCTCCTGATGAACTTGATGTGGATGATGCCTTTTCGATGACTGACGTTGATGACGATAGCCGACATGATAGCCACTACTATGGTGATAATAAAGCACTCACTCACGTATGATATGACCGGTGCCGTTTTACCTGTCAATTAGTGAATCAGTGAAAAGGAGTCAATTTTTATTTAAATTTCGCCAAAGTTAACGTCACTGTTTTGACTACTGCATAATCGCCCCGCATATCCCATTGGCGGATCCAGGGGGCACAGGGGCACGTGCCCCGGCCCCCCAAAAAACTGAGCGAATTTTCGGCCGGCGCGATTTTCAAATTTTCGGGAGCAAAAAATAAAAAAATTAGTGCTCACTAACCCCCGAGGGAATTTTCGACCGGCGCGATTTTCAAATTTTCGGGAGCAAAAAAAAAAAAAAATAGTGCTCACTACCCCCCTCCCCCAACTGAGCGAATTTTCGACCGGCGCGATTTTCAAATTTTCGGGGCAAAATTGTGCCCCGTCTAAAAAATCCTGGATCCGCGCCTGTATCCGTATAGCACACTTGCAACTCAAGCTTCGAATGCATTTAATTATTTTATAGTCATACATCAACGTGGAGCATGAGGTCAATCATTGAGGGGCACTTGGATCATGGGCGGGGGAATCGGTTTTACTCGAAAATAAGAATTTACAAGGCCACTGATTAAAGGAGAGTATGTGTGATGGATCATCGTCTCCTGTTCTCGTTCTCCCGTTTCACCACCAGAAGAAGAAGAAGAAGAAGAAAGAAAAACAAGTTCCGCTTCATGGGGACTTGTTAAAGTTGACTTATGGTTGGAAGTCATTGTTCATGATGGTGACGAGTCCATCATGCACTCAGGACTGACTTCAGAGTAGATTGTGAATTCAGCGTCCACTCATTAAGCAGATTACATCGACGCATATGGGTCGGTGGAATTAGTGTTTTTGATGATGTCTACAAAAGATATGTAACTATTATGAATAATGATATTTCGAGTTATCTAGAAAAGAAATGCCTTTCTTTTTTCCGCGAGGCACTGGTCACAAATCTCACAAATAATCAATTTTCTGATACTCTAGACCAACATAATTCAGGAGTAATCGTTCAACGAACTGTTGGTACAAATTTAAAATGCTTTAATTATTTGCCAAACCCCGAGTGATCTGATTCTACTTAAGAAAAAAATAATATTGTCTAAAAAATTCCCGTGTTGCAGGCTGTTGTAACAATGATTTTTTCATCATGAAAAAGTAAATGGTATTTACTCATTTGTATTCATATATTACATCGGTTCGAATCAACCTAAAGAAATGTACCTCTAGAGCTCTTGGGCAGGTTGTCTGTGATGACGATCTGGAACACCGTCAGACCAAGAACAAGAGAGACGGCGGCCGAGAGGCGCTCTCCACTTTTGGCGGGAATGATAAAAATGAATATCGATAACCAACTGAGGAAAGTTATCGGTAATGTCACGTTCTGAACGTAGAATTTCGGCAGTCTTTCGAGCATTAAACCCATCGTCATGATCTCATAAGTGACGTTGTCAGGTAGAGTGACGTAATCAGAACGTGTTGAGGAGCTAATGATGTTGTATTCGGCGCTCACGTTTGGGTTAGCGACTACGATGTTGCTTGTGTCTAATTTCACCAAGTGGATGGGTGTATTTTGCATTGTGAATTCGAGCCTATAAAACAGAAAGACAAACAGACAGTCGAACAAACAAAACAACAAACAAACGGACAGTGAACTAATAACAAAACAAAAATTAGATCGAAGACTTATACACTATTTAATCTTTTAAAAAAAGTATTGTCGTCTAAAGTTCCATGCTTGCGTTTCAAATTCTTAATGGTGGTATGGGGCCTATCAAGTGATTTTCTCATACATTAATGGGAAACAACTGTTAGTTTCCAAATTCATTTTATTTTTAGAAAGCCTTATCCTGAAATGCGACTCTTTGACAAGGTAGGGATGGGGATACGTCTGATTCTTGCCTCTAGAATCTTTCACTCAACAGTGGCGGATCTACGTGGGGCCGGGGATTTAGGTTTAATCATTTCCAGCCCCGGGGCTGCCAAGTGAAAATGAGATGTGCATAGAAAAACGCCATCATGTTAACCAGTCATTGATTTCCGCAAAGAGAGGTCCGACCAAGTGGTTAAAGTTAGACCACAAAGAAAAAAAACGCACACTGGAGAGAAACCTTTCAAGTTCAAATATTGTGAGAAGATATTCAGCTCATCTGGTAACTTAAACAAACACTACTACTACTACTACTACTACTACTACTACTACTACTACTAGTAGTCTGTTACTAGTTACTACTACTACTACTACTACTACTACTACTACTACTACTTCTACTACTACTACTACTACTACTACTACGACTACTACTATACGCTTCTACTACTTCTAATACTACTACTAATACTAATACTACTTCTTCTATAAATACTAATACTACTACTGATAATGACGATAAGAATGATAATGATCAAAGTTGCATTTATGTAACGCTTAATACTAATGTTTCCAAGTGATCTATCATTGAGTACGTCATGTATGTACACAATGTACACAGTGGACCCCTCTTCATAAAATAAATCTGGCGAAACTTTACCCGCATTCCTGCACGTCAAATGGAAACTTCTGAAGATCTAAGTCACATGATGTATGATGTAACAATGGTGATTCTAGATGTACTTGTCCGTCATAGCTGATATACGTTTGACTGACGTCATGTTGAATAGGGTTCACCGGCTGGTCAAGGACACTATGTATATAATTTAAAAGCACAGAAATAACAATTTTTAGAGAAATATTTGGAATTTTAATAAAAAGGAGATTCATGAAGGTCTAATAATAAAAGTCATGAGGAAACCTCATCAGCATCATTGCTGTTCTTCCTAATGCACCTGCAATTATTATTGCCCTAGCACCTGGGTGGAAAATGGCAAATGTTGATTAATATCTTGACATAGAGTCAATTGAAAGAACGATTAGACCACCACCTCCACTCTGGCACAGGTCTCAATGAAAATAATCATAGTTATTGAACATTCAATTTGTGCAATTTATGTTACATTACAACAATAATGAAGTTAATGAAATATATCGATATTCATGCGTTAAGATGGACAGTCTACCCACAAATTAGCTTTTACACAAAATAGATTTGTTGAATACCTTTTTAAACCAAAAATAGCTGGCTGATAACCGTGCATCTTCGGCATTGACGTACATGTTGACGATTAATAATTAATTTTGTGGAGAGCAAGATATGAATTGTGAGTGGGGGCAGTGTTATGGAATTCCTTTAAGTTTTCCTCTAATTTCCATGATTTCTTTTTCGTTTTTATAGTTATAGAAAATTATAAAAAAACAACAGATAGGGACCTACATAAAAACATTCATGTTGATTTGAATGAACATGTTACGAAATTGACTGCCCATTCGCGAATTTGAATGCTCGAAGTCACCTTCCGGCAAATGTCGACGAATTTGAAGGGATATTGGCACACTCGCTAGACGGAATGAATTTGAATGATAAAAGTGCAAAATCCGTCACCGATACTCTAAATTTAATGGCTGAAGTTAATTTTTGAATGACAGTCTCCGCTCAAAATGAACGTTTTATCAAATGGAATGAAAAACGTGAGAAATTGGCTGGGAAAACCTATATCAATTAAAAAAAAAAAAAAAAAAAATTCCACTTCATAATTTTCATTAATCATCTCTACTATCTTTCATCACCTGACAGTCTTATCCGATTATTTGAAGGTTTTCATGATTAGAAATTAATTAGTAGAGCTTTTCAGAAATTTCAACATAACCCATCAAGACTAATGTATTAAATGGTGGACTGGCCAGCCATTATAACCATCAATTACATCCCACTTTTAATCACACGGTGGATTAAGGCCTATCCCGTTAGTGGAGAATGCCTGTGATTTCGGCGCAATCTCAATTAGATGGGCTTAGTGCAAACATGGTTCATTTGTTCATACAGATCGATACAGCAACTGTACATTAGGATAATTGGATGAGGCCATAAGTGGTGCCGTGAATAATAGTATGACGTAGACCTTTTTTTCGAAATGAAAATCTTTCATATTATTTCAGCTGACCTACTAATTCCCATGTCAAAGTTAACTCTACGAACTGGAAATGAAAGGATTTTATATTGTTATCATCACTACTCCTCTAATTGTTCACTGTCATAGAGGTGTAGTGGTCTAGTGGATATGTCACCGGACTGTGGATCACATGGTTCGCGGTTTGAGTCCCACCGCGGCACTAATGTCATTTGGCAAGACATTAATTGACATTTGCCACTCTCCACCCAGCTAGAAATTCCTTGAATGCTTTAAATAGCGCCTTATTATGGCAGCTCAGCTATACAGCCGGGGTAATAATATGATACTTTGTATTAAGCGCAGTAGAGTATATTCATATTTTGGCTGCGCTATATAGGCCTATTATTATATTATAGTATTTTGTTTATTTATTCAAATTTAAGAACTATATCGGAAATCGCTTTAACTCCTGTATTGTCCTAGCCTATTCGTGCATTCGGATAATTTTAGAAGTTTTTCTGTGTGTAGGATGATGTTAAAAAAAAAAATCAATTTCAAGTTTTGAAGAAAAGAAAAGGAAAACATTTAAATACATTAGATTATCATTTGAAATATACAAAACTGAAGATCTGGTTTATAATAATCATATAAATAATAACAATAATAATAATGATCATAATAACAATATTAATAATAACAATAATATATAATAATGATAATATATTAATAATATTAATAATCATTATAATAATAATAACAATAATGATAATGATACTAATATCAATAATAATGATAATGATAATAATAGTAATAATAATAATGATGATAATAATAATAATAGTAATAATAACAAATAATAATAAGAATAAGAATGATAATAGTAATAATAATAACAATGATATTAAGAATAATAATGATATGCTATTAATAATGATAATATTGATAATAATAATAACAATGATTGTAGTAGTTCTTGAATAATGCCCGTGTCTGTCAGACTTGACACTCCTGGCGCTCTACAATTAACAACCATGTCATGAAATGTAAAATACAGTTTGTCATAACTGCGTATTACAGTAATTATAAAATAAAGAATTACTTTTTAAAATTTTATCCTAGACATTTCTACATAGGCCTACACTTACATCCAGTTGTTTCTATCTGTTATTTTCTCTATTTAAATACTTCCCTAAAAGAAAGCTGACATGAGCGTGGCAATTTATATGCTACATTAATTACGCTAATCCCGACTAATAGATTTGAATTACTAATCTCCTTGTATAGGAAATCTATGTTCGGAATCAAAACGTCGTAATATCACACGCGAGTGATTCTGTCACAATAATACTTACGTGTTTTGAAGGTATAATTTTGGTGACCATGTTTGATCGATGTTGATAGTAAAAGATCCTATCCCAGCATAGTCTCTAGGATCCCAAGTCAATCTATCATCGTACCAGTCCTAGAAGGAGAAAACATGAAGTGCGAATGATATATTAAGTGCCCCAAATTGATTTTAAAAAAAAATGAAAAGGAGGGAAAGAGAAAATAAGATGACACTATCCGCTCTCAGATCCCCCCTGTGCCCCCCCCACACACAGCTGAACCCGCTCCCTCCTCGCACCTTTTATCAATCCAATAACATAAGAGCAGAAAGGCGAACACCCCCTTCTTTCTTCCTCATGAGCTACTGAACACTTACCACTAAAATCCAAGAGATTCCAGACAATACCTGAGTCCGGGCGTTCTGAAGAAATACAGACACAAAGAAAGAAATAATACTTCGATCTGTATAATGACTGCAATTTCCTTCTTCAAGACATCTCCCCTTTCTTTAGAAGAAGAATTATAGACAAAAACTAGATTGCCATTTCATAATGTTAAAGTTATTGTTAATATGGTGTAGTGTCTGTAGAATACCCTACCTTTAAGTTGTCATGTAAAAGAGAAGAATCTCTTTTACATGCATTAATTATTTTTTACACTGTTAATTTAAAAATGGAATAATATAAGGTTTCGCAACATCATTGATGAAATACATAGGAATTTTATAGAATTATCATAACATAGATATACCCACATATTGTTGACGATTGTTTGATTGGTTTACTCTAAAAATAAAAACGATTACTACAGTTTCAAGCAATCAGTCATTATGATAAATTATTTGAAAGATGATGGCAGGGTTTTAGTATACAATTAAAAAAAAATCCAATAGCCCTGATCTGATAGGCCTGATCCCTTGAATGTAGTTCATGAAATGGACATTTACGAGATCTGAAATTGCAATAAGATGAAGGGACAAGTTGAAGAGAATTGGTCTGCCATCTTGGACGAAAGGTCTTTCTCTGACGTCATATCCAGTATCTAGTAGGTGACGTATGAGGCGCCCTTCTTCACCTTGATGACTTCCATTTCCTGTCCGCGTTTCAACATCTAATAATACAATCATGACATGAAAACGTAATAAGAAAATAGACAACTTCGACAAGCCAAAAGCTCATAAGATAGACATTTAAAACAGGAGAATGCAAACAATTAACCTCATATACGATGAGGATATTCGGGCGCCAGAATGGCAGTGGAAAGGACTAATTAACCTTTCTAATCCATCAAGAACCCAAGCCACCGAAGCTCATCAAAGCTCATTTCCCTCATTCACGTGAAATTTTAATGTAAATAAAGCCAAGGTTTATTGCTAAAAAATTGGCCGACGTACTCAATTAATGAATGGTTAAATGGGAAAGGGACAAGCTAATACGAGTTTAATACTAATAGGATTCCCCACGGTTAAATCCTTCTCCGGTTTCTCCTTGGTAAGAACAGGAAATTACAATCTCTCGGCCTCGAAATAGGTGGATTGTAAAAGGAACAATTATTGATGCTTCGGCTTCCAATGGTATACAGGAGATGCGGAACAAGGGGAAAATGGAGTGGGGATGTGGATAAGACTACAACAACACAATAATAGATAAACTGCGTCTCAATTCGAGACAACTTTATCAAAACAATCGTGTATTGGTCACATTTATAACATTAAGGATATTTAGATAATTCTCACCTCAGTCTGTTTCCCGATAAACAAAAATCTTTCAAAAACGTAATTACATGTACATGTATTCCCAATATTTCTACATTGTCACATTTCGTGCTAAGATGAGTCTTTTTTTCTTCTTTTTTTTCCTTCTTTTTTCAGATGAGCACTGTTTTTCATATTAAATGACTGATTATTTTAAACACAAAAAAATAAGTTGTATTTCATTTACTTAATTTTTTCATATTTTTTCACTTTCTTCTCTCTTTCCGCTTCTAATAAGAATACGGACACAATTTGGTCAGGAATGGATGACTTTCATCTCTTGATAAACTATCAACTTTCTAGATTCTAACCACTGATTTTATGGTACATAGCCTATAGGAATCTATTAACAGTAGCGTTTGACACTTAAACAAAACAGAAAATACATAATAATAATGGTTTATTTACTAACAAATTAATATGCATCGAAGCCCAGGGGAAAAATTGTATAATATTAGTTTTTACAAAAGAATTTACATGATAAAAAATACACTATATAAAATTATTGTAATACAAGTAAAGTAGTAAACAGTATGTAATTGTAAATTATTCATGAGTATAATACCAAGGAGCACTGTAAAGAGACATCATATACGATAATTTCCCAGGAGGGGAGTTTTAAAATCTTCAAGGGCTGCAGCCCATAAATAACCCACAACCCGCCTCACAATGTTGGACTCATTTCTTTATTGGAGTCTACATTTTGCCTCAATTGTTCTCCCTCGTTCACAATCATGTATACTAATGTCATTTTTAATGATTTTGTGATAATTTCTCTCAAAACACATGTACAATGTTTTAAACCTACTTTCATTAATGCGGTCGTGATCGACAAGACATTTAGTTATCATGGTTATTACAAATATTACGAACATATAATGATGTAATCAACATAAAATACATGTTACGAAGAATTCCCAATGAAAAAAACTAATACATAAGATTTGTAAAGCACCTCCACTTGAAATCAATGCGCATGCGTGCAAAGGATGAAAATCACACAAAGGAAAATTGATGAAATTAGAGTAGGGTGGGACATAAAAACGAGAAAGAGAACACTAATCATAGGCCAAATCAAACAAATACGGGTTAGGATTATTTTTTAACACGTCAACTGGTCTGCTATTGCATAATTTATATCATATTATTCCTAAATGCAAATGTAATAAAGATATATTTCATAACATTTATAAAAACCAACGAAATCGAGAATACAGACAAAATAATCATTTTACTCACCACCGCATACATGATGTAAGATAAAAGATCCACTAATCAAAAAGACGATCAGTTTAATATCCATGATGAAGAATGAATCGGCGATATATTCTGATAGTTTCAGAAAGAAATGAACAGTGATTCCACTGATGAGGTTCCAAGTCGTAATGTCCGAGTCTGTGTAGCTGCTAAAGATTAGTTAATGGTAGTAATGCAGGGCAAAATAATGATTTAGGATGGATTGCTTTGGATCAAGACCGTCGTTTTACGATGACTGCGCGCACGTAAAAATCCGAGAAAGGCATAGACAAATATAATAGACAGGGGAATATTGGGTGGAAGAGGAACAATTTATACGTGCAAATAAATGCGCGCGCATGCTGACGCATTTTACCACTTAGTTTGGGCATAATATGCACATCAAAGGGAAAGTTGAGTTTTGTTGCATAGGGCGCTACACAAAATATTTTTTTGTGAGATAATGAAAACTGAGTGTCAAATTTGAAAGAATATACAAATTTAAATGACAAAATCATCTTTGTTTGATCAAAATCGGTTCAGAGATGGCTGAAATATCCATAAATATAACGACTTCTAATATTTGTGGTGCCCCACGAATATTTGATAATTTGAATCAGCCGTTGAAAAAACGAGATAGCGCATTATACGTTTTTTTATCCAGCCAATGCCGATGTTGGCTTTTTGTTGGCTTTTTCGTGTTGGTTATAATACGCACAGCCAGCAGGCCCGTGTATTGTTATTATTAATTAATTAATTAATCAACGGTCATCGTATTTTTTTTAAGTGGAGCTGAATTGGTATGATCGTATTGGCTAAATTTCACATATTTTGGGGTCTAAAATTACCTTCATAGCAATTTTAGATGCTACAAGAGCAATGTCATAAATAAGAAGACCAATAACCATGCACTTTTGAAGGCATTTGCGGTCTGAAACAAGAACTCAAATATCCCTTTAATTTCCAATTACTGAAACGTGTAAATGGGCTGGAGGGCACCCCAGTAACAATTTCTTAATTGTCGTCGGGTCGGCACATTTTGGAGGCCAATCATTTTTGTCATGTTTGATCAATCATATGTAACCCCCATAAAAATGGCAGTTACTAAAGTGTCCTATGATTACAACACCCCCCTTTATTTTATTACACGTTTGATATATATATATATATATATATATATATATATATCTTTCTCTTTCTTTATCTCTCTCTCTCTCTCTCTTTCTCTCTCTCTCTCTCTCTTTCTCTCTTTCTCTCTCTTTCTATCCATTCTTTTCATCTCATACTCCCAGTGTAAGAAACAAACTCTGCATTGTGCTCTCTATGTTTGCTCCCACCGAGATTATTTTCCTCTCCCAGGTGATATTCATAGAAGAGCCCTAAATATGAAGATATTCATATCTACACAAAGCTTATAAGCCATACAATGAGCTTGGATGACATTCAAACAATATAACACTTTCGAAAAAGCGAAATTAGGGTGAAAACAATCACCCTATTCTCTAGCTGGGACAAATTTGCCCAACGGCCTTTAGCTGTGACGTAGGAAAAGGGAGGCGTGGCTAGTGTGCCACTTCCGGGTATCTAGTAGAACGCATGTATAACATATAACACAGCTTCAACTTATGTGTTATTTTACCCTTACTATAGAATAAATTATAATACAACATTGTTTGTAAGTTACTTCTCATTAATATTTCCATCTTGATATTCTAAGAAATGTATTATTTGTGAAATAAAAACGTTGAAAAATGGGGGAAAAGAAGGTGAAACTATGGCTGTGTCCCCGCGGCTTTGTTGTACAGCGAGCATGCATATATAATGGGATTTGGGTGCCGGCGATTTTTACCACCATGTAGTTCACTTTGACATATCAGTCGGAGACTTCACCTATTCCACTATGGAAAAAACAGTATTGATTTAATCATTATTATGAATAAAATAAAATTCAAACAAATCGAAGAATATTTCATTTAGTCGATCGTATCATGGCTAGATTAGCTGGAAAAAATCGAGGCGATTCTGCTGTTGTTACGATTCATCTGCGAGTAGTGCGGCTCTTGGCAGCCGCATTACCTACACGGCTGATCGCTGATTGAATTTAGTATCGCTGGCGGATTTACATTACCTGCGCGCACATCAAAACACACGTAAACGTGACTGCACTGCACACCGCACACACACAGCTGTACGCTTGCATTTCAGTCGCGATAGACGAAACCCTTACGAAACCAAACCAAAACAAAACGGCGAGAAATACACTATTCTATGTAATTATAGTTATCGACAAATGAAAATGGAGAAGAAACATTATTCATTGTTATGTCAAAGGAAATTCCACCTCGGAACATGATTCTACTAAAGGTAATTTTGTTTTGAAACACAGCTAGGTTGATTTTTCATACTATCTCCGTGTACATACAGCTCAGCTGGCAAGCTAAAGCCGGTGAAAAAGTTGAGTTGTAAACAGTTATTTTACGGATATTGTCACTTTTTCAATGCCAATAATGACATGAATATTGACATTAGGATATGTTTCAGGACGGGAGAGGACAACTGTATGCCAGATATTGACCATTCAGGCAATATTTCAATCGTTTTGAGAGAGTGGAACTGATATCGACTCTATGAACATTTGTGTGTAGATCGCAGTTAGTCTCTATAGCTGCGTGAAGCATATCCCGGCTCTGACGTCACTCACAAAGCCACTTTCCCTTAGGCGATTTCGTAGGTCAGGATAGAGTCAATTTAGTGAAATTTGATTTTCATAAAACACAAAACTGCACACTTTCATGGCATGTTAGCTGCATAAATTGCTTTAATAACTCATTCAATTATAAAATGAACTATTTTTATTTGATTTTATTTCCTATAAGTATCAACTTGCTGGTAGACAATTTATTTGCTAGGGCTTTGACCGTCAACAACACTGGACACAGTGTTTGGGATTATATTGTCTCCCAGAGATTTCGGTGCCTTTTCCCCTTTGTCTATTCCTTTAATAGGACCCTCTTTTCTTAGTGGTGTTAGCAGGTAGGATATGTTCCTTCAGGATGTGGCTACTGTTAATCTCTGTATTCAGGAGAAGTATAGTTTAAAGTGGTTGTACTAAGAAAAAGCGAGCATTATGCTTTTCTATCTTTCAGAGTCTCTTATTGGTGATCGTGCTGTATCACCGAGTCTAATTATACTAATACTTCTATTTGTGATATTATTTAGGTTAGGTCAGTTACCAAAGCTTTGTGTATTGTGTATTTGGGATGATTTACATTTAAGTTTTAATTATTATTATTGAAGTAGTATATAGCAAACTTCTATTTTAGAGTTCTAATTTCTGTCGTTGTTATTCCTAATTAGGACAAAAACAAAATGCCTGAGAACATATGTATACATTATTGTATGTGACGTCTATGATATATAATGAAATAATGGAAATGCATATCATTGACATTGGCGTCGGACATATGTCCACGAGGGTTTTAAATATTATAACTCTGTAAATACGGATAATACCTTTAAGACCATGCTGTAGAGAGCTGGCTGGGAGTATTGGGTTTGAGACAAAGGATGGGTTGGTTTAATTAAGGGTGCAAGCATGGTCCTATCACACAGGGGCGGATCCAGCCGGCGGCAGGAGGGGGGCCCAATTCGTAATTTTTATTTATTTATTTATTTTTTTTTTTTGGGGGGCTATTTTGAACCCCCGTAAATGATGTTTTCCTGGCATCTACTAACACAATGGTCACCATAAAAAGCAGTGCATAATAACGTCTTTTTAATTAAATCAAGTAACAGTTAAACAGTTTGACCCAATGACGATGCGGAGCATCGTCCACGAGCCGCGTAGCGGTGAGGCGATTTTTTTTTTTTGGGGGCTATTTTGAACCCCCGTCAGTGATGTTTTCCTGGCATCTACTAACACAATGATGACCATTAAAAGCCGTGCATGATAACGTCTTTTTAAATCAAGTAACAGTTTAAGCAGTTTGACCCAATGACGTTGCGGAGCATCGTCCACGAGCCGCGTAGCGGCGAGGCGATTTTTTCGGGGCTATTTTGAACCCCCGTCAGTGATGTTTTCCTGGCATCTACTAACACAATGGTGACCATAAAAAGCAGTGCATGATAACGTCTTTTTAAATCAAGTAACAGTTTAAACAGTTTGACCCAATGACGATGCGGAGCATCGTCCACGAGCCGCGTAGCGGCGAGGCGATTTTTGGGCGGGCTATTTTGAACCCCCGTCAGTGATGTTTTCCTGGCATCTACTAACACAATGGTGACCATAAAAAGCAGTGCATAATAACGTCTTTTGAATTAAATCAAGTAACAGTTAAACAGTTTGACCCAATGACGATGCGGAGCATCGTCCACGAGCCGCGTAGCGGTGAGGCGATTTTTTGGGGGGGCTATTTTGAACCCCCGTCAGTGATGTTTTCCTGGCATCTACTAACACAATGGTGACCATAAAAAGCAGTGCATGATAACGTCTTTTAATTAAATCAAGTAACAGTTTAAACAGTGTGAACCAATGACGATGCGGAGCATCGTCCACGAGCCGCGTAGCGGCGAGGCGATTTTTTTGAACCCCCGTCAATGATGTTTTCCTGGCATCTACTAACACAATGGAGACCATAGAAAGCAGTGCATGATTACGTCTTTTTAAATCAAGTAACAGTTTAATAAACAGTTATATCCAGAGTTATCATGTGTTTGGTTAAGTTACCAGATTAGTTGAATATCTTCTCACAATATTTGCACTTGAAAGGTTTCTCTCCATTGTGCGTTTTTTTTTTTGTCTTTGTTTGGCGGCCCAAGAGGGGTTAAAACCCTAAACCCCCGTAGATCCGCGCCTGAGTGGGGGTGTTAGAGCACTATCTTTTCTCCTTTCTCCCTTTTCTCCTTTTTCTTCTTCTTTTTTCCTTTTTTTTTTTTGGGCCGGGGCCAGGCCCGTCAGGCCCCGTGGATCCGCGCCTGCTATCACATGATGTTAGGGAACCAATAAGAAGTCTAGTTGGAAGGAAGGGTGATGTGGGTCTGGACAGTTTAATAAAACTTTGACACTTGAAGTTTCCAGCTCATTCTCTGCCCAGCTGCCATTGCTTCGAACACTGCCCTGTATATATTAAATCTCCATATTGAACCATGTGCTACTAAATATATCTGTAGCCTCTACCTTCTTCAAAGCATATATACATATAAATATATATATATATATATATATATATATATATATATATATATATATATATATATCAACTTTACGTTCTTCAAGTTTCTCTAAGTTTTGAGAGAGTTTCCTGTTTTATATTTGACTGGGCATTTCATCCAACTTCAACCTTATGAGTTGGTTATCATCCTAGTTCCTGATTTTTTATATTCAAGCAAGTGTTGGCTCTTTTACTAGGTAAGAACACCATCTTTTGCTATGTCTATTCTGTTGTATGAAGCGTGTGTATAATTATGATGATATCTATATTTTGCTTGTATATGACTCTGAGTGTAGTTTGAGACTGTAGCATAAATTCTATAACTTTTAATACAGTTGTATTTCATACAAGATTGTTTCTTTCCGCTGATCAAATAATTAAGTTAAATGAGAAGAAAAGATTATATGTAAGATTATTTTGCAGTTAGTATATGTATCTGGCATATAGCATGCGAGCCCTATAGCCCATGCTGAAAGATTAGTGGCTTTTATTTAGGGTACGTGATGGCTAATTCGTGCTAGAGGTCATTGAACTCTCACTAAATTTGGAGTACCCTGATTCTATATTTAGGCCAGTTGCTATTACAGAGGCAGGCTGTCAAGAAAAGGTTTATGAAGAGTTTTTGGTGGTTTGAGATGCTTGTTTGATTTGTAGATAAGATTTACTAACCTTCTCTACTGATGTACTGGTAATGTGTATCTGCTGTTCATTATGGTTATGCGCAGCGTGGAGCCGTATCCTGCATATTCAATTGCTGGACTTTTCTATTGTAAAAGTCACATGTTACAAGCGTTATGGTCAGGTCAATCAGACAGATCGAGTTGTCTATCTGTGGCATCCCTATTGCATTCATTAGCTCGTAATGATATCAATGAAAACTTTACTGAACAGCTGGTGTACTATTCCATCTTCCTTGCATGCAATTATTGTGATGTATACATATTATATATATATTTACTAACATGGGATAAGTACTATTTTGAAAAGGGTTGTATCATGTTAATCATGAATTAAACCGAGGTATTACTGGATAAATTAGTTGACAAGAATTGCATTGATTCTTCCAAAAGTTAATTAGATAAATCAAGAGGCAAACTCTCATCCTTTCCTTTATTTAATCTTTAGAATGTTATATATATATTTATCTTTCCCTCTGTTAAGGAATGTTTTATTAGAAGAGTCCTGTTTATTATGCTCTTTTACTAGGTCTTTTAGTTGGGTCTTTTATTTGATGAATTTCATCAAGCTTCATGCGGCTATCATTCAACTTGTTCCTGTTTTCTGCGTGCTGCAACGTCCTCTTCGACGACGCCGAGACGCCGGATACTGATCAACCGCGTATACCGATCGATATCGTAGCGAGCTCATGAACATTTAATAATTTGTTTACTTTAATATTTAAATAATCGCCGGCTTAGTTATAAGTTATAATACCTTATAATGTTATAAGTTTTGATTTTGGTTTATTTCAATGTTTTATTGATTTGCAGTTGTTTATTGACAACAAGCTAATAAAGGCATTGCCAGGTTATTTTATTAAAACGTAACCTCAAGTGTAATTTCTTTATTTATGGACCTGGGAAATGTGACATTCGGGTTACACATATAAAGATATAATTACTCTTATAGTGATATAGAATGAGAGATGTTTGAACATCGAGCTCTACAATGCGAAGGCTAAATATCACAGCATTTCTTATTGTCCTATCTGATGAGGGAATAATTTACAAATTGTAAAATAGACTGCGTCTACGAAACAAGAGAGGGGCGGGGGTCTCTAACAGCGAGGTAGTTCATTTGTTATTACTATATTTCATCTGGTGTTTTTTTCATTAATATGTATATTTAACTTCACTGTAAAGAAATGTCAAAACTTTTTTTTGCTTACAAAATATAACACAGGAAAGATGATATTCATCAAAAGACGGCTGCCCTTTGACGAGAATGCATGTGCTTGTACGCCTCTATTTGATTATGTCCTCGAATATCCTCACTGCCATTACAAAAGTAATGTAAAGTAAAGTAAAGAAAAATATTGTATTCGTATAAGAAACTCTCTAAAATTTTGATGAGTTTCATAATCTCGACAGGGCGTAATTTCAGCGGTGGTATGTCCCTGGATCCATTTTCCTTAGATATACGTCTGATAATTACTTTGTAAATATCGTAATGTAATACATGTATCTTTAAATAACATACAAGTAAGTGTAGTCAAATTTAATATGTGATGATAATAATAATAGCTAGCACAAGTACGCTGAACACAGTACAACTATATCACAACCATTACCAAGCAAATAGTACATGATAATTAATAAAAATTAAGAATAAGTAAAAACTAAAAGAATCAAATGAAGAGGGAGCTTTACTATTCTGGGAAGGGATATGTTTGCCAAGAATTTCTTAAATCCGTCTGTGACATTAGCTTATTTGATGAAAGATGCCAGGGCGGATCCAGGGGTGCGTGGGGGCGCACGCCCCCTTTTTCCTTCTGAAAAAAAAAAATAGCAGGAAAAAGCTAAGAAATCTTCACATAAATGTTTAGTTTAAGCATTCAGAAATGCCTGTGAATGTACCATAGAGCATCTTAAGGTAATTTAAGATAGAGGTGGTCCTTCAAGAGATAATACTAGTATAGGGCTAAGATAATTTTCAGAATACCAGCTTACAATATTAGCGCTCTATTATGTCCGGAAGATACAACAAAAGATAATGTACGAATGTCTTGCGTGGTTCTAACGATGTTATTACGACGTTATTACGACGTTCGTACGGCCGCGTAACGAAGAGACGGTTTCGTACGAGGTTGAACAAAATCTTGGACAAGACCATCGTACGGCGTTCGTAGCAGTTCATAATGGTATTTGTGACCGAGGCTTAGACAGCCAATCAGAGCACGTCCCTCGCCGTCTGTAGCTTTAGAGAAGACGCTTGATCCATGAGGCCTAAAAAAAAAATGTTGTATTGCCCTTTAAGTGCCAAAACATGGGTCAGTCGGTCGGAAAATTTGTTTTTTCTCTCTTTCCTCTTTGGGCTGATATTTCTCAGTTTTGAATGCTTTAATACATATTTTTTTTATTCATTAAACATTTTCTCTCTAAAAAACGGTAAAAAAAAAACTTTTTTAAAAAGCCTACCGAAGATTTCAAGATTTTGGGGTCGGTCGCAAAGGGCAATACAACATCTTTGTGTTTTTTTTACGCCAGATCACACTGCACTGGATACAAGCTGAGAGCGCAGGGGTTAGCTAACAGGCACGCACTTGTTGGGCAGAGTAATCCTTTTACAATTCTAATTTTGAATATTACGTCATTTCGGCCTAATCCTTGGCCATCAGAAACCTGACGTCTCAGCTCTGTCCTTACGATGTCTTACATCATTTTTATATGATTAATTTCTGTGATAAATACAACTCAACAAAACTTCATTTTTTGGAGATCAATAATTTGCATCAGCAGGATAACTTGTGTAGCAGTTTTTAGAGTTGTATCGTTACAGTATCGTAGCAGCTTTTCCATATATGGGCAATACTGTATACTATAATAGTGTACGATATGTATACTTATAGTGCACTAAATGGGCCAGCCTTTTATATGAATATGAAGGGAATTTTTGCGTTTTGATTTCCTGTTAATTATTTAATTGCCGCTTCAACTATTTTTTATTGAGGGGAGGTGATGATTTACCTTCATCGGCATGATCAGGTTCATACGAGCTTATATGACGTTCACCCCTACTTCAGAAATTTTGTCCATTCTATCATGTTTATTCGCGACTTTTGACATGTGGTATTTCGATATACCACTTCAACATAACTGGAAACAGAAAGAGCGTGTAATGATATTGATATTTCTGTTCGATTTCTGTATAAAGAGTTTCAGGTTTTAATTGTCAAAATTACAAAGGAATGAGCGACTTGTAAGTAAACTAGTAGGCCTACTATACTAGCGCCTGTATAAAATAATTATTTCTCTTTGTGTTCTTTATAATACATAATCGTTAGGATAACTCTTGGTATCGCGCGTGATTTTATTACTGGTTAATGTTTATATACGTTTATCCAACAATGAAATATGACTTTCGGTTTCGTCTGAAAACATTCATAATTATTGTTTCCCGAACCTATATTCTAGTTTTGATTACTAATTTAAAATATGATAACCACAATTTTTTATGGAAAAAAACCCGAGCGCGTTTTCACAACTCAAAACGAGGCTGACCGTCTGCAGCAAAGGATACAAATTTGTTTATGCTTCTATTATATGAGTTTGTGTTATCATAATATAATCAAGATCGATATATTCTGACAAAGGTGTACCTTTCCTTTTTCTGAGGTGATATATTGACGTCATGGCAAACGGCTCAATCGTGTACCCATTGCTCGTCGCTTGTCTTCTCGTCAGCTCGTCCTTTCAATCTTTACATCGACACGATCGAGATTCGGCGATGCCATTCTTAACACTGGACATGGACAAATCTTTCCATGGATGCGATCAGAACATTGAACGGAAAAGAGCTTCTTGCCGCAATAAAGACCTGTACACGGTTCCCAGAATCTTTCCAAGGATACCGAGGTGCTTGACTTAGCTAAGAACAATATCACCAAACTCTTGAACTCCTCGTTTGAAGTATACCCTCTAATCTACTCCTTGGACATTTCTTATAACGATGTAAGAGCGATAGAATCCGCCGCTTTTTACCCCCTCAAGGGCTTAATGTACCTGGAACTATCCTCAATCCCGCGTCTTGTGCTCCCAGCAACGGGCGTCTTTATGATGTCTTCACAGCTTTCCGTTCTCGATTTAATGGCATCAGACTTGAAGTCGCTCCCCAATGACACTCTAAAATGGAGTCCACGTCTAGATACTGTACATCTGTCCTTGAACCAGCTCTCCTTCATCAATGTAAGTTCTTGTGGCATGGCCGACAATGTATTCATGATAGGTAATCGACTACAACACCTTACGGCGAGAGATTTCACCTTTGTGTGCCACACGGATACTCTAGATATTACAAGAAACCCTATCCAATTAGTAGACCCTGATGTGATCGCATCACTACATGTTCGCTCGTTGGTGCTAGGTTACTACCCTATGAGTTACGAGGTGTTGGCGAACATCATCCTCGGAATCTCAAAATCACACATCGAACAGCTTACAATCATAGAAGGCTCTATTGGTGCGTTTCCTAAAGGTTTCTTTAATCCAATGCGCGATTCTTCCCTCTCTGTTCTAGTCTTCTACAGCAACGAACTGCATAGCCTCTATCCTTTAGTCTTCTCAAATTTGACAAAACTCAGAGAACTCAGTTTCAGTAATAACAAACTCCCAATAGACGAAATTCAACCAGACTTTTTCGACGGCATGAATGCATTAAAGGTCCTGACAATCAACAACAACCGAGTAAGACAAATAAATCTTTACAATCAGACTTGGACAGTGGACTTAACGGAGTTATACTTATCCGGTAATCTGTTTACAGAAATATCCGCATCTGCATTTCGCGGTTTACGCAATTTAACTGTCTTAGACATGAGCTTGAACGAATACCTTTCTGTCTTTGAGTTGACGGCCTTTTCGGGACTTGACAATATTCAAACCATTGATTTGACTGGAAGTCATTTAACAGTTCTGGAATTGAACACCCCAATATTAAGATCACTTTCCCTAAACTCTCTTCGTTCAAACGTGTTTCTTTTGCAACCAGGAGAATCGTTTCAACATTTACAATCCCTTGTTAATTTAGACATGACAGACTCCCGGCTTCTCCTGATTAACCTATGGAATGACACTGCAAACGCGTCTCTATTCGATGGATTATTGGATCTTAATCATTTGGACTTGAGCAGTAACCGTTACCTGAGTTCGGGAAGTGAGTTACCGCCAGGGATATTCCGGCAACTCTCTGTTTTACAAGAGCTAAAGCTAGACGACTGCGAATTTACAAATCTACACCCTCTTTTCTTCTCGGGGTTGGAATCGCTTCAGAACTTGAGTTTAAAAGGAAACAACATCCTGCATATTCATGTTCATGTATTGTCGGGGTTGGGTCAAATAACAAGTATCAACTTTGAAGGAAACCGTATCGAGTACTTGGAGGAGCTAATGTTCTCAAATAACTTGAAGCTCACAAATCTTTCCTTGGCCAACAACAAATTAACGCGCCTTAATCAAAGCACTTTCAAGCCGATCTTTACCTCTATGTCATTACTTGATCTATCAATGAACCCAATAGATTGTAACTGTGATCTAAAGTGGCTTATTGATTGGTTAAATGAACATATACGCCTGAAAGACAAGGGCAAAACTATTTGTTCGTCAGCATCTCTGGAGCCTCTTCGTCAGAAACCCCTGCTTGATTTTGATCCAAATGAACTCTGTATAATAAACAATGGTCTATTCTCTCTGATTCTCCTCGCCTTCATTAGTTTGGTTGTAATCAGCGTGCTGTGGTATCACTACCGATGGCAGTTGAGGTACAAACTATTTCTCTTGAAACTGGCCGTACTGGGCTATAAAGAGATGCGAGACGCTCGAGACCACAATGACTACGAGTTTGACGTGACCATCATTTTCTACGACGATGACGAAGAATGGATTCGCGAACAGCTCCGACCGGCTCTCGAAGAACGGCTTCCACAGTTTCAGAGGAACGTCTTCGGTGACCAAGACCTTGTGGTGGGTATGCATTACTTAGATTCCGTCGATTACGTGGTGAGCCATAGTTACAAGACCATCATAGTGCTTAGCAGAGCTGCTGTGCGCGACCACTGGTTCATACTCAAGTTCCGTACGACCATGGACCACGTGAGTGACACTCTCACGGAATTCGTAGTCGTGGTTTTCCTCGAAGACATCCCAGGTGATGAAATGCCTTTCTTGGCGAGGTTGTACCTCAGTGATGGCAGACCCTATATCCACTGGACTGAAGACGTGAGAGGACAAGATTATTTCTGGGAAGAATTGACTAAAAATCTCACCATTAATCTAAGGACGAATGACTTGATCCCAAACGAGTAGCAGTCATGTAGGAATCTAGAAATACGTGTGATGGTTATCAGTAATGAAAGTGGTAGCAGTAATAATAATAATATACCGTATAGGCCCCATATGATATAGCGCATATCACAATATGTCTCCATGCGCCGTAAGAAAGAGTAAGGACGAAAGGTGGATAGAGTAATTAAAGAAGAGTGAGGTATGCTCAACATACTTCCTCTCGTAAACATTAGAAAGTATTTTTGAAAATAAATGTTTAAGACGCGTCTTAAAGTTGACAACAGTACCACAATTTTTTAGATTTTTCGGTAGTTTATTCCAAAGTTTGGCCGATGCAACCTGAAAAGAGCGAGACCCGTAGAATTTAGTATTTATTTGTGGAATGGTGAGGAGAGACTTTTAGTAGTAGTAGTAGTAGTAGTAGTAGTGTGCCTGCCCGGACTACGACGACAAACAAACGAAAGCTCGCACGTGTTCTCATACTGGGTAAACAATAGTCAAAACAGCTTTATTGAATCTAGTCTCTTCATCATGGTCAAAGCTGACTCTTTGGCTTGCTGATTCACTTTGTTCCTTAGATTCCCGTAAAAACTATAAACAAACAAACAAATGAACAAAATCCAACATAAGTATATCATCATATCAAAGCATGTTACAGTGCAACTGCATTATAACGAGGCACTTGGGACGAGAGAAGATACATTGTTATAGGTAAAGTCTGCCACACCAGTGCCTTTAATAATAAGGTTCCACTGTATTATGAGTCTAAACATTATACTAAGGTGAATAACAATTAACTTCAATTTAAAGTAATTGGACTTAAATTATCATAATAGCAATACTGTCCAGTATTTAATACACTAAGTGTTGTGAAAATTAGAAATAAACTCTAAACTGATATCCTACAAATAAGGAATATTTGTAAACGTATTTAACTGTATACAATGGGTGTCGAAAACAGCTTAAATAGACAATGTAATTGCAAAAATGTTATGTGAGCAATAAATGTAATGTCAACCATCTTATATCAAGTTTTGGCGTATTTGAGTGCTTATTTCCTCAGGACTGAGGTTTGAGTTTAATCTAGTTGAGTTATCATTACACAATAAATTCGATACTGATTAAGAGTTTCTGTATATTTCCATACAAACAAATATTCATAATTATAGTACTACACAAAGACCTGCACACTATGCGTACAATGCATCAATCTGATACACGAGCTATTGAAGTTCTACAGTAGGATAACACTGATTGCTGTATGCATACTGAGCGAGTTCTCTTGAAATTAAACCTAAAAGTTCTATTTATGCTTACCACTGTGCCACTTGTTACCAAAGTCTCAGGCAGGCATAAATAATATGCCGATTAACGATGCAATTCCTTTTCCATCGCCATAACGTGCCCCAGTTTTGGGCCAAAAATTACAATCTTCGCAGACGATAAAATTATGGAATGCCAAATAGACAATTACAACCGCACGGTGTATGAAGTGCCTTTACACTCCCACCAAAATTGCCTTCACTGGTAACATAATCACATGCATGAGTACACTTACATATATATGAAAATGCATTTACTAGTATTACATAAGTGGTGCATGTGAAATAATGTGACCATAATATGGAAATTTTAAGCAAGCACTCCATACACCTCTTGCATGTAAATTGGTACACTTGCAATCTACAACACGAATAACATGGCAATTGAATAGCTTGATCAAACCAGAATGGCATAAGTGATGATGCGGAACTCAAACAATGCACGTTTATAACATGTGCTGTAAAAGATTATAACACACACTGCAAAGGTTGTAAGGCAAGCTTAAAGGTTGCGACAATATTTAAGCGCTGTGTATCTAAAATTCGCAGCAAACAAGATCAGAATTTGAGTCCTAAATTTTTAAACTGTACCAGAAAACGAAGTACATGTGCAAATGCAAGGTCAAACATTTGTACCCGCTCCAAACAATCTCAAGTGTACATACATACCTGCTCTATGGAGGTACCTTTTCCAGAAGCAGTACGAGCTTCTGAACCGGCCTCCAGTATTCGGCAAGCTTCTTGTTTGGACGACCTTTGTTGTCAAGGTCTTTCGTTCCAACGCGCACCTGTACCCGTCTGACCAGACCATCTTCATCAGGAGTGGCTTCTGCGACCATCGCAATTGGCCATTTCATACGCGGAGCTTCATCGTCAGTGAGCAATACAATGTCTCCCACTTGTAAATTCCGTCTGGGCATCGTCCATTTCTGTCGTCTTTGAAGTCCCAACAAGTACTCTTTCCGCCATCTTGACCAGAACTGTTCCAGTAAGAACTGAACCCTTCTCCAGGCTTTACGCGTGTACACATCCTCCTTCACAAATTGCCCAGGAGGGGGCAACGGAACCGTCCTCTTCAGAGTAAGGAGGTGGTTTGGCGTGAGAGGTGCATCCGCACTTGGGTCATTCATATTGGTCACTGTTAACGGTCGGCTATTGACGATTGCCATGGCTTCGTAAAACAAGGTACGAAGAGCGGAGTCTGTGAGTCTTCCTGGACACAGGTCTATGGTAGCCCTTAAGACACTTCTGACGGTTCGAATCTGTCTTTCCCACACGCCACCTGCGTGACTTGAGTGAGGCGTTGAAGACAAATTCACATTGCTGGTCTGCAAGGTACGTATTCACTTGGTCTGAAGTCATCTCTCTCAATGCAGATTGGAGCTCGTTTCTTGCTCCTACGAAGTTACTGCCTTGGTCGCACCTAATCTGTCTGACAGCTCCCCTAATTGCTATGAAACAGCGGAGAGCATTGATGAATGCGTCGGTAGTCATGTCGTCGAGCATCTCAATGTGGATACCTCTTGAACAGAGACATGTGAATATAAGCCCATATCGCTTAATATCAGAACGACCTCTCCTTACAAAGAAAGGACCGAAACAATCCATACCCACATTCGTGAAAGGAGCCGAAGGTTCTACTCGATCTCTTGGCAAGTTTGCCATTTTCTGCTCTTCTTGAGGCCTACGAAGACGTCTGCATGACACACACTTTCGCAATACCTCTGCAACGACTTTAGATCCGTTTACAATCCAGAATCCATTGGCTCTCAGGTGATTCTGCGTCATTCCTCGACCCTGATGTTTGATGTCCTCATGGAAGTGGCGGATAATCGCCCGAGTGATAGGGCTACGCTTGGGCAGGATAACAGGGTGAGCCACTTCTGTCGATAGTTCGCCAAGTCTGCCCTTCACTCGCGTGATCCCATCAAGGATTATTGGGTCAAGGTCATGGATGGTACTTGTCGTTTTAACGGTCTTGTCCGACGTCAGAGCCTTGATTTCTTCAGGGTAAGCTTCCTGTTGAACTAACCGCAGAATGAACAGCTCTGCGTCCTTTCTCTCACGAACTAAGGAACCTTGTCTTGCTCCCTTCACTACCATCCGTAGACGAGCCAATACCTTGATCATCATCTTCCAACTAGAGATCCTGGTAAGGCGCGAGAGGAGGTTCAACGGTTCCGAATGAGTAGTTGTCGATAGGTTGGTTGCTCTCACTTCCGGATCCCCAACGGCGAGTGTCGGAGAGATACTTCCTACTGCAAAGTCTTTCTCCCAGAGGAAGCTTGGTCCTTGGAACCAATTTGTGCTACCCAGCTGACTTACGCTCAATCCTCTGGAAGCATGGTCAGCAGGGTTCTGATCAGTCGAGACATAATGCCATTGGTCGGGAGAAGTCCTATCTCTAATTAGCTGGACTCGATTAGCAACAAGCGTGTGGAACCTCCGCGCATCATTGTGGATGTATCCCAGGACTACTTGGGAATCTGTCCAGAAGAAATCTTCGGCATCATGATACTCTAGCTCTTCTTTCAACATAGAGTGCACCTTAGCTGACACAACTGCCGCTGTCAACTCTAACCTGGGAATTGTAACCACCTTGGTTGGCGCAACCCTTGATTTGCCGAAGATCAGACAACAGTGAACTTCTCCTTTCTGGTTAACAAGACGCAAATAAGAGCATTGGCCATAACCAGACTTGCTGGCATCCGAGAAATGGTGTAGCTGCACTGTTACAGGATCACCAAACTCAGCAGGATGATAACACCGAGGTATTCTTAGCTCCTCTAGCTGCGGGATTTCCTTACACCATTGCTCCCACCTTGATTGCAGGTTCTCGGATACTGGATCATCCCACCCAAGCCCGCTACGACACATTTCTTGAAGGATTCTCTTGCCATCGAGAACGACCGGAGCCACAAATCCGAGAGGGTCATAAAGGGATGCGACTATGGACAGAATTCCCCGCCGTGTCATTGGTTTCTCTTTCAGGGAAATTCTGAAACAAAAGGCATCCGTGGCCACATTCCAAACTATCCCCAGAGCACGCTCTACTTGATCCTCAAAATCCAAGTTTGAGTCAGTGACATCACTGGCACGCTCAGACTTTGGCAGACTCCAGAACTGCCTTAGAATTGAAACAAACTTGTGGAGACGTAAGCCACCCTTGCTGCAAAGTTGTCTGGCTTCATTGGCCAACTGAATGGCTTCCTCTTCACTGGATACACTCACCAGCCCATCATCCACATAGAAGCTGCGCTCGACGAAACGAGATGCCAATGGAAATTCATTGCTGCAATGTCTAGCCAGATACTTTAAGCCATAATTGGCGCAACCTGGCGAAGAAGCGGCACCAAAAAGATGGACGTTCATGCGATAATCCACTGGCTCCTTGTTGATGTCGTTATCTTGGAACCACAGGAAGCGCAGGAGGTCTCGGTCATCCTCAGCGACCCTAAACTGAAAGAACATCTTCTCAACATCACATAGCACTGCTACATTGTGCTTCCTGAACCGACAAAGGACTCCCACCAATGAGTTTATCATGTCCGGTCCCTTGAGCAGATGATCGTTAAGGCAGGTGCCGCCGTACTTGCGGAACAATCAAACACTATTCTCATCTTCTTCTTCATTGGATGGTACACACCATGATGTGGTATGTAATTTGTTTCTCCAGGCGGCGCCTTGGTCTCTACTTGTTCTGCAAAGCCACCATTAATGATATCTGTCATGAAGCTTGTATAGTTGTCTCTATATGCTTCGTCCTTCTTAAGCTTTCGATGGAGGTGTTCGAATCGAACGGTTGCCAACCTTTTGTTGCTTGGAAGGTTTGGCCGGTCTTGAAGGGCAGCGGCATCTGCAAATGACCATCCTCGCATTGTACAATGTTGGTCTCAAGGTGTTTCAAGAATTGTAGGTCATTCTGAGAGCATGCTTTGTCCGGCGATTTGTCCTCTGCGAAATCTGCCTCAAGCAACCCTATGATCTCCTTTGGCTTCGGAAATGGTATCTCGCGAGTAGAAACCCTCCCACACTGGCTACTGAAGTCCATGGCATTCTCTTCTTCGGCAAAGCCAACAATACTCCAGCCGAGGTCAGTTCGAACAGCAAATGGTTCTACATCGCTACCAGTAACTACTTGTCTTGGTGTCAGAGCTCTTGGGCAATTATAGCCTATCAGTAGGCCGACTTCGCATCTCTGAAGTGCTGGCATCTCTCTTGCAACATCTTGGAGATGAGTCCACTTTTCAGCAGTACTTCTGCTTGGGATGTGTTCTCTATCAGTCGGTATGAAGTCACGCGTATAGCATTTTCCTATCTTGAGCTGGGAGGCGACATCATACCTCTAACTAAGATACTTGAGGTCACGCTGCAATCAATGTTCGATGACGAAGTCATAGTAGATAACTTTAAGCGTATGGGTTGCTGCTTAGCATTCAGGGCTTGCGCTACTTCATCTAGAATGAGCGATGAATCACTCTGGGTATCCAGGAGGGCGTAAGTCAGAATCTCTGACGATGGTGCTTGTTCTGCCGCGACCCACACTGGTACAATCATCGAAGTGCTAGCTTGTTTTCCAGAACGGACTTGGCAAGGCGTAGCCCTGTCCTTAGAAGCTCCTTCACTCTTGTGCGCATTGTCCTCTCTTATCGTAGGGTTTTCCTCATGAAGAGCCGTGGGATGGCGCTTACCACATGTACTACACTTCAGCCTTTGTTTACATGCCTTAGAAAAATGCCCCTTCTGTAAGCAACCAAAGCATACATGATTTTCTTGAACAAACTTCCTGCGTTCAGAAAGTGGCTTGGCCAAAAACTTGTCACAGTCCTCGGACTTGTGTCCAGTTTCACTACACAGGCAGCAAGGTTTTGGAGCCTTCTTGACTTGGTTTGGGATGTTCTTGCCTTTGGCACTTTCCTTGGTGTTGACAGCCAAAGCAGATCCTTTATTTCTTGCTTCTCGCTTGATCTTGAAGGTCTTGGGACTTGATTCTCTTTGAGAGTCCTCAGATTTCAGGGCACCTAGAGAAGAAATGGGATTGTTGGCTATCCTTGCCTCCTTAGCAACAAATTTCACAAACTTAAAAATGAAGGATAGCTGCCGCCTTCCAACTCATTTGATACCACCCTATTCCAGCTACTAATCAGCCAGTCTGGAAGTTTGGCTATCATCTTTTGATTCTCATAGCAGTCGTTTAGCACCTGGAGGCCAGTGACATATGGCATAGCATCATCACAAGACTTTAAGTAGTCCGCAAACTTCTGAAGACCTATGGCATCTTTGGAGGATATCTTCGGCCAAGCACTTAGCTTCTTCCGAACGCTTGTTGGATATTAAAAGGATGACCATACCTCTGTCGAAGGCACCTCCATGCCCCATCATATGCCTCTTTGGAGTCCCGAAAAAGAAACCTTCCACGGCCTCCCTTGCCGGACCAGTCAGGTACTGCTTCAGATAATACAGCATCTCTGTTGGTGGTATGCCACGGTTTTCGATCAAAGTCTTGAAACCTTTGTCGAACTCTACAAACTCGAGCGGATCCCCACTAAAGGTGCGTGGCACTGGCATCGGAAGTCTTGTGTGGTACATGTTGTCTGCTAAAGCCTTACATAAGCCCTGGACGTCAACCGACGTTGTCTGAGGCGGCTGTAGTGGTGTCTTGTCACGAGGTTCCACATGCGAATCAGGTAGACTATCATGTAGCTGGCCTACTCTAAACTCTGGGCCCATCTCATCTTGAGGGGAAGGAGATGACGTCTTGGCAGGAGGTTCTGCTGACTGCCCTTGAATACCTTCAGGTGGTTGGTTTACTCCAACTCCTGGGTACATTTTGTCTTGAGGAAGAAGTGATGGTGTGTTACGAGATTCTACAGGCTGTCCAGGATTGCTATCAATGTCAATTACTGGTGTGGCTCCACGCAGTTGGCTGGTTTCAACCCCTTGGTCCATTTCGCTTAAAATTGAGCTGAAGACCGATGAAGCATATTCTTGTTTCAAGAATTCTTTCGCTATCTGCTTCCGATCCTCGGCGTCAAAAGGACCTTCTAGGGATCCCAGAACTTCTTCCAAGGCGTTGAGGCTATCTCTGACCATTGCGTTGGCACGGTCCATCCTCGTGGTGGCCTCTCTTATGGGGACCTTGTGTCTCCTCAAAATCTCGTAGGTTTCCATCAATTCCCTCTCTCCAGCTTCCAGTATGGATATCTGTTGTTTGATGGGACCTTCTTCTGTCTCTGTCTTAATGATTGTTCTAGCTGCCTTTACTGTGGCCTTAAGGGAGCCATACATCTTGAAAAACTTCCGCTCTGTCTTTGATTCTTCAGAGGCCTGAAGAGCGGCCATTTTTTCCGTGGGCTGCCTCTCCCTTGATGACTTTCTTGAATCTGCCATGTTTAATTGGCTTTGACACAACAGAAGTGTAATAAGGAGCTGGCCTCTTATGCTAAACCATGCACTTGCACCTTGTACAGCAAATTGACCAAATTAAATTGTCATGCAACTAGAGTGAAATCAAACATCAATTTAAGCAAAGCTACAGCGCTAAGCCTACCAACCTCATCAATGTAAAACCGCTTAAAATGCTTCTTGCTAATGCAATTACAAATACTCCATAGTAATTTGATTTTACATCTCCCAATAAAGCCTTTACGCACGCCTCAAAATTCGCTTATCAAAAGGGCTTGAATGCAGACCACGCGATCATGCGATAAAGTTCAACATCGCCACATATTCCTTCCTTGCTTGACTCTGAACTGCGATGTCAATATCACTTTGTAATGAAATTACACCTTTAACTTTCTTGTCACTTGAGCACAAAACTAATGCTGGCTACCTGCAAACAAAACATGCAGTATTTGCAGAATCATATTGGAAACACTTTTCAATAGACTACTATACATGAAATAGTTATTAAAATTCAACTTTTACTTGACCTCTGTTAATTTGTTATCAAGAGTCTTGAAGTTTCACAGAGCCTATTATAGCTCTGGTTCTAACTACTTTTATTTCATCAAGTTCAGATCCAATGTTTCATTTATAAATTCAATGTTGTTGGCTTGATTTATGCTTCAAGTTCAAACCTGGCTGGACCTGGACTGTACAAGACTAAACCACGCTGGCTCCCGGGCTGTATGGCTTGACCGGGCGATTCCCGGGCTGTTGTTCAAGCTGGACTTCAGCTGGATTAGGCTAGTTCATAAATTATGCTAGGGCTGCTACGAGAGGCTGACACAGAATAGTCTTGAACTTGGGCTTGGCTGATCCGCTAACATCTACACTGGGCTTTAGTCCTGTTACATTATGGCTGCATGCCAACTGCTGGTGCAAATTATGGTAAAGCCACGTATTTTATAACAGTGTATAATAACGATTGTGGCCGATTTCAGCTTAGCGTCCATACACAGCTCTACATACCTCGAACTATTGAGACATATGAGAAATGACTGGATCACAACATCGTTTCACAATCCAAATCAAAATCCATCAACATCCACTCAGATTCTGAGATTCATGCGTTATGGTGCAATTCTAGCTGATCTCTAGCATATATCCTGTGCTCGTCGCCAAACGTAGTTACATATGTATGTTCGTAGGTTCATCCAGCTGAAATGTCATGTTGAACTCAACTCAAATGTCTAGCGTCTATTTATTGGCTCCATCTTGATAATCAGGCTTGTTGATGATGATGAGGCCATTTTGACGCTACGTTGGAAGTGTTTTTACTGTGCCTGCCCGGACTACGACGACAAACAAACGAAAGCTCGCACGTGTTCTCATACTGGGTAAACAATAGTCAAAACAGCTTTATTGAATCTAGTCTCTTCATCATGGTCAAAGCTGACTCTTTGGCTTGCTGATTCACTTTGTTCCTTAGATTCCCGTAAAAACTATAAACAAACAAACAAATGAACAAAATCCAACATAAGTATATCATCATATCAAAGCATGTTACAGTGCAACTGCATTATAACGAGGCACTTGGGACGAGAGAAGATACATTGTTATAGGTAAAGTCTGCCACATCAGTGCCTTTAATAATAAGGTTCCACTGTATTATGAGTCTAAACATTATACTAAGGTGAATAACAATTAACTTCAATTTAAAGTAATTGGACTTAAATTATCATAATAGCAATACTGTCCAGTATTTAATACACTAAGTGTTGTGAAAATTAGAAATAAACTCTAAACTGATATCCTACAAATAAGGAATATTTGTAAACGTATTTAACTGTATACAATGGGTGTCGAAAACAGCTTAAATAGACAATGTAATTGCAAAAATGTTATGTGAGCAATAAATGTAATGTCAACCATCTTATATCAAGTTTTGGCGTATTTGAGTGCTTATTTCCTCAGGACTGAGGTTTGAGTTTAATCTAGTTGAGTTATCATTACACAATAAATTCGATACTGATTAAGAGTTTCTGTATATTTCCATACAAACAAATATTCATAATTATAGTACTACACAAAGACCTGCACACTATGCGTACAATGCATCAATCTGATACACGAGCTATTGAAGTTCTACAGTAGGATAACACTGATTGCTGTATGCATACTGAGCGAGTTCTCTTGAAATTAAACCTAAAAGTTCTATTTATGCTTACCACTGTGCCACTTGTTACCAAAGTCTCAGGCAGGCATAAATAATATGCCGATTAACGATGCAATTCCTTTTCCATCGCCATAACGTGCCCCAGTTTTGGGCCAAAAATTACAATCTTCGCAGACGATAAAATTATGGAATGCCAAATAGACAATTACAACCGCACGGTGTATGAAGTGCCTTTACAAGTAGTAGTAGTATTAGTAGTAGCTGCAGTTTTAAAAGTTGTAGTAGTAGTAGTAACAGCCGCAATAGAAGTAGTTGTAGTAGTAGGAGTAGTAAAAGTAGAAGTAGTAGTAGTAGTAGTAGTGGTAGTCGTAGTAGTATTAGTAGTAGTAAACGCACTACTTATATTGTTACTATTATACTATTATCATCATAATTGTCTTCTTAATGTTCTTATTCACTATCATCAGTATCATTATCATCGTTATCATTAATATTATCATTGTCATTATTGTTATTAGTTTTATCATCATCATCATCACCATCACCATTATCATTGTTGTTGTTGATGTTGTTGTTGATGTTGTTGTTCTTGTTTCTGTTAAAGGTATACAATGAAATTAAAATCTGTTCGAAAATCGGTAAGATATTTGGCAATCATAGACTCAATGTGTATCCTCGTATAGTATAACGGCTTTATGACATGGTCGGCTGCAAATCTGTATAGTACTTGTATCGGCAGTTTATTTCTTCTTTCAATATTATGATTGCAATCACCATGACTGTAACTGTATTATTTCATATTTGCTGAATAAGAGAATTAGCATTTAAAGGTTTCTATTACTGATTCCTTGCAGAACAACATGATAAAATGTGGTATTCATATACATCCTCATTGCTAGGAAAATTTCACTTGATGCTTTATATTTTTTGACTTTGTCAAGGATATGACATTTGTAATGTCATATGTTTGATTGTCTGTTTCTTAGCCCTGAATGTAGGATGACATAATGCTTTTCTAACTGAAAGAATGATTTCATATAATTTATTATCAGTTATAAATATATTTTTATTTTTATTGTTATTTAGGAGTGTACATTCAATTGCTATACTAGTTTACATGCATAAATTTTGAATTTTATCCAGTAATTTATTATCCTGTAATATTTTGTTGTTGTAAATATTTATATAACAATTTTGGTATCCCTAATGTCTTTTTCCGTAATACTTTTTCTTGAACAAAAAAGCAAAGCAAAACAAAACAAACAAACCATTCATTCATTACGATGATATCAAATATTTTGTAAATATGTTTATACATGTTCATGCTTATTCTTTGTTGCTGTTATGAGTTTATGTTCCTGATTTTGTTATTATTATATTTTTTTTAAAACAATTGTTTCTTATTATGTTTAACAGGGCCTCATTGTTAAACCACCATTATTGGTGATAATGAGTCACCCTCTCTTAATATCAGAAATAAATAAATAAATAAAATAATTAATTAATTAATTAATTCCTATTACTCTAAGGCTCAGCGCACACTACACGATCTGACTAAGATCCGATTTTGGAAGAATTAACAACAGCATTTCATATGAACATTCCAACATGTAAGATTTTAATGATTGAGGATCTGCTTATTCATGTAAAAAATAACATTTAATTTTTAGGGATTTCAAGTCTACTTGAGGGAGAAAAAGGTCAATCAACTCAGAATCTTAGTGACGTCATAGCAATAATACGATTGTTTACGATTTAAAGCCGTTTCGGAATTAAGTGTGGCTAAAATGCTTAAAAGCACTAAATTGATTGTTGTTTAAATAGTATTCTTATCATTATTTACAATCGAAATCAGCAAAACTTTCTTTGTTTACATTTCCATAACTAATATAATTGTCATTTCTTCAAGAATCGGATCGTGTAGTGTGCGCTGGTAAAGTGTACGTGTAAGTATTCATGGAAAAGTGAATCTCTTCAAGATAACAAAAAAACCATGTCCATGAAACCTCTTTAATCACGAACTTTTCTGTAGACTACGGTTTGGAACATTACACGAGGAGTTATATTGATAATTCGAGGTAAAATTAAGGGTTTTTTCTCATTGTCTCACTGGCTGTTTTACAAAATTATATCTTAAATCTCTCGGTGTCAATGAGATTTCGTCAAGAATACCGATCTCTGAAAATTTAGAAATTCTCGCAATCGAACACGTCGGACATGACTGTGGAAAAGCTTAATGCTTTATACATGTATATATTTTATGTACATTTCTTTAAATTATGCCAGTCACAACCAAATTTGCTTGTTTTTCAAAAGCATTTTTAATATTTCACACATACTTGTTGTATGATAGTTCAACTTGTCAGTGTGAAACGCTGTGTCAAAGGAATATTATATTGTATTACCGCAAAATTAATGTGTACCTGAGTTTCTCACAGTTTAGACGAAAAGGTCACAACTATATGGATGTACGCGGAGCGAGAAAGGAGGAGGATGGGGTGTCCCCGTCCAATTTGAGTATTTTTTACATGATAATCAGCGTTGTATTGCACTTTTGAAGTAACTGACCTGGACCCTGTTTCATACACCTTGTTATCAATACTAATTTTAATAGAGTGTGAATGCAATAACATTCACGCCTTTTATTAATATCGATATAGTGTGTTATTGCTTGGTGTGTTTTATGTTGTCTTTAGACTGTATAAATGCTTCTAAACAGTACGGGATCATGTACATAAGTTTTAGATAAACTTGTTTTGATCCCGCCACATTTACATTGTATGTTTTTCAAGTCGTGTAAATTTGTCCTTTTATCTTCTTAATTTGCATGTATTTGATGTTTGTTAACCTTTTATACTTTTACTTTTGTATATAACTGTGTTTTTTCTTCTTCATGCAAATGTGGAAATAAATTCAATTCAATTAAAAAAAAAAAAAAATGCTAAATTTCTATGTCAAATTTGCTCTTAGCTAATAACATGCCACGATTTCAGTAACTCATAACAGTTATTGTAACTTGTTATTAATTGATGACAAGTTTGATTAAACAGGGCCCTGGTTCCCTTTATTGGTCTATTAATGTGAGCACTTGGGGAAAACTTGAGAACCTGAAAATTTGAGATAGTAAGTGATGAGAAATACGAGAACCTGAAAACTAGCAATCTTTTTCCTTTTCGGAACGAACTTACAGAAGATATAGTTATGGAGTGAGAGGGATTTCCCTCTTACAGCCAGGAAAATTTAGGACATTATTTTTACCCGGAAATATGTACATAAAAACAAGTGTAATTGTTAAGGGTGTCCAAATGGAAGCCCGTGGAAATTTAGTCATACAATCAGTAATGTTTCCTATGCCATGGGGGCGGGGGAGGGGAGATAGTGAAAACAATTTGTACTATGTCAAATGACATTGACATCACCACTCCCCCCTTCTTTTTATGCCTGTTATAGAGCCATGGTGATTTTGTTTTAAATTCTAGTCATGCTAGCTACTGTCCGCATTAAAATATGTATTTCTTTATTTCTTGAACAAAATTCTTTATAGCATTAGTCTGTGCTAGATATTCAATTTCTCCTTGAAAGGATATATGTGCTCTCTATACATGTAATCATATCAGACTCGCGGGAGTGTTCGAAACCTCGAACCCCCAGTCCGTACATGACTTCGTGAATGTTATCAGCATAACTTGGAAGATATTTATTAAAAAAAAAACAATTATATCAAGAGAAAGAGAAATGGATTGGGAGAGAAAGGGAATGAGAGGGGAGGTAGATGGTGGAGAGGAAAACAGATACAGAGAGAATGGAGGTGAAATATAGAGAATGATATATGATGAGATGGAGAGATCGAAAAAGAGTGAGTGAGAGAGAGAGAGTTGTTGGAGAGGGGAAGAAAGAGAGATGGTGGAGAGGGAGAGAGAGAGAGGGGAGAGAAATGGTGGAGAGGGAAAGGGAGAGAGAGAGAGAGATGGTGGAGAGGGAAAAGGCGAGAGATGGTGGAGAGGGTGTACCTATACTCATCTGGATCTCAAGACAAGTTGAAGGTGAGTTTCATATCACTTGATAATAGGGACTTTTAGATTTGCACGTCGACGTAGTGGACTGCAACGTGTGCCATTCTTTCAAGGCACTGGCCCGTGCTCGGCAGTGCCTTAAAAGGACGTCACATTACCTTAAAAGGATGTCACCGTGGCAGTCCACGTTCTCGTCGTGTAAAATCTAAAAGTCCCTATTGATAGTAGAGGACAGTCATATATTCGAGTGTTTTTATAAGGGGAGCTGAGACGAAGGGGCATTGTACTATCTCTCTCTTCTCTATACCCTCATTCATGCGCGTTTCTCCTTTTCACCTACATACAATACAATTAAGTCATTTCTATAGCGCTCTAGAAATGACTAACTGTTGTTTCACAGCGCTTTACATAAAAGTTATCTAAGAATCTATTGTTGATCATGGTCAAAGAGATCTTATTTATACAGATACTCAATAATTCATGGGCCTATATGGTATAATCATTTATTTTTAATGCTCCTTTGTAATTAATGTGGTTTTGTAGCCTGTTATACAGTGTCATTCCACTCGACCAAAATCACACATAGTGATTAATTCCTCGTTTGGAATGTATATTGTGAGATGTACGACTTCTGTGTGAATAATATTCCATGTCGTGTTTGCGAGCATGTGCGTGTGTGTGTGTGTGTGTGTATGTGTATGTGTTAGGGTGGGGAAAAAGGAGATCAAAGATGGTTTTGTAAGAGCCATAAGAGAACGCTTTCGATACAAATTTAAGAATTTCAATACAAATATTATTACTCCACGAAGCAATTTATAGAAAAGAGCATCTCTCAAAATTTGGTTTTGTTGATAATAATGACCAGTGTTTTCATTTTGTAAACACACGTCATACCCATACTCACATTTATTTCGGGATTTTAGTTATGTCAAAGCCACGACGTGGCAGGGATTCCATAGAACTGGGTTTAGTAGACACGAAAAGTGGGAGATTATTCTTGTTGGCATAATAGGAAATACATTGAGAAATAAAATTTGCAATGCAATAATTTTTATAATAAAGTATATTGTATTTCGGTTAAGGTCAGAGGGTGTAATGCCTACATTGGAATTGTTTTAAAATATTTGAATACAGGGACGAGGGAAAGATTTCCCGCCACTACATCACAGAGACATTACCGATTCAGCCAATTTGAAGAGCCTATATATATATAATGATTACAACTTTTGAATATTCCTAACTAATTTACTCATAACTGCATGACACGTCTTCATTATAAAATGGAAGGAAGAGGATGTAAACAGGCGTTGAGGTTTCACTTAATTGCGTTTAATTGCCTGTACCAATCAATAAGCCCATAAAGGCAATTATAGCCGATATGCTAACAAAATCCATAACTAGAAGCGAAAAAATAGTTGTGACACGCGTGTGTCTCTTTTCAAATAGCTACACAAAAACTAAAGCGGATTCTAGTCGTTTTAAACAATTGAGCGCGTACGCGCGCTCATAAGGCAAGCCGTTTTGCTATTTAAAATGATTTTTTGATATCACAAATTCCATTTTGTGATATCACGAATTCCAATTCGAAATATCACAAATTCGAATTAGTGATATCACGAAATGGAATTAGTGATATCAAGAATTCTACTTTCGTGATACAGTATCACAAATTCCCATTGGTTTATCACATAAACCCAACTTTTGATATCAAGAAATCGAATTTGTGATGTCACAAATTCATTTCTTGATATCACAAATTCGAATTTGTGATATTACGAAAAACAAGGAATTCGTGATATCACAAAATGGAAAAGGAATGCTAGCACTCATTTTATGCAAAAAAACCACTGGGATTTCGAGCATTAGTTTTGTGCAGAAATTCGACGATGATTTCAAGCATTAGTTTTGTGCAGAAATTAAACGCTGAATTCAAGCGCTCTTTTTGCGCAGAAATTCACAGGCAATTCGAGCATTAGTTTTGTGCAAAAATTTAGCACAGATGGGTATTCGAGCGTTAGTTGTGTGCTCAAATTCACGGGGTATTCTTAATTGCAGGAATTCAGATGGGAATTCGAGTATTTATTTTGTACGGAATGTAATATAAGTTAAAATAAAAATAGCACAAGACTTTATACGCATCCATATCATTCACTTGAAACGATTTTAGAATAATTTTAGACGAATTGATAGAAGTAAATTGATTGGCCACATATCAAGAATTCAATAAATGATATGTTAATTGTCAATATATAAATGAAACCCATCATGCTGTTCCATATATTTTCGAGTTTTCATTGTTCAGGATATAATTTGCTTATATTCATTATACTAGTGTACGATATAAAACTGTCTAAACCATGAATTTACACGGGGAAACTTTTAGCGAGTTTTAGATTTATTTTTAGCGATATTTAGTTTTCTTAGACACGCCTCTATAATATATGTAAAAACCGTAAAACTTGCAAATGCGAACCATTATAAATGGGGTCATTATAATTATTTTCCCATTTTATTTGTTTAGTCGATGATACCCTATTTCAAAGGAGAAGTAACTTAACTCGTGTGAGATTTGTGGTTCTGCTTTGAAAGAACAGAACTGAAACGAAGAGAAATGGAAGATCCAGTTTTATATGGTGAATTTAGGAGACAGTTAAAAGCAGTTCAAATAGCCATAAGAGTACATGGAGCTTCTAATAATAGTTTTACTGACAACTGTCAAGGGTAAGTACGTCGGAATGTGAAGTTGTTTGGTCTCGTCTCGGCCCGGCTAACTCTGCCGGGACGGACGGCACGGTTGAGGGGCCGGAGCTACCCTGCACCTGGCGGCGGTGGCGAAGCTTCGCGTATGATGATGTTTGCCAGCAACTCATTCGCCTTTGGCTTAGGCTTTGCTAGCAGTGACTTAGCACAAAGAAAGAAAGGCAATTCAGTTCAATTATTCCCATCCATTCAATTTATTCATTTTTACACTCTATAAAGTATAAGGATTTTACAATATTGATAAATGGGCCCTTGTTCTAAACCTGTAAATAATGTAGATCTATTTGTGCATGGGCATGGTCGCACAGCCACCGAGCATTTTTGATTCAGTCACATGCCATTGCCGTTGGTTTCCTTGGTCATTCCCACTCCATGATACTGATAGACTCTACATGCAACTTGTGTGTAAGGGAATAAAGTCACTACCAATAAATGTATATACATAGTTAACATACCACTGATTACAGTGACCAGTGTAAAACTAAAAGTAAAAGAAAGTGTTAAAACTTAAATTCTAGAGAAGAGTAAGGCCCAGGTTTCACCCACTTAAGAATAAGATAAAAACACATTTTTGGACTGTTTGTTCCAGAATTATTTTCACTTCTTATTGAAATCATGGAAGTACATTTTGTAGCTCTGCATTGCAGCGGTAGTATTAAGCCACATTCAACGTGGCGAAGAGAAAGTATGCATGATGCGCAGCACATATGCGCATGCGTTCTTTCTCTTCGCCATGTTGAATCGACGTTACATCATGGATGAATCGTCAGGTTAGGACGAAAAATCACCCTTTTTCCCATCGAAGACTTCTTCACATTATAATTTCAAGTAAGTGGCCAGATGCCCAGAGGAGTCCAAAAAACTTGCAAGTCAAAATTGTAATTACTACCTCTTCACATTTGGAGATAATGTCGCCCAATCCGCTGTTTGAATCGTTTCCTGTTCACCGTCTGGAGCACCGACGCCAAAGGCGTCGGAGCTCCCTGGAGTTACATTTACATGTACTAAGTCCATGGGGAGCTTGCTTGCTCACTGTTTGTTAGAGTCAGATAAACATAAAACTCATTATCTTATATTTGCAGGAATCTCCATCAAGTATACAGCATAGAAGTTAGATCAGATTCCATCAGCCTGGTTCATGACAGACCACTCAAACAATGGACATTTCTCCTTCCCGAGGGGCTCCGAGCTCTGCCTGGATCCTGTAGTGGACTTGAGTGGATCCAGGGAGAAGGGATCCAGATGAGACTCCAGCTGGAGACTGATGATGATGATTTTGATGGAGCACAGGAGGCAGAGCCAGAGAAGAGAAGAGAGCTGGATGAAGAGACTGGTGACCAGTTTCTCAAGGCACTGGAAGATCCAAGCTGTGAGGTGACTTGCTCAAGATGTGGTGCACCTCTTGTTCAACCCTCTGGGTGAGATACTGAAGCCTCATTTAGATATGTTAAAGGTAAAGACCAGTTTTGGAAACGCCCCTCTCTCAAAAAAATGAAATGGAAGCTCTCATTACCAATCATGTGAAAGAATATGTTTTGACTAATACGTGATGATAAAAATTTTGCCAGGAAAATCGGGAAACCACCTACTAATTGATATATTTGGTAACTTATTATATCTATTGGAACCAAATAGATATCGCGCACGTGGTTGCGTGGTCCCATATACATCTTTCTGTGTACAGTGCTTGTAACTTTACCAAGACTGGGCCAAATTTCTTATCATTTTGATGATTCCAGAACCTTGCAGTACACACTAATACTTATATGCTAGATGATCATCCTTTTCTGATCGATTCCACAACGTTTCTTTCACAATGCAATCGCATGACCAGAACTGGTCTTTATCTTTAACCGTGGCATTTTATTTATGATGATGTAAGTCTAATATGCTTCATATTTCTGTATAACTAAGTGAATACGCATAGAACCTTTAGTACACGCAGTTGCCATTCATTTACGGCCGTTTACTGTTTAACATCATAACTAACCTTTAGTTGAGTGTTTGATATAGGAAGCGTAGTGATCAACAAGTATTTCTTCTCAAATAATCATGGACTTGTAGAAAATCCAATGTAGTCAGTAGCAGCCGACATGAGAGGAATCTAGAAGTATCTTTTGGATACGTATATTGCACTTGCATAATACATGTACCACTCAAGCATGCATGCACCATACACCGGAAGTGGCTCGAAACTACATCCAAGGGTCGCACATCTGCCATGATCTGGGCATTTGGGGGTATTGGCGATAGTGAGAATTGAATAGGATCTGATTGGATCACACAAATCCCAGCCATCATATCTCAGACACTTTTTAATGTTGTCAGAGGGTTAAATCTACATCCAAAACTTGTTAAGCTATTCATTTTATTTAACAGGTGACGTTTAAGCTCAGTTGTGCACATATATTCTGATTTGACTAACTTTAGATTTCAAAATGAAGAAAAAAAAAGGATATCAACCTAACTCCAAATTCTTTTATTTTCTGTTGTTCTGATTTTCTGCCAGTGGTTTCAAGAAGGTTCTTCCACTTCCTTCAGGAGACTGGGGTGACATGGCCGCCGACATGTGGTGCTGTAAGAGCAAGGTCATTGCCGAGGAAAGAGGCAAGATGAGCCCTCTACAGTTGAACCCCGAGGAAGGATCCGTCATGGTCGATGACCTTCATCTCCTGGTTAACTCAAGGATGCTGACTAAAGGTTCAGTCCAGATTGAAGTGAAGAAGATGACTAGTCTGTCTAATACCCAGGTAGTGTACAGTTGTTGTATGTCATATACACTAGTGACAATAATACAGTACCTTAGTCCAAAGGTTAAAATCCTTTTCCCGTTATGTACTTCATGTTATCTGCTAACCCAGATTGTATAGCATAAACCCAACCATAGTCGGACAATCCTAGGTATAATCTTGTATCTGTGATGAAGCATAGCCTTGAGCAAATGTCACTGTACATAGCCTATGTGGGTTTCCCTTCCGCAGTACTTGTAAATTTAAAATTTAAAATTTAAAATTTAAACTACATGAATCATTGTACCATTTATCTCTATTTCTACCATGCCCCAGTTGGGGCCGTTTAAGAAATAAAACAAACATCAAACATCGTCAACATGAAATTTCATGAATAGCCCTGAGGCTGACATGTCATAAAGTTGTCGGCAGGTCATTGTTTTAATTTTGTAATGAAAATGATAAATCAAAATTTTGGTTAGCAAGCAATTTATGTGTGTTAAAACGATGAACGCTGATTATATTATCATGACTCTCTCCATAACCAGAGAGATATATGACAGTAATTATTCCAACAAGCAATCATACTTGTTTTATTAAATTTGTATAGTATTGAGGTATTGTAAAGTTGATCTATTCCTTCATCCAATGTATCTTATGTTCTGCAGAGGACTGGTAAATCATTCAATGTGCTCTGTCAGAGATGTGGTAACATACTGGGATCTATAAATAACTCAGGTGAGTAAATGATTTCAGTGAGTAGTAAATGGTTGTGAGGCTCATTACATTCATTGATCTGAAACAATCTATAGAGAATGCCAACATAGTTTAGGGGAAACTTTAAGTAAATTGTATTTGTATTTCTTTGTGTTTTTTAAGCCCTTTATTTCTTTTGTTTGTTTTGCCTGTTACAACAAGATTTCAATAGAGAAGTTTTTATGAGGTTTTGATTAAGTACAGTACACTCTAAAACAAAAAGAATAGTGAGAACTGGAGATGATTGCTATTTTAGCATAAAACTCAGGAAATCATATAGTTATCAATTCTAATGAAACACAAGAAGAATACTGAAGGTTTCATACAAAGTTCTAATTTTTAATACTCTATCTTTATTTTTTGCAATTGAATCAATGTGGGTGTTATTGATTCATCAAGAAAATACAGTTTTTCAGTCAGTAGATTACTCAAATATTCATGTCTTATTCCTGTCAACAGGGGGCAGCAGTCAACTAGAAACTACAAAGCTCTACCGCTATGCAGTCTGTATCCAGCATGAAGGAAGTCAACTCTCTAATACAATGTAAGTTGATGATCCAAGCTTGATGTTGTCAGAGATATTCAGTTAGGCATAGGGTTCCCACAAGAAATAAATCGGTTTTAGGTTAGCTTTAGGGATAGGGTTAGATGAAGTGTTGGGTCCAGAGGTGAAGTTACGAATTAGGTTAGTGTAGGAACTTTTTACATGAGCATGTTTGGTAGCACCTTTCAGTTGTATGTTTGTACAAAACAAATATGATTTGTTATAGACTTATCATTGATATGTATGCATAAAACTTCCACTGTTTTAGACTGATCATGATAGAGGGATCTTGAATGACTGAAATACTGAAAATAAGTAGTCACCAAAAGCAGGAATGAAAGATAAATATGAAACAGGATAATATAATATTTCAAGACAACTTGAATATTTTCTTTTTTAATACTAATAAATAGTTTGAACAGGATAAAAAGGCACCTGGCTACAATGCTCCCCAGTGAGTGGAGAAGGTGCATACACTTTGTGTTGGCCAGCCTGAATCCAATGATATTTCTGTAACGCACTTACAGACATTGTAGCTGTATTAGTCCATATATTAATCCAGATTATTATTATTTATTTTTTCTTAAAAGGAAAGCAATAAGATGAAGTTAATATATTTTTTTTGTCTACAGAAATAATCCTCTCCAGCAAACACTATGCAGTTTGATGGTTTCACTGTTCAAGAATCAGATGACCTTCAAGTATATCATTGAAGATGAAGAGGAACATAAACCAAGATTACTGGTGAGTTAGAATTAGAGAACTGAGCTAAATTGTTACTGAAAGAGAAGTAAAGAATGATATATAAGTAATGAAAGAGAGAGAGAGAGAGAGAATCATTTTAGTGCAAGCTAAGAAAAAAATAAAATAAAATGTCAAATCATAGACACTCTTGATACTATAATTATTGTGAAATCAGTAGAAATATTATTGACAGATATTTTAGAAGCATGAATTTTGAATGAGTTGAAGAAAAAAATCTTCTCAACAATTCTTTGAATATTATAATGAAATTAATCATCTGGATTTGTCAGGTTTAAAACATCATGACTGAAGAATGCTTTTCTGCAAACAGTCTGTGCACACTGCCCAAGCCCTTTTATTCATCTGAATAAAATATATACAATGAAAGCAATAAAGTGATCAGACCAATTAGATTGCTTTGTTTGAGAAAAAAAAGCTCAAAATATATTTCTTCCAATAATTCTGCAATCATCTATAAAAGCAAATGTAAAATCTGTTCTCCTCACTCAGATATGGCTGTTGGGAATAGACACCAGACTTCTATATGGAGGAGCGCCATCTATCATCAAAGATCAAACAGGCTCTTCATCTCCTTATCAACTTTCCTCTCCTATACCCCCTGAGGGCAGCAGATTAGAAGTTCAGCTGAAGAGTCAACCGATCGTCAAGGTCCTCTATCAGACATGCAAAAGTGACACGGGTCAAAGGTCCGAATTTATGTTGTGGAGTCGTATTTTAAATTGAAACAAAGAGCAACTAAATGTGTGTCCTCCGCCTACAGCTTCATAAAATGCAAACTTATTATGTTGGTTTAGTTTTCCTTCAACTCTCATATTACCCACTTACACTACATTCTCAATGACACTAGCATTTCAACTGCATTTTAGATTTCATGTATTTTTATGTATTTTCATGTATTTTCATCTATTTTCATGTCTTTTCATGCATTTTCTTTTCAATGTATTCCCAAAGGAAATCTGTTGTTAGGTGAAGGTCATTTTGTCATTCATGAATCCCTCCCGTGGATGCTAATGACATTCTCAAAGTTTGGAATGAAAAAGCTGTTTATTTCCTCCTGAAACTGAAACAGGCACATGCATTGTATATATTATTCCCTTGGAAAATACCTACTGGTAAACTAAATTTAACAATAATAAAAAAAAAAAAGAAAATAGAATAAACTCATAAACCCCTAATTTGGATCTTGAAAGCTCATTTATATAATTATTTGATGAACCTAGGTCCATTTGGTACTGCATGGGTCAAGTCATTTCCCACAGCTTTCTGCATCAATTAAAACCCCTTGACACTTCCATAAGCTAATTATCCTGTGTTCCTACTCTCCACAAAGGTCTTACGTTCCTATTATAACTTAACACAATAAGTAGCTGGGTCTAATGACATCAGCATATGCCTAATTATCTGTGGTAATTAAGAATGATGGCAGAATGCTAAGGTTGTGCTCAATGTAGATGACGTCAAGGTGAAGATATCAATAACAGTCTTCAATCACCTTAAAAATGTCTGGATCAAGGTTAATTATGTTAGCACTGTCTGAACAGAGAAACAGCCTGGATGCCCATTATTATTGTTTTAGGGATAACTTGCTAATGGTATGGCTTTGCAAAGTTTTGACTGGAGGCGCGATAGCTCAGTAGTAGAGCAGTGGTCTCGTAACCAGGAGGTCCCAGGTTCGAAACCAAGTTGATGCACTAGTGCCGTTTGGTAAGGCATTAATCCTCATTACCAAGTCCTTCGGAGAGGACTTAAAGCCGTCGGTCCTCTGGTTTCTTACTTACAAGCATACACATGCTTTCTTAGCAGTCAGGTAAAACAAAAAACAAACAACGAAACAAACTGTTTGGTTTTAAACTCAATGCTCTTTGACCTATATCTCACATGAAGTACTCCAAATATGATATTTTACGTCATCAAATATAAAGATGATATCTGAAAAAAACAGGTGTTGATTTCTACATTTGTAAACAAGTATATCATGTGAATATGTAATGTTGGTATACCTAGTTAATTTTAATTTTTACCCAAATTCATAGTTGAGTATCGTTGACGATTTTCTCTCATTTCCACTTTTCTCTCCAACAGGTTAGGTCAAGAATGGAACAAGGATCTGATGGTTCATGGCATCACGCTCACCATGGAGGCGTGTCTACAGCTAGGGTTACTACTAGCAACCAGTACGCTCCAGGCCCCACCTTCTATGAGGAAAATGAATGGATTCATGGTGAGTGGTGGTTTGTGTTAAAAAAAAACACAAGATGTTTAAAATATGTTCCGCCCTGAAATTATCTTTTGATCTGTCCATCTCTGCCTGTTTTTTTCTTCTGTCTATCCATATAGCCATCTGTCTATATAACTCTATTATGTGTTTGTCTATACATCTCTACAAAATATCTGTAATCTATTGCTCTTTCTAAAAATTACTTGTAGTCATCTTTTATTGTTTATCACCTTTCACTGTCTTTTTTCTTTTTGCCCTTTTGTAAAACTAAAATTCAGTACTGATGAAGCAACAAATCATAAAAGTCTTTAGGTAAACAAGATGCATCCTTGGAAGTAATCTTTTGCTCTAATGACATGAAGACCCTGTTTTTCATATTGTATACCTGCCAGCAAAACAGTATTTTTCACTTGGCCTCAAAGATGAGTTAGCCTCAAATTAGCCTATTCAAAATCAATGAGAATATGTATTGCAGTGCAGCATCTTCATACATTAAATATTTTTTCTTCTTTCCAGGTGGGATCTCTAAAGCTTTGATCTATGAAGCTTTGATGAAGGTCGGTGGTTGTAGCCAAGTCGTCGTTGTCGTCGGAGGAGGAGGAGGAGGAAGAGGAGGAGGAAGAGGAGGAGGAAGAGGAGGAGGAAGAGGAAGAGGAAGAGGAAGAGGAAGAGGAAGAGGAAGAGGAAGAAGAAGAAGAAGGCCTGATAATTACCCGATTTAGATCGGTTTCCCGATTTTTTTTTTTCCCCCTGATTCTTTTTTTTTTCCCCTATTTTTCCCTTATTTTCCTATTTTTCCTATTTTTCCTATTTTTCCACAATTTCCTCCAATTTTCTTACCCAAAAGGAGGGAATTTTTCTTAGATGCCATTTTTTTCCCTGGATTTTTTTTTTTTTACACAAGGGGACGGTGGTCGGGGAAAAAAGAAAACCTTTTTTTTTAGTGCTCACTATCACCCCTGAGAAGAAGAAGAAGAAGAAGAAGAAGACAACAGAAAAAGAAGATGGAGAAGAAGGAAGAGGAGGAAAGAAGAGGAAGAAAGAAAAGAAAAGATGGAGAAGAAGAGAAGAAGGAGAAGGGGAAGGAGAAAAAGAAAGAAAAGAAGAAGAAGAAGAGGAAGAAAGAAAAGAAAAAAGACGGAGAAGAAGGAAGAGGAGAAGAAGGAGGGGAAGGAGAAGAAGAAGGAAAGAAAGCAAGAAAAAAAGTAAATGGAGAAAAAATATACATGTACAAATTGATAGTACAACAGTGCCTTTTCTTTTCACTAAAAAGATCAAAAATGAAATTAATGAAATAACATGATTGTCGATGACAGTATGAATTATTTGTTTAGACAGTGCAATATGAGTGTTCATTAAATGACATGGCATGTAAACAATTGCTTTGTTGATTTGATTTGTCTTTCAGTGTTTGTTCATGGCAGAGACCATATCAGTGAGAAAAGTGAAAAGATAAAAGATTCAGGCATCTAGGAGCGACTTTTCACATGGGATACTGAAGGTCATAGCATGTTATGGCTGCCTTTGCATCCCCAGCCAGCAGCATATCAGCACACCAGGCTCCCAGTGTACTGCCCTTGCTATTGGTAGAGTTTAGGTCTTTTACTCCTGAGTATTATACAAACTGGAACATACTCATATATTATTGAGGCTCAGAAAACAGTGAAGCTTACATTCTTTCAATAATTTATATGTGCTTGGTGTGTGTGTGAGAGAGAGAGAGAGAGAGACATGAATTAAGAATGAGAGAGAGGCAGTGAGAGAAGAAATGGTGTGTGTGAGAGAGAGAGTGAGAGAGAGAGAGAAAGGGAGAGGGAGAAAGCAGAGAGAGGCGAAGGGAAGGAGAGAGAGAGTGATAAGAGAAGTAGATTGTGAAACGGTTACACAATTTACAAATGAAATAAGATGTTATTCAATCCTGCTAACTCACCAAAGGTCGTTAAAAAAAACTATATACATATAGGCTTACATGTAGGCTTATTTCAAGTGAAACACAAGTATAGTAATATAGTTTACTGCACTTGTAGTTTCTTTGAAAAGTAAGGCCCATATTCTTGAAATCAGCTCAAGTTTAACCCGGCTCATGTATGATGTATGGAAGGACTACTGTCTACCCCTATGTTTTCGTATAAATCACCTTATCCCATGTTAGAGATGAGGAAATAAAATGGATTGGTCATGAATTGAAACCAAGGAAATCATTTTTAGAGAGACAAGATTTGGATTATTTTTCATTGAGTTACAGAATTATGGTGATTTTACAGGATGATGGAGTTGACAGAAGTCCATAAAATGGTGGACGATCGTCACGCATGTTAGCGGGTTCAAACCTTTCCTAAATTTAGGCGGCTTCTGAGAACAGAGTCTTGATGTCCGTCCGAATATACCCCATATTTTTGTTATAGGAGGATATTTGAATTGCAAAAAAATCTATGTAATGATACACCTTTCTTTATGATTTTGACTACATGAAATGCTGAAATGTATTCCATTCAGAAGAGTCAATTTGTAAATCAAATGAAAGCCTTGGGGCTGGCATGATGGCGCTTTCTATGGAAATGTCACGGTCGGTGTTGCTATGGAGATTTATTCTTCGGTGAATTGATATGTCACTCGTGATGGCGGTCCCACATGTTCAAGAGATTTTAATTTTAGTTGGCGGAAAAGAATGTTTACTTGAATATGTTCAAGTTCAAATGTATGCTAGCGCGGAGCCTGATCATATAGGCGAATTAAGAAAGTGATATGTAATCCGCCTTTGCTAAAGACAGCCGAAAGGTGCTTGGCTCATGTTTAAGACATTAATAATTAATTAACAAGACGCAAAATGATGATCGTTTGTCAGCCTGGTAATTTGTTCCTAGGTGCTCTATCGGCAGGTTAATATTAATTCAATTGACACCGTTCCCTGTCAGTCGTAATTTTTCAGATATTCTCTAATGTGTGCAATGGTGTAGTTAAGGTTAAGGGTTGGGGGTGGGTGGGCACGTGCCCTCCAATCGAATGGCGCAAACAAACAACACCAGAAAGATAAAACGATGAAGAGAAAGAGAGAGGGAGGGAGAGTGAGAGAGAGAGAGAGAGAGAAAGAGAGAGAGAGAGAGAGAGAGAGAGAGGAGAGAGAGAGAGAGAGAGAGGGGAGCAAAAGGAGAGGGGAGGCAACAATACATCCTCTCGATGACATTGATCTCTCGCACATTCTCCTCGTGTAAGAAAGGACCCCCATGACACCAGTGCATCCTTATTGGTTGGATACACCTTACGCTTATGCACCCCAGTACATCAAAGAAGGGATCTACGTAAATCGAGAAGATTTTAAGTGGGAGAAAGGTTGAGAAAGGGAAATGGAGAGAGAAGAAAGAGAAAGAGCAAATTTAAGAGAAAGAGAAATGGAAGAGGAAGAGAAAGAAAAGAAAAGAAGGGAGAACCAAATGAAGAAACCCCAAAAATACACTTTATTTTACTCCGATGAATAAGTTAGAACTTGCAAGACCTCCGGAGAATCCCCCCAATCAATATTTACAGATCTCTTAACGACTGTAGGCTTACACGTTTTATCTTTAGGCCCACTGGAGTAGGGATAAATGATAGCATATACAAATTTGAATAATCTTAGTGTTCTTAAATACAACTATCAATTATCCATAAAATGGGTTTGAAATAATACTTTTAAACAAATTGTTCAAAATTCGGAAGATAAATAGCCTCACATTGTATCCAAGTAAGCTCCTTAATGTCGTTTTCCATGTACGAAGGATTTCATCTGTCGGTTTAGTAAGAGTTGGTTATCATTTACGCAGTTAATGTAACGAGCATTGGCATTGATGATCTTTATTATATGCCTTTGCGGTATTAAATGTCGCATCTTGTTTGGAAATCCGATTGATATGTGGGTTTATGATCACGCACAACTCGGACTGATCTGTACAAAGTAAATTTAAAGTGAGATGGGGAAATAAGATCTGAGAGAGATGATGGTCGAGAAAATGAAAGTTTAGAGAAGTAAAATGGCTAATAAGAAAAGAAAGGAGATTAGACAAATTGAATGAAGTTATGAAGAGATCATAGGACAGAGAAGATAACAACAAGCAGCCGCATAACGAGGGTCCGACAAATGAGGGGGCACCGGCAGAATGGGAGGGTCCGCACCGGACTTACTAGGTTTGTTTAATGTAAAAAAGAAGGCTATCGAGTGAGGTTGAATCATTGTTATATAATCAATTTGTCACGTTGCTTCTAAATTTTCTTTTCGTTTTCCCTCCCCATCTTTAGTTTCGCCATTCGGAGTTTTTGGGTTAAAATGGCTTCACTACTGACAGAAGGGACATGAAGGGAAGTCTAAACGGAACGACTGTGAATTATATACTTTACAAACCAGAATCTAAAATACAGCCACCATGGCAGACCAGGGCTCGTTTGACAAGACATCAATCCGTATAGGTCTAGAAGCTTATCTGACAAGAATTCATTGGATTCTTGAGCGCCTATTAGCGATAGCTAGACTTCATGAAAATCGCTTTACAAATCCAATATTGATATTCCAAAACGAAAAGAAAGGAAAAGTTAATGACGTTAAGTAAGAGATCGGATTTTCAGACAAAACCAAAAGACAGATAGAAAAGAAGAATGTGTAGATGAAGAATAAACACTAAAGGAACTGTTTTCGGGCTAAATCTGCAAAGTCATGACTAAATTATATTAAATAGAAACTAAACCTCTACAAGTACAAATAAATCTGGTCTGTTATTGGCCAGTAAAATGACATTTTACCTGAATATTTATGTTGAACTCTAGTTGATGAAATACTTCAGAAGGAATACTTCATAAGTTTTTCGAATTACTCGGACCAATGCTAAAGTCACTGACCATGCACTTAGATTAACTCGTCAATCGGACTGGTCATCTACATCGACAGCCGTAAAAGTTATCATAATTAGTTAATGAACTGACTTGCCCTTGGAAGCATCGTCGGTATAGCGTTACTCATTAATTATTTCCGCATACTTGTACTTCGACAAAGATATTTGAGCTTTATCTATTCGCATTCCTTGCCCTCACCATATTTCCCATATACAGGTAGTAACACTACCGGATAAAAAGGGAGTACACTACTGGCCCATTCCTCCTTTTAAACGCAATTGTGCGTTACATAACATACACGAAAAATGTGCCCTCTTTCAAATGTTACACCAAAATTATGATAACCTTTATTATTATTATTTTTGCTTGTCTGATATTTTGAAATCAGCAGCTAAAACGGGGATATCCCTGTTTTTGCTTGTGGGAGATTTCAGAGGCTGTCTATCTATCTGTCTGTCTAAATGTCTATCAGCGAGAAATTTATACACGGGGCCACACTGGGAATCGGAAGCCCTTGGTTAGAAGCCTCGTGTAACGTATACATAATAAAAGCATATATGTATATATAAATATTCCTGTACATGATGGGCATTATGTATTGACCTAATTGAGTCATAGCAATTCACAGTTTAATCATCGTGTAGACATAACTTCTATAGCGTATGATATTAGCTCGGGTTGTTGGTAGTGGGATAGGGTTAATGTAAGCATTATCGTGTTTTGAAATTAAAGTTGTCTACTTTAATTTGTATACATTTTAATTATACATTATATTCGCTGAGATTGTTTCACATCTCATATAGATAACATCCGTCATCTGCGCCATCTGTATGATGCCCCCTGACTCCCTGAGCCAACGTGATCAAACATGTTTTAGAGGCCAGTTCTCAATAATGATCACCACCTAAATGGCTCTCTCTAGTAAGAAATTGTTGTTGTAGAACCTGTCTAGAAAATCAACTTCTCAACAAGGAATCACCTTTCCTGTTTTTGAGCATGAATAGACATTTTAATGTAATTTTGTTCTGCTTCATTTTTTGTCTGTTATCATTTCTGTACGCTTTTTCTGCTCAGTCTCGAAATATTTCTACTTCTTCTAACTTCCCCACTCCCTTCCTTTTCTCTCTTCACCCTTTTACACATCTTCTCTATCTCTCCATCTCCCCCTCTTGCGCTTGCCCTCCTTTCTTTCCATACCCCTTTTCTTTTATCTCTATTTTTCATAGTCATGATCGCAAGCTCCTCGTTTCATCCTTCACCTCTTCCTTTTCTTGCCCCTCTCCAGATCAACAAAAACTCCCAACTCCATTTCACCACTCTCTCTCAACCTTTTCTCACTTTATTACGATCAAAGAACACCCCTCGCCTAAATCACGAGCCAAAATGTCAACTATTACCCATATTGGAAAATGGCATTATTGCGAAATCAGATCATGCGAGCCCTATATATGAACTTTGTTTTAAGCACTTCTATCGTGTATCGGAAATGTATTTGTTTAGGATCCGAGTGAGGAATATCGTCTGATAATTCGATGTGTATACGTATCCAGTTTATTGGTTTGTTCTTCAGCCGTATCTCATGTTGACAGCGGCACTCGATATTAGACTGGTATTATGATGATCACGTAAACTCGCTGGCTTGCTGGAGTATCAAACGGTGCTTTTTTAAAGGGGTGGTGTATCAAAAGTAGCAGATTCTTGATAGACTCTCCGTGAATTTGTGTCTTAGTTTAGAATACATACTGGCAGTACTTGCATGTGATTATATCCCACACAAATATCATTTTTAATGAAAGATTATCTGAACGGGATTTTAACTATCATCTGAAAAGCCGGACAGAGATTTCGTGGAATCATAGTTTAGATATTTTTAGAAGTATGCCTGATTATTGATCACATTTCGCAATTGAGCTTTCAAATTAAAGTTAAATAAAGAAGGACAATAAACTAACAGATCTGTCAATTCATCTGCAGCTAGGATTATCATTTTCATGAAAGACTCAATTTAAAACTCTTTTAAGAGAAAGACCAGTTCTGGTCATGCGATTGCATTGTGAAAGAAACGTTGTGGAATCGATCAGAAAAGGTTGATCATCTAGCATATAGGTATTGGTGTGTACTGCAAGGTTCTGGAATCATCAAAATGATAAGAAATTTGGCCCAGTCTTGGTAAAGTTACAAGCACTGTACACAGAAAGATGTATATGGGACTACGCGACCACGCGCGCGATATCTATTTGGTCCCAATAGATATAATAATTTACCAAATATATCAATAGTAGGCGGTTTCCGGCAAAATTTGTATCATCACGTATTAGTCAAGACATATTCTTTCACATGATTGGTAATGAGAGCTTCCATTTCATTTTTTGAGAGAGGGGCGTTTCCAAAACTGGTCTTTACCTCTAAGACGAAACCATTTGTTATTTGCTTTCAGATCCTGTCTGATGTCAGTTAATGTGTTATGTGTTAATATTTGATATATTTTGGAGCTAGACTGAGACCATGCATTGAAAGAGAAGCTATGAATCGACAATGTATGAGAGTCACCTGTGCAGTTGAGGGTATCAAGTCCGACGTCACTGTCTCAACGTCATGAATGCTACACAGAAACTCGTCATTAATGGTTGTATCGACTAGTCATGATAGCACCTTAGAGAGATTCAATACTAAGATAAGGTATCCTTTTAGGAACCACCATGATTGCATTGACCTCATTCTCCCTGCCTTGCTCTACACGTCATCATGATGGCGATGTCACACAGGGAATTCTTCATGCTTGGTGTTGGCGGGAAAAAAAGAGGGTGAAAATGAATGGTGGGGTATCACAAGAGATCTACCGATCGCGATGTCTTGATCTCAGTTTTGGTCTCGAGCTCCAGAGGAACAACTCGTGACGTAAATGAGATGGAGAAAGAGAGAGAGAGAGAGGGGGAGAGAGAGAGAGAGAGAGAGAAAAAAAGGAGGAGGGAGAGAAGGAGATAGAGGGAGGAGAGAGAGAGAGAAGGGAGAGAGAGAAGAGAGAGAGAGAGAGAGAGAGAGAGCGAGAGAGAGAGAGAGAGAGCGAGAGAGAGAGAAAAGGAGGAGGGAGAGAAGGGAGAGAGAGATAGAGGGGAGGAGAGAGAGAGAGAGAGAAGGGAATAGAGAGAAAGAGAGAGAGAGAGAGCGAGAGAAGGGGAGTAGAGTGGCAGAGGCAAAGAGGGGGCAAACAGAGACAACGAGGAGAGGGGAAAAGGAGATAGATGAAGGATTGGGTAAAAGGATGGAAGAAGATGCGAGAGAGAGAGAGAGAGAGAGGATAGATTGGATTATGTTATAGAGAGGGAAGAGAGGAGGGGATAAACAAAGAGAGAGAGAGAGAGGATTGGATTATGTTATAGAGAGGAAGAGAGAGGGGGGATAAACAAAGAGAGAGACAGGCAGAGAGAGAGAGAGAGAGAGACAGACAGAGACAAGAGAGACAGAGAAAGGGAGAGAGAGAGAGAGAGAGAGAGAGAGAGTTCGCCATGTATTGTTTGGATGGAAAGGTCAAAATAGAATTTCTCCAGCCCGTTGCATTGGCTTGATGTTTTCTTTGTCACGTCTAAGGCGCTTCTCTAGAATCAGTCCAACGTCTTAATATTCACCTGCTGATAAAAACAAAATACTCTCTGAATATGGTTAGTCGGACAATCGTACACCTTAAAGCAAATGCCAAGGAGCTGCTCATATTGGGCAGCCGACGAAAAAGTGTTACCTGTACGCATATCCAATGTATTGAGATACGCCTTCTTGCATGTATGCAATACATCTTGAACCAACTTATACATTTCTCATTTTCTTGCCTTATTAATTACACTTTAATTAACCTGTAACCGGTTTTTTTTCTATTAAAAAACCCCGACGGAA
>CP137671.1:37503655-37510928 GCA_037976565.1 Mesocentrotus franciscanus | reverse complement strand
GGCATTAATCCTCATTACCAAGTCCTTCGGAGAGGATTTAAAGCCGTCGGTCCTCTGGTTTCTTACTTACAAGCATACACATGCTTTCTTAGCAGTCAGGTAAAACAAAAAACAAACAACGAAACAAACTGTTTGGTTTTAAACTCAATGCTCTTTGACCTATATCTCACATGAAGTACTCCAAATATGATATTTTACGTCATCAAATATAAAGATGATATCTGAAAAAAACAGGTGTTGATTTCTACATTTGTAAACAAGTATATCATGTGAATATGTAATGTTGGTATACCTAGTTAATTTAATTTTTACCCAAATTCATAGTTGAGTATCGTTGACGATTTTCTCTCATTTCCACTTTTCTCTCCAACAGGTTAGGTCAAGAATGGAACAAGGATCTGATGGTTCATGGCATCACGCTCACCATGGAGGCGTGTCTACAGCTAGGGTTACTACTAGCAACCAGTACGCTCCAGGCCCCACCTTCTATGAGGAAAATGAATGGATTCATGGTGAGTGGTGGTTTGTGTTAAAAAAAAACACAAGATGTTTAAAATATGTTCCGCCCTGAAATTATCTTTTGATCTGTCCATCTCTGCCTGTTTTTTCTTCTGTCTATCCATATAGCCATCTGTCTATATAACTCTATTATGTGTTTGTCTATACATCTCTACAAAATATCTGTAATCTATTGCTCTTTCTAAAAATTACTTGTAGTCATCTTTTATTGTTTATCACCTTTCACTGTCTTTTTTCTTTTTTGCCCTTTTTGTAAAACTAAAATTCAGTACTGATGAAGCAACAAATCATAAAAGTCTTTAGGTAAACAAGATGCATCCTTGGAAGTAATCTTTTGCTCTAATGACATGAAGACCCTGTTTTTCATATTGTATACCTGCCAGCAAAACAGTATTTTTCACTTGGCCTCAAAGATGAGTTAGCCTCAAATTAGCCTATTCAAAATCAATGAGAATATGTATTGCAGTGCAGCATCTTCATACATTAAATATTTTTTCTCTTCTTTCCAGGTGGGATCTCTAAAGCTTTGATCTATGAAGCTTTGATGAAGGTCGGTGGTTGTAGCCAAGTCGTCGTTGTCGTCGGAGGAGGAGGAGGAGGAAGAGGAGGAGGAAGAGGAGGAGGAAGAGGAGGAGGAAGAGGAAGAGGAAGAGGAAGAGGAAGAAGAAGAAGAAGAAGAAGAAGGCCTGATAATTACCCGATTTAGATCGGTTTCGATTTTTTTCCCTGATTCTTTTTTTTTTTTTTCTTTCCCCCTATTTTTCCCTTATTTTCCCTATTTTTCCCGATTTTTTCCTATTTTTCCACAATTTCCTCCAATTTTCTTACTCAAAAGGAGGGAATTTTTCTTAGATGCCATTTTTTTTTCCCTGGATTTTTTTTTTTTTTTTACACAAGGGGACGGTGATCGGGGAAAAAAAGAAAACCTATTTTTTTTTAGTGCTCACTATCACCCCTGAGAAGAAGAAGAAGAAGAAGAAGAAGACAACAGAAAAAAGAAGATGGAGAAGAAGGAAGAGGAGGAAAAGAAGAGGAAGAAAGAAAAGAAAAAGATGGAGAAGAAGGAAGAGGAGAAGAAGGAGAAGGGGAAGGAGAAAAAGAAAGAAAAGAAGAAGAAGAAGAGGAAGAAAGAAAAGAAAAAAGACGGAGAAGAAGGAAGAGGAGAAGAAGGAGGGGAAGGAGAAGAAGAAGGAAAGAAAGCAAGAAAAAAAGTAAATGGAGAAAAAATATACATGTACAAATTGATAGTACAACAGTGCCTTTTCTTTTCACTAAAAAGATCAAAAATGAAATTAATGAAATAACATGATTGTCGATGACAGTATGAATTATTTGTTTAGACAGTGCAATATGAGTGTTCATTAAAAGACATGGCATGTAAACAATTGCTTTGTTGATTTGATTTGTCTTTCAGTGTTTGTTCATGGCAGAGACCATATCAGTGAGAAAAGTGAAAAGATAAAAGATTCAGGCATCTTGGAGCGACTTTTTCACATGGGATACTGAAGGTCATAGCATGTTATGGCTGCCTTTGCATCCCCAGCCAGCAGCATATCAGCACACCAGGCTCCCAGTGTACTGCCCTTGCTATTGGTAGAGTTTAGGTCTTTTACTCCTGAGTATTATACAAACTGGAACATACTCATATATTATTGAGGCTCAGAAAACAGTGAAGCTTACATTCTTTCAATAATTTATATGTGCTTGGTGTGTGTGTGAGAGAGAGAGAGAGAGAGAGACATGAATTAAGAATGAGAGAGAGGCAGTGAGAGAAGAAATGTGTGTGTGAGAGAGAGAGAGAGAGAGAGAGAGAAGGGAGAGGGAGAAAGCAGAGAGAGGCGAAGGGAAGGAGAGAGAGAGTGATAAGAGAAGTAGATTGTGAAACGGTTACACAATTTACAAATGAAATAAGATGTTATTCAATCCTGCTAACTCACCAAAGGTCGTTAAAAAAAACTATATACATATAGGCTTACATGTAGGCTTATTTCAAGTGAAACACAAGTATAGTAATGTAGTTTACTGCACATGAAGTTTCTTTGAAAAGTAAGGCCCATATTCTTGAAATCAGCTCAAGTTTAACCCGGCTCATGTATGATGTATGGAAGGACTACTGTCTACCCCTATGTTTTCGTATAAATCATCTTATCCCATGTTAGAGATGAGGAAATAAAATGGATTGGTCATGAATTGAAACCAAGGAAATCATTTTTAGAGAGACAAGATTTGGATTATTTTTCATTGAGTTACAGAATTATGGTGATTTTTACAGGATGATGGAGTTGACAGAAGTCCATAAAATGGTGGACGATCGTCACGCATGTTAGCGGGGTTCAAACCTTTCCTAAATTTAGGCGGCTTCTGAGAACAGAGTCTTGATGTCCGTCCGAATATACCCCATATTTTTGTTATAGGAGGATATTTGAATTGCAAAAAAATCTATGTAATGATACACCTTTCTTTATGATTTTGACTACATGAAATGCTGAAATGTATTCCATTCAGAAGAGTCAATTTGTAAATCAAATGAACGCCTCGGGGCTGGCATGATGGCGCTTTCTATGGAAATATCACGGTCGGTGTTGCTATGGAGATTTATTCTTCGGTGAATTGATATGTCACTCGTGATGGCGGTCCCACATGTTCAAGAGATTTTAATTTTAGTTGGCGGAAAAGAATGTTTACTTGAATATGTTCAAGTTCAAATGTATGCTAGCGCGGAGCCTGATCTTATAGGCGAATTAAGAAAGTGATATGTAATCCGCCTTTGCTAAAGACAGCCGAAAGGTGCTTGGCTCATGTTTAAGACATTAATAATTAATTAACAAGACGCAAAATGATGATCGTTTGTCAGCCTGGTAATTTGTTCCTAGGTGCTCTATCGGCAGGTTAATATTAATTCAATTGACACCGTTCCCTGTCAGTCGTAATTTTTCAGATATTCTCTAATGTGTGCAATGGTGTAGTTAAGGTTAAGGGTTGGGGGTGGGTGGGCACGTGCCCTCCAATCGAATGGCGCAAACAAACAACACCAGAAAGATAAAACGATGAAGCGAAAAAGAGAGAGGGAGGGAGAGTGAGAGAGAGAGAGAGAGAGAGAGAGAGAGAGAGAGAGAGAGAGAGAGAGGGAGAGAGAGAGAGAGAGAGAGAGAGGGGAGCAAAAAGGAGAGGGGAGGCAACAATACATCCTCTCGATGACATTGATCTCTCGCACATTCTCCTCGTGTAAGAAAGGACCCCCATGACACCAGTGCATCCTTATTGGTTGGATACACCTTACGCTTATGCACCCCAGTACATCAAAGAAGGGATCTACGTAAATCGAGAAGATTTTAAGTGGGAGAAAGGTTGAGAAAGGGAAATGGAGAGAGAAGAAAGAGAAAGGGCAAATTTAAGAGAAAGAGAAATGGAAGAGGAAGAGAAAGAAAAAGAAAAAGAAGGGAGAACCAAATGAAGAAACCCCAAAAATACACTTTATTTTACTCCGATGAATAAGTTAGAACTTGCAAGACCTCCGGAGAATCCCCCCAATCAATATTTACAGATCTCTTAACGACTGTAGGCTTACACGTTTTATCTTTAGGCCCACTGGAGTAGGGATAAATGATAGCATATACAAATTTGAATAATCTTAGTGTTCTTAAATACAACTATCAATTATCCATAAAATGGGTTTGAAATAATACTTTTAAACAAATTGTTCAAAATTCGGAAGATAAATAGCCTCACATTGTATCCAAGTAAGCTCCTTAATGTCGTTTTCCATGTACGAAGGATTTCATCTGTCGGTTTAGTAAGAGTTTGGTTATCATTTACGCAGTTAATGTAACGAGCATTGGCATTGATGATCTTTATGATATGCCTTTGCAGTATTAAATGTCGCATCTTGTTTGGAAATCCGATTAATATGTGGGTTTATGATCACGCACAACTCGGACTGATCTGTACAAAGTAAATTTAAAGTGAGATGGGGAAATAAGATCTGAGAGAGATGATGGTCGAGAAAATGAAAGTTTAGAGAAGTAAAATGGCTAATAAGAAAAGAAAGGAGATTAGACAAATTGAATGAAGTTATGAAGAGATCATAGAACAGAGAAGATAACAACAAGCAGCCGCATAACGAGGGTCCGACAAATGAGGCAGAATGGGGGTGTCCGCACCGGACTTACTAGGTTTGTTTAATGTAAGAAAAGAAGGCTATCGAGTGAGGTTGAATCATTGTTATATAATCAATTTGTCACGTTGCTTCTAAATTTTCTTTTCATTTTCCCTCCCCATCTTTCAGTTTCGCCATTTGGAGGATTTGGGTTAAAATGGCTTCACCACTGACAGAAGAGACATATTATTAAGGGGAAGTCTAAACCGGAACGAAAATCTAAGTGGAGAGGGTTATTTATAAAAATTTACAAACCAGAATCTAAAATACAGCCACCATGGCAGACCAGGGCTCTAACGTCCCTTGACAAGACATCAATCTGTATAGGTCTAGAAGCTTATCTGACAAGAATTCATTGGATTCTTGAGCGCCTATTAGCGACAGCTAGACTTCATGAAAATCGCTTTACAAATCCAATATTGGTATTCCAAAACGAAAAGTAAGGTATTAAAGTTAATGACGTTAAGTAAGAGCTCGGATTTTCAGACAAAACCAAAAGACAGATAGAAAAGAAGAATGTGTAGATGAAGAATTAACACCAAAGGAACTGTTTTGGGGGCCAAAACTACAAATGACAAAAAAAGAAATTAAATAGAAACTAAACCTCTGTCACAAGTACACAAATAAATCTGGTCTGTTATTGGCCAGTAAAATGACATTTTACCTGAATATTTATGTTGAACTCTAGTTGATGAAATACTTCAGAAGGAATACTTCATAAGTTTTTCGAATTACTCGGACCAATGCTAAAGTCACTGACCATGCACTTAGATTAACTCGTCAATCGGACTGGTCATCTACATCGACAGCCGTAAAAGTTATCATAATTAGTTAATGAACTGACTTGCCCTTGGAAGCATCGTCGGTATAGCGTTACTCATTAATTATTTCCGCATACTTGTACTTCGACAAAGATATTTGAGCTTTATCTATTCGCATTCCTTGCCCTCACCATATTTCCCATATACAGGTAGTAACACTACCGGATAAAAAAGGGAGTACACTACTGGCCCATTCCTCCTTTTAAACGCAATTGTGCGTTACATAACATACACGAAAAATGTGCCCTCTTTCAAATGTTACACCAAAATTATGATAACCTTTATTATTATTATTTTTGCTTGTCTGATATTTTGAAATCAGCAGCTAAAACGGGGATATCCCTGTTTTTGCTTGTGGGAGATTTCAGAGGCTGTCTATCTATCTGTCTGTCTAAATGTCTATCAGCGAGAAATTTATACACGGGGGTCCACACTGGGAATCGGAAGCCCTTGGTTAGAAGCCTCGTGTAACGTATACATAATAAAAGCATATATGTATATATAAATATTCCTGTACATGATGGGCATTATGTATTGACCTAATTGAGTCATAGCAATTCACAGTTTTAATCATTGTGTAGACATAACTTCTATAGCGTTTGATATTAGCTCGGGTTGTTGGTAGTGGGATAGGGTTAATGTAAGCATTATCGTGTTTTGAAATTAAAGTTGTCTACTTTAATTTGTATACATTTTAATTATACATTATATTCGCTGAGATTGTTTCACATCTCATATAGATAACATCCGTCATCTGCGCCATCTGTATGATGCCCCCTGACTCCCTGAGCCAACGTGATCAAACCTGTTTTAGAGGCCAGCTCTCAATAATGATCACCACCTAAATGGCTCTCTCTAGTAAGAAATTGTTGTTGTAGAACCTGTCTAGAAAATCAACTTCTCAACAAGGAATCACCTTTCCTGTTTTTGAGCCTGAATAGACATTTTAATGTAATTTTGTTCTGCTTCATTTTTTGTCTGTTATCATTTCTGTACGCTTTTTCTGCTCAGTCTCGAAATATTTCTACTTCTTCTAACTTCCCCACTCCCTTCCTTTTCTCTCTTCACCCTTTTACACATCTTCTCTATCTCTCCATCTCCCCCTCTTGCGCTTGCCCTCCTTTCTTTCCATACCCCTTTTCTTTTATCTCTATTTTTCATAGTCATGATCGCAAGCTCCTCGTTTCATCCTTCACCTCTTCCTTTTCTTGCCCCTCTCCAGATCAACAAAAACTCCCAACTCCATTTCACCACTCTCTCTCAACCTTTTCTCACTTTATTACGATCAAAGAACACCCTCGCCTAAATCACGAGCCAAAATGTCAACTATTACCCATATTGGAAAATGGCATTATTGCGAAATCAGATCATGCGAGCCCTATATATGAACTTTGTTTTAAGCACTTCTATCGTGTATCGGAAATGTATTTGTTTAGGATCCGAGTGAGGAATATCGTCTGATAATTCGATGTGTATACGTATCCAGTTTATTGGTTTGTTCTTCAGCCGTATCTCATGTTGACAGCGGCACTCGATATTAGACTGGTATTATGATGATCACGTAAACTCGCTGGCTTGCTGGAGTATCAAACGGTGCTTTTTTAAAGGGGTGGTGTATCAAAAGTAGCAGATTCTTGATAGACTCTCCGTGAATTTGTGTCTTAGTTTAGAATACATACTGGCAGTACTTGCATGTGATTATATCCCACACAAATATCATTTTTAATGAAAGATTATCTGAACGGGATTTTAACTATCATCTGAAAAGCCGGACAGA
>CP137671.1:37168655-37498655 GCA_037976565.1 Mesocentrotus franciscanus | reverse complement strand
AACGAAAACAATTATTAAATCTTTTCAGTTCGGATTTCACTAGGGTATTTAAATATCCCTTCAGTTAATGTCTTTTAGAGTCTTTGTCAGAGTATCTTATAATGAAGCTTTATCGGAGTATGATCTATTTTCATCAATATCGGACTTCGGAAATCAACCTAAGGCATATTCAACACTCTCATTTCTTATAATTGAAAAGTGCTAATTTTACAATGACGTTTTACGTAATCCGAACATGATTTCTATGTGCTACCCAATAAGGTATAGAAATTGCCCTTCAGATAATTTATGGAAAGTGTTTGCGATCGTATTGGGGGTAGTTTTCGGAAGGGTATTTGCCCTTGCGTAATGGTGTAGTGGGGAAGTGGCCAGATTCGCTTCGTCTGCACCTACTTACTTTTCTAAAAGAATATTACCTCAGCTGTATCATATTAGGCATACTTTATAATGTCCCGTAAAATGTACATAATTGATTATATTCTAAATTTATGTGATACGTACTAAGGTGTACAAACCGACTTTGCAATTCCAAACACAATGTGATGAGGATCATTGTGCTCATGCATGAATATATTTTAATCAATTAAACCGTTATTTAAAACAATATTTTATTCATGATATATCATTTGAAATCTAATATAACATACTGTTCAAGAGCTCTTGTATAACCTTTCTTTCAACCGAAGTAGTTTAAGCTGTCCTCCTGCTAAGGTTTCACGAAATAAGCATACCGTTTACTAAGATTTGATGTCATATCCCAGGAGTAAGAGAGTAAGAAAAAAATGTTTAAATCATATGTTTGTAAATACATACATCAGGAAAGAGATATAGAAATGCAGACAGAAAGTCAAAGACCGAATTAGATTCAGAACAGGGAAGGCCAAGGCTGGATGTAAAGTAGTATGGTGTCATAGATCATCGTAGAAAAGTACATGAATTATGCAATCAACATATGACTGTATCAGAGGACAAGTGCGCGTCATTTGAAACTTCGCATCAATATACTCCCCCCGTTACGCTCCTTAACCTTCGAACCTGAACAAGACCGATAATTATGCTTCTTAATGCCTTTTGTATTGCATTATCTACAAAGTTAAGGGAATTGTGGTAGTGGTAGAGGGAGGGGGTGTGCTGCATTATCTACTTTTTGGGAGCATTGTGGTAGATTAGTGAAGGATCTAGACTCTCTCTTACGAGATGTTCTGGGCTTGATCCTCGTGCGGCCCTCACATCCTTGGACAAGGTGTTTGAAATTAAAGAAATTGCTTTAATTCATCTACGATAGTAAGTCAGGATCATGAGGGATCATGAAGTTAAGGTTACTATTAGGAGATGGAGTAGGACGGGGAGGAGGAGGAGAGGAGGAGGAGGAGGATGGGAAGAAGAGGAAGAGGAAGAGAAGGAGGAGGTGGAGGAGGAGGAGGAGGAGTAGCGGAGGAGGAGAAGAAGGAGGAGGAGGAGTGGAAGAAGAGGAATACGGGAGGGAAGGGAAGGAGGAGGAGGAGGAAGAGGAGGAGGAGGAGGAGGACGAGGAGAGGGAAGAAGAGGAAGAGATGGAGGGATGAGGAGGAGGAGAGGAGAAGAGTAATAGGGAAGGGAGGGGAGGAGGAGGAGGAAGAAGGGGGGTTTACTTCAAGCTTGTAATGCATTAGACCCATTATCGAAAGAGCTCCTAGAAGGGGGTGGTATTAGACATGACGGATAACGGTAGGGTTACGTGTTGCTGTCTGATGCATTGTATGTACATCTACAGTTTATCTCCTAATGGTTACCGTTGTGGTCACAGTTATAGTTACCATAAACATGCATTCTATGTCATAAATTTCATTTTTTAAAATTTGTCTAAAAAGCAAAATACTCAGCGGAAAATGGGCAGTGTACATGTATATCTCGCAGCAAACGTATACAGATCATAATACAAAATGAGGTTTCCTTTGCCATGTTTGCTGAATCTCCTTGCTAAATTTTGATCAAGCCTGTGTGGGAGGAATGCCATTTATTTCTGATCTATTCATTAGGACAAAGCCCATTTTGTTAAATCTTTTTCATTGTTTAATCTTCATCAAGCCTGTGTGGGAGGAATGCCATTTATTTCTGATCTATTCATTAGGACAAAGCCAATTTTTAAAAACCTTTTTCATAGTTTTATCATAAAAATCATTAAAAAAATAAAAGTAAAGATTATGATGATGAAAACAGATTAATTGACCATCACAACATTTGTTTTTACTTGGATACGCCAGACCATCGTATTTTTATGGAATGGAAATTTGGCGAAGGACAGGGAGATTAGGGGGTGTGCAGTATCTATATTTTATTAATATTTTGACTGGAAGAGTGCAGGCGGTCTTAAAACTTTTCCATGATTATGATGATGAAAGAGTTCTATACCTCAGCTCTTCAATGCTCATTATTTATTCCGTCCTTGAAAAAATAAATCTTTGAAAATAGGGGGTGAACGCCCCCTACTGCCCATGACGAAGCCTTTGATATGGCATAAATCATGATCCCGCTATATCACACTAGACGAGGAATTTATTCAAAAACATGTATTGGATATCACACTTGCCAGGCTTGAGAAACACGTTTGAATCTTTCATATCTCACTCAAGCGTTTCCAAACATCTCTATTTCACGTCGGAAGGCAGGTTTGGACTGAATCCCTAAGTCGGGATGCAGACTATATGGGGCCAGAGAAGATGGGGGGGGGGGGCGTGAGGAGTGTATGTACGAGTCATTGGAGTAGCACGGTTCATGGGGGCACTTTTTAAATAAGATGGGTGATACTCGAGAGACTAAGGCTCTCGAGTGGGGGTGAGGATGTTAAAAGGGGATCATCATTTTCCTTTCACATTGCTACCCCTCTCCCTCCTTTGTACTCTTTTCTATTGTTCTTTCTTCTTCCTTTTTTGCCATTTACATGGAGAGGTGCGCCGCGTGCTCCCGTATTAACACCAATAGAACGAGTACAGGCCTGTGAGTAAGCATGTTAACAGGAAAGGAGCTCTGCTTCACTAAATTGCTATTTTATTTGTATAGGGCTATGCATATTATTCATAATTATATCCCCTTTTAGGCGTGATGGCTCAGTGGTAGAACAGTGGTCTCGTAACCGGGAGGTCCCGGTTTCGAAACCAAATCGATGCTAGTGCCCTTTGGTAAGGCATAAATCCTCATTACCAAGTCCCTCAGAGAGGACTTAAAGCCGTCGGTCCCCTGATCGTTTACTTACAAGCATATACATGCTTTCTTAGCAGCCAGGTAAAAAAACAGAACAAAAAACATACAAACTTCAATAATTTTAGATATAATAGGCCAACAGGCAAAAACATACTCGCCCTCTCTGAAGTTTTTTTTAATCATAGGAACGGGGCGCATGTAACCTGCAGCTTTATCTGCAATATCTGATTTTTTTTTTATGGGGCGTTTTTGTTGTAAAGCCTATGACGTATACTAATAAAAGAATGGGCACCATTACAGACCTCCAATGATTGAGCGACATTTAAACGTCTAACGGTCTGCGTGATTAGTAAATGATTGCATCCCGAGATCCATCTGTATTTATAAAATATTACGTAATTTCTTTCTTTTAAACGACAAAGTTTGACTCTATCCTATAATGACAATTATCATTATCTGCAATTTTCTTTTTCCTTATCTCCATCTGCATAATGAACATCGTATACTCTTGTTTCTGCTATTTTTATCCATTTACCCTCGAACGCTTGCATTACCCGTATTCATCTTACAACCGTGCTTAATCTCTTTCATTAATATTCATGACGATTTTATTAATTTACCTCGTTCCATAAGCCGTGGAACCTGTACCCATAATCCTCATCTATAGCCAATAAGTCATTCTACAATTCTCATCATCTGTTTAGGGATTCGTGAATACAAAATAAACCGTGTAGTAGTAACCAAGCTCTTTTGATTCAAATGTAGATAGAGAGGTTGTAGTGGTTTCATCACCATGATATTGTTTTCGTTTATATGTAGCCGACTTGAAGGCCCAATCTTTGGTTTCTGAGCGCTTTCAGAGTGCTGAATAATGCATTACTTTTTTTAATAACTTTCGTTTTGGTAGTCACATTTAGCGCACTGTGTATTTTCGGGAATAAGTTATTACCATACATGGGGTAGTTGACCCGGGCTGGTTTTGCGGTGGAGGGGGCTGGGTTATTGTCCCCGGGTCAAGTGTCCTACGGGATAGTAGTCTTACAGCGAACAGGGGTAGTTGTATGGGGTGGATGCCCGGGGATAAGCCCAGTTGTCCTAGAGATAGCTGTCTGGATGTAAATGTCCGTATGTATTTGTCGGGACCGGAAGTAATTGCCCGGGATAACAATCAAGGAAATCAATTTTCCCCTTATAACCTTCACCAACGATCAAAACAGTAAACCCCTTTACCCGTAACTCTTTAATAATGATAACAACTTTCCAGCCATGTTTGCCTTCTGACCGTGCTTTATCCTCATCTCAATGATGATACAGAAATAGTCTTTAACATTAATCCATTGGGAAACACATATATTGCTCTCAAAGGAAACACGATATGTCAGTAAACATGTTTCGTGGTTTTTCTCAAATAAAGCTATGCACTTGACAACTATACGATGACTTTATGGTTAAATATAATTGTACGGGTTGGCATGATAGGTCTAGATATTAGCACGATTAGTATTCATGATCCATTAGCTTGAGTAGGCCCAGGGGTCATATAAAGCTTCCGAGGATGAATGCATTTGAAAGAATATACATCTAGACATTTGAAATAGGGCATAGGTATAAGTTCACGTATGCGCTGTTCATTCATATAACAAAATCCTGACGTATAGAGGGAGCGGAGGGGAGGGGGCGGAACCGGAGCAAGCAAGCGTCCCAAAGTATAATGGAATTAAAGAGAGAAAACGTATTATTAATTCATAAGTTTATTTTATATGTTTATTGTAATTTTCAAATTTGCACTCAATTATCTTTGTTACACTGTAATTTTAATTTTTGTTAACTTTTGTCCAAAAAAAAAGAGAGTGATCCTATATTATTGTATGATCAATAAACATGATAAATATCATTTTAAGTTGAAGTTGAATATGTTTATCTACTCAGACTTATATCAGGAGGGTGGCCGCGTCGGGGATTAAAACAATAAAAGATGTGGAAATGATGTAAGAGAAAGGAAGAGAGAGAGAGAGAGAGAGGGGAAAGAGAGAGAGAGGGGGAGAGAGAGAGAGAGAGAGAGAGAGAGAGGGGGAAGGGGAAGGGGAGAGAAAGAGAGAGAGAGAGAGAGAGAGAGAGAGAGAGATAGAAATGGGGGGTGGAGGGAAGAGAAGGGATAAGAAATGGAAAAGAGAGTGACACAATATATAATATAAATCGCTATTTATGAATACACCCACCTTACGTTTAAGTATTTAGTTATATCGGTCTATACGACATGACCGGTGCCCCTTTCCAAAACTTAATAAATGACCAAGTGATACGCCACAGATATACGGCTGTGGGGGCATAACTAGAACCTGTTCCTTTTATAGAGGGTATGTGCAGTTCATTTTATCCACACAATACTCTGCTTGACCTACTTTTTAAAGCCTGATTTGAGTCTTCTCAATAATTATGGAAATAAAAGTAGGTCATAGCTTACTTCAAGATTGTGAGAAATCGTTTTCTGAACAATTACGGTTGCGATCGCAAGTGACTATGCATGCTATCACAAATACTTCTGATTTTGTAAAACAGAGAATATTTATGAGTAGACGGCAGAGGAAATTCAAAGTCAATGTAGGTCGTAGTTACTACTCGTTCAAGTGCTCAAGTTTTCTCAGAATTATTTTCATTTTTATTCTGAGTACCACATACATTGCATACCAATAGAATGCTGAGTGCGTTCGATATCTAGAAAATGTCTATTTTCAGAAGGGAATAATAAATTTCGTGTTTGGAAAAGAAACAGAAGATCTGTTGTTTGGAGGAATCAAATATGGTAAAATTGATAAAGATTGATAAAATCAAACATTTTGAATCGGATAGATCCAGTTTTGTTTAGTCTCGTGAGCAGTAACAATCTAATTCAACTTCTTTTCTTTCTTTTCATTTATTGTTGCTCTTGCACTATAAACCCTGCAAGCCATGCCGAATGACGTCATAAATTGAAACAAAAGAAAAAGAAGAAGAAGAAGAAGAAGAAGAAGAAGAAGAAGAAGAAGAAGAAGAAGAAGAAGAAGAAGAAGAAGAAGAAGGAGAAGAAGAAGGGGACGAAGAATAAGAAAAAAGAGGGGAGGAGGAGAAGAGTAAAAGAAGAAGAAGAACAACAACAAGGAGAACAAGAAGAAGAAGAAGTAGAAGAAGAAAAAGAAGATGGAGAAAAGTTTGGAGCTCATAGACTGACAGGTATATTTAAACAGATGAATAAAAAAAAATCTCCCTGAACAACTGAGCAATAACTAATTGTTATAATTATAATCACCAAACCCAAATGAGTAGACTATTCACTGGAAAGAAAAAGGATGTATAGAAGAAGACTAATAAGAGGTGGAGGAGAAGAAGAGGAAAAAGACGATGGAGGAGGAGGAAACGATGGCAGGCATGCACGGATGAAGTGTCGGAATTAAGATGCTGTTTTGGTTCAATAAATCTGGATATCTTCAAGTCTTGTCATTTCAGATGATCACAATATGATGATGAACACACGAGACATCATTCATCTATTTTCGACTCAGTCTTTGATTACTAATGGCGTCACAGCGGGACTTTAAAGATTGGGTGGTCGCTTTTCTTAGAATGTACACTCTTCTCAGGGTTATTTACTTTTGTTTAGTATCTCCTTCGATCACTAATATTGTTCACCACGTTTTACCAGGAGACTCTTGTGCTACTAAGATAATTATTGTTATTATTTTTCTTGTGGTGTAACTAGCTTTCTAGTATCATAATGAACCATTTGCACTCTTCTTTATTATTGTTGTTATTATTATTCTATTTGTTTCTCATCATCTCACTGTCATTCTGGCACCAAGCAGATGGAGGGTAGGCGTGGTTTGAAACCACGTGATATTTTACAAAGCGTACTAGTTTTAGCCATTCAAACTCCCTTGACTCGCTTCAGGAATCTTCAGGAATGGAACGGGAAGATACTGGTCCCCTTATCCCCCTCCAAACCATCATGGCAGACACACAATATGATGTCTTGAAGGCGGTAAGAGACAGATGGGCTGGGGTGCTCTAAAAGCCATTAGAGTTATGAGTGTTTGCTGCTATTAGACAAACACTTTAAGATTCATAACCTTATGATAGCAGAGATGATGATTTCCAGCCGGTCAGAGAGAGTAACCAAACTTATATGTAAAGGGAGAGATGGAGAGAGAAAGAAAGAGAGAGAGAGAGGTGGAGAGAGAGAGAGAGAGAGAGAGAAATAGAGATATATGCCGAAATAATAAGGCGTTGCTGAGGCAGAACGATAGACTATTCGTATTGATGGTCATTTATTTAGAACAAGAGATGTAAAATGAGAAATATAAGAAGTTGGCAGACATAATTTAGATATATTTTAGAAAAGACGAACAAAAACGAGAAAGTAATACATTGAGACAGATATGAAGATAATGAGGAAAGAGAGACACACACACAGAAAGACAGACAAAGGGGTAAGGATATATACGAAAGAAGGAGAATAAGAGAAGATAAAAATGAATAACATAAAGCAAGTGATATAAAGAGAGGAGGGAGGAAAGGAGAGGAGAGGAGAGGAGAGAGACAGAGATAACGGGAGAGAGACAGAAAGAGAGAGACAGAGAGAGACAGAGAGAGACAGAGAGAGACAGAGACCGGGGGTGGAGAACGAAATAAAACTATATCCTTAATTACTCATAATGACTGTCATGAAAATGTATTCGTAAAAAAACGAACTTGTTGAATTATAGATAATTTTCAAAAATATTCAGAAGTCTATTATTCCATAGCAGTTTAAGTTTTATAATGGCGTTACGAAGAAAACCAAAGAATTAACATAATAGAGAATTATACAGTTACCAAGGCTTACTGAGAGCTCATAGAAGCACTCTATGGTTTTTCATCAGTCATTAAAAATCGAGTGGTGTTTATAGGACAGAGAGAGAGAGGAGTATACAATTCCCGATTGTCTTTCGAGATGCCTGTGATTAAGATGGATAGACGTAACTCGTCCCATCGCAGACTGAGAGGAGGATTATTATATGGATGCCAAATGAGGATGATACAAGGAGTTGCTCAACGCTAAGCCATGAGTAGGAATCATCTCACTTCATTTCAATAATGCTTCTTAATTTAAGATATGGTGTTACAGGTTTGAATGATTGAATTTGCATATAATAAAGGTCTTCTAAATTGACGGTTCCCAGTTTCTCCATTTTTCCTACTCTACTACTACTACTACTCTACTACTACTACTACTACTCTACTACTACTACTACTACTACTACTACTACTACTACTACTACTACTACTACTACTACTACTGCTACTACTACTACTACTACTACTACTACTACTACTATTACTACTACTACTACTACTACTACTACTACTACTACTACTACTACTACTACTACTACTACTACTACTATTACTACTACTACTACTACTACTACTACTACTACTACTACTACTACTACTACTACTACTACTACTACTACTAGTACTACTACTACTACTACCATCCCAAACTACCCCAGTCCCAGTAGACCAGTTTGTAGTTAGCACATAGTATAAATACCCAAAAAAAAAAAAGGGGAGGGGAAGGAGAGCGGACGGGGAAGAGGGGAAAAGGGGAAAAGGGGAAGAGGGGGAAGAGGGGGGGGTAACCCCAAGGAGTTAGAGAAGAGGGATGGGCTGGAGAGGGTTTTGGGGTAGATTGTGTGTGTTTTTTTTAAAGAAAAAACTCATAACTTCATTCTGTAAAATAATATGTTGAGAAATATGAAACCAAAATGTTTTAAAAGTATTCAGTTTTATTCTGGAAAAAGCAATGCTTAATTGTTCTAGTTTTGGGGATGATATAACTGAGTAGTGCGGTAATAATATCATATTAGGTAATTGGGCTATATTTTAGTCACTTACATTGTGAACATTATGAGCGATGAACTATGTTGTATTTATGTTCGCTAATTAAATGATACAAAAGTTTTGTTCTAATTGAGATTCAGTTTGTATAAACTAGGACTTTTGAAAATGCTTTGCTTCTATGTTATGTACGAAAAAGAATTGGAGTTTTGAAATGAAACAGGACCCTTCACCGCATACAGTGGTATATCTACTACCACTACTACCAGTGATACTTCTTATTTACTGCTTGTAGGACAACACTCATATCTACTCCTGCAATTGCATACTAATTTCCATGTCGATCATAATATCATTATTCTCGTCATGAAATATATACCAGATTAATAAAAATTTCATACAAACAGTATATATACAGACATTAGCTTGAAAAAACTGTAAAGTTAAGACACCATTGCCGTGGCAGAATCCGCCTCTGTGTTTGTTTATCTTGCCCACAACTTACAAGAAATTGCACCTCTATTAAAGCGAGAATATGATTTGATTATGGGGTCTTAATGGGGTCTTATAGATCGATACGATGAACGCGAGGAGGGCGAGCACGAAATGCGAACACAGTCAAGTGATTTTATGTACTGTACAAACCTTGTAAAAGAGGCAGTTACGAAGTGTATGAAAAGACCCGAGAGATTTTTGTCTTCCGATTCATACTTTTAGAACTAAATATCATAAAGTATCATAATGCAAAACTTTACATTATTAAAATGTATTGAACTTTCGAAATGAGACATTTACGCTTATACATGCATGCGTGTTATTTTTCATCTGATAATTAATCTTGTTGTATAATAATTTCATTGATTTATGTTCATGCTTGATTTATATTTCATATTTGGATGAAACAAAACGCAATCCTGTTTTAGGGAGAATACCATGCATACGGTTATTCCAAGAAAGCATGCATTTTTAAAAGTTAAGGAAAAGTCAGTAAATTTCATCACGTTCATTTACATCAACAATAACGTTAAGACTTTGCCATGTAATATTTTATGACCCAGAACTATAGAAAGGGAACGCTTTACGTAAATACATCTAGGCCTACATACCTTCAATTGCAAAGTCCTTGCTATAAGCAGAAAGACATGAAAAGCTACGTGTCAGCTTTCATTTCTAATATTCAGGTGGCTTAGCGTCAAATTTATCGATTATCGTTACTTGCCGGATAAAAGCACCATTTTTGGTACAGGGCTTCCTTAGGACCTACTAAATGATATTAGGCTAGGACCCCCCGGCAAAATTTTCAATTTAAGGGTATAGAGGCGGGGCGTCTTTGGAGCCCCAAATAATTTTATAACATTGATTTCTTGTTGTACAAATGCCATTTTGGTGCAGGGCTTCCTTAGGACCTACTGAACGATATTAGGGTAGCCCCGTCAAAAATATCAAATAAGGGTGTGGGGCGGGGCGTCGACTCGTAGCCCCCAAATAATTTAGAAGGTAATATAACATTGATTCGTTGTACAAAGGCCATTTTTGAAACAGGGCTTCCTTAGGACCTTCTTAATGATGGTAGGGTAGGAGCCCCCAGCATAAATATTCATATATGTGTAATTTGGGGGCCCCATGGCGTTTGTACAACAAAAACTCAATGTTATATTACCTTATAAATTATTTGTGGGCTACGAGGCGACGCACCCGCCCCACACCCTTATTTGATATTTTTGACGGGGGCTCCTACCCTAATATCGTTTAATAGGTCCTAAGGAAGCCCTGTACCAAAAATGGTGCTTTTATCCGGCAAGTAACGGTAATTTCACTAAGCCACCTGACTAGGCTCGTTTAGATATGACGCGGCCTTATTTTAATAAAGAGGAATACGTTTCACATTTCTATACCTTTCATTCATTTACATGTAATTTTGTTTTTGTTTTTGCGGAGGCTTACCGAGCCATATGTGAACAAGCCTTAAGTGTCGAATAATCTTTCTTGGCGCCTTCCTTCCAAACTTGAACGTAGTGATCTTGACACAAACATCATCAAAATGCTATACATGGGACAATGCATCGGTAATAAGTCATAAAAACAACAACACAATAGTATAAATTGTTAAATGCTCAAATGGTTTCACAATTGAAGGTAAAACAAAACAAGAAAAAACAAAAACAAAGGCAAACAGTCACCTGAAGAAGTTTCTTCCAATCTTGTTCAAACTTTGAGTATATTGACCCCATTGAACTGGATGAGGGGGTAGTTGAAGTGAAGTATTGTTTAAAGGTTATACAATCTAAGATGTCACACTGCAATCTAAGACGTGGTTAGGGACCATCTTCTTTACGTGTAGAATCAAGCATTTACCTGTTTATAGTTAACATGCCTGTCAATATCAATTGATTGCATGATTGTTCCCGCTCAGACAAAATAATGTGTGTCTCTTTCAATCTTTAAAGGAGTTTCTTCAAGACTAAACGCAGTGCGCTACAAGACAGTAACTGCATTTTCTACCTCGCTCAACACCACGGTGACGCAGTTACTGAAATCTTGCAGTGTCGGGAAGCGCTTATCATCGCAATATTAAACGAGGATGGTGCAGTGGGAAAACAACTAAACTAGTATCGAAGAAGAGGACTAGTGAGAAGGGGACCCTCCACTCTCATCCTTTGAGAGGAGAGTCGTGCAAGCTTTTGATTTGGTCATTAAAGGTTTCATGTTTTATTGCAACTGATTGCTAACGCCTGTAATTTTGCAATGCTCTATTTAATATTGAGTGTGCGTACTTCTATACGTTTGAAGTCGCTTGTTTGATTTAATGAAATCCTTCTTGATTATACATGTATCTCCAAAAAGGAGTAAAAGGGAGCTCTGATGAGGAGCGATAAGGACGCTTGAGGCTGCCTCATCAAACTGGAAGTTTTATCTATCACTCACGTCAACAGCATGTTATGGTCATAACAGCTAGGCAGAAGTACTACATGTACATTAAAAATAATGTCATTATAGACAGACGACGCGGTACAAATCTGTCCTAGTTTTTTTAAATGAAAGAGCACGTAGATGGTTTTGTTAATTTAAACATGTTAAAAGTAGTTGTTCTACTTACGCTTCGCTGTGTAATGCAGGATCTATCTGTGCTAACATTAATTTTGTTTGAACTTCAAATTTACATTTCCATATCCTTTAAAATTTAGACACAAATCGAGCAAAATTTTACCTTTTTATTTCCATCCCCAGGCACTGCTGAATTCGTAGAAACAATTTTGAAAATTTTCATTGATTTCATGAAGCATTTCAAATGTTTCTTCATAAAAAGCAACGAAAGAGAAGTTGTTGGAACCCAACGATTCAATTTACCTTCTATCTCATCATCTTCCACTCTACCTTATAAATTTCGTAAAATGCTCGTTAATATTCATATCACCATCTCTTACCCTACATTAACTAATGATGTCTCACATGCCTCGTTCAAGCAATTTACTGATCTGATAATGTTTCATAATCCAATTGTTAGAACTGTGACGGGGTCACGACTGAGACTGTGAGACATAAAGGTTATATAAGGGCCAGATGTACTTTAAAATCACTTTTACCGTCATGATCTTTTGATATGGTTTTTAGCTAAGCCCAACATCCACCGTCTCTCCTTAATTTGAACTTGGATCAAATGTATATTATCTAAACAGCCTTCGGAGATTTGTAATTTTCGTCACCTCAGCAAATACCTTCACCTAGTTGATATTGTAAAGGCTAAATTGGGATCCAAATATTGCCGATTTGCTACTTGTGTATTAGCTTTCAATATGCCTTGTCACGCTTTGATGACCTTGGCCTTGTGATGTTGTTTACAATCTTACAAGCATTTTAAAAGAGAAAGATGGCTGCTTGGGATCCAGTTCACGTTTTGTTAAAACTGCTGTTCACGTGTTGGTTGCACACAAGGTCGGATGCTATGTCCGCGCGCTTTTTGGCGGGAAATGTTAGGCACGATCAGCGAGTAGTCATGATGGCGCCTTTGGCGTACTCAAAGGAGGTTTTGAAGAAGAGAGAAAGAAGGGATTTGAATGCATCATTAAAACGTGGATGCATAGGAAATGCATACAAGATTAAACAGCAAGGATACATTACGTCCTATACACACTGTGACTGTTAACCACATCGAATTAATTTACTGCTCCCTGTCATTTCAAGCGGCAGGCTTTCACAAGAACCACTGGTCTCGATTCGCAGAGGCGCAACAAATTAGAACATTTTAAACTTGTAGCACCTCCAAAAATCCAGACGATTTGCAAGATTGGAATAGAAGGTGTATTAAAACAAGAAAGAACGAAAAGGAATTAGCATACTTCTCCACGAATACCAGATCATGATTCTGATATGGTTTGATCTCTGTGGCTAAGAGTAAGGGATATAATATGATATAGATATGACTGTTGTACCATATCTTTGTGATTCGCTAAAAAGGTCGCCAAAGAGTCACCAAAAGTTTGATATAGAAACGAGAACAGATTCCATAACAAGGTCAAGATTTTACTTTAATGAAGTTCAAGTTTATCTTCTAAATCTATGTATTTAAATGCCAGTGTCTGTTCAAGGAATAGACTCGATACATCATTTGCTAATGTAAATAACCAACGTAGATTAAATTAAACTATACATACATGTAACACATTGGGTGCCGAAATAGTTAAGACCCGAATACACTCTTCCTGCTGGCCTCTTTAATAAATGTGTAATAAACATATTCCTTTTACATTATACTAATTTGATTTCTGTATCACTTTCCTTTCTTTGTGAAACACTCTCCTGAATATATGTATGTATAGTAGTAGGGGCATTTTCAAATATGTATCATCATGTAATCTTTTATTCTTGAAGCCTAGATTTCCTTCCCTTTCAAGAAATGAAAGAAGAGAAAGAACGGAGGAAAGGGAGGAAAGGGAGAGCACTTTAATGAAACGTGACAGGAAAAAATATGAAGAAGAAAAATCAATCTAATCCTCTCCGCTTGTCGTACATCGGAGAAATATGTTCGTATCTCAAGCCAGTGCATTAGAACAAAAATAGGTTCGTGAATCTTCTGAAAAAAGGAGTGAGCGTAAATTTTATAAATAAGCTTAGGAGATAAACAAAAACCCAAACTAACAAAAAATACTATTAGCAAAGAATGAGAAGAGAAAGAGAAATACGTGAATCAACAGAATTCAAAAAAGTCCTTCTAGAAGATCAAATACAGGAGCAATAAGATAAGGTAAAAAAACATTAAAGATAGCAGAAAAGGGAAGAAGGAGACTATGATGGAAAGTTAACGAGTAATATCAAATGAAAAAAATATTACGAATAGCTGACGGAAAAGATAGGCATATGGAAGTAACTGATGGAGAATTTAAGGAGAATAATTGGGATGGAAATAAATATTATATATGAAATGGGGAAAGATATCAATCGAAAATTAATGGGAAGGAAAACCAAATATCTCAAGAAAAGTCGCGAATAGGAAACAAAGAATGTATTCCTATGAATATAGGAGGATGAAAAACCCTCAACATTCCGTCTATACTACATCATCTGATTACAAATGAATTAAAGTCAATGTATTCGTACATGCAGACACTTCCCTCATTCATTACCCAAACGCCTTTAGACATTATGGGTAAACCTCTAGCCTTTTCATGCATAAGGTATTACTCTTGGGGATCTAAGGAGTTAAGACATTTACTGTTCGGTTTATCAATTCCATGGTAAACATAATCGAGAGATGGGGAGGGAGGGCGGGAGAGAGAGAGAAAGAGAAAGAGAAAGAGAAAGAGAGAGAGAGAGAAAAAAGATAGAGAGAGAGAGAGAGAGCGCGCAAGTCATCAAATTGATCAAAACCAAATGCATTATTTCCCCATGCAAAGTAACACATTTCAAGTTCTTACCTACTTACCAAACAACTCTCGCGTATATCATCTTTCGATACAGACTTTCTATTTCCACGATTCGTGGTAATCTCCAGAGTGATTTAGAGAAAAAAGAAGATAATTCGCCCTGGATTCGGCTGTGAAAAAGCTTTTCCTCACGTTCAGGCCAGATCTAATTTGTAAGGCATTTACTGATTATCCTAACCTCAACATTTCGCCTTACATCCCGATAGGGGATTTGATGTTCAAGATCACCTTCCCAAATCCACAAAGGAACATAATCTTGATTATTTGAAGAAATGGGAATTTCCCTTCCATGAATTAATTATCTTCTTATTTCGCCTTCTTGTAATGATATATAACCTGAATGACACTTATACAAATTCTCATCCATTTGTATAACTATCATAATTTTCCTTTTATACTCGAGCGCCTTGGTGATAATACGTGGTTGATTGGGTTTTACGAAAGAAGGCAATAATTATTATCTCTCTAACAATCTAGGATACTGACTGTAACATGGAGTATAATTATTTTCTACACCTTTCGACCAATCAATAAGATATGTTGTATTTTAAGATTCTCTGTGGCATATTTAGAATTGTGTATAAAGTCTAGATCGATGAGGTTCTATTCATAACATTCTATTGCCTGAACACTGGCTAAAGTTAACACTCAGTTTTCGTTAATGCGACAAACTAAACACTTATGGGGCGTTGCAAGAAAGTTGCGATTGATTGCAAGTTGCAAAATTTGCAACCGATATTTGCAATCGATTGCAACTCAACTTTCTTGCAACGCCCCACTAGTCTCCTAAATATCCTAGGATTTTGTTAGGATTAAAGTTTTAACAATTAAATTAAGTTAATACTAGATCTAGCTTTTATCCCCCCCCCCTCTCTCTCTCTCTCTCTCTTACTAATGGGGCGTTGCAAGAAAGTTGAGTTGCGATCAATTGCAAATATGCAATTAATCGCAAGACCTACGCTTGATTTGGGGGATTTGCATTTGATTGCAACTTTCTTGCAACGCCCCATTAGTTTGTTAACTTGATACTGCATTGACTTGCCATGCGGCACACTATATTCACAATCCTTTAGTCATGTTGATAATGGATTTAGTATTGTTTACCCGCTGATACAGGCTATTAGGGTAAGGAGTCCTCACTCCTTTCCTTTTATTTTGTACAGTCTCTGCTGATAAAACGTAATTGATTTTTTTTTTTTGTAGTTCACGAATAAAAGTCTTGATTGAATTTTTTTTTTTTTCACTGGAGAGTCGTGGAATGATCAAAGAGCAAAGCACAGTAATAGAATAATCTTCGTGCAATGACAAATTGGTCAGTTTTGGTCCTTTGTTAAAAGTCTCAGGAAAGACTCCTCTGGAATTCTTGCATTAAAATAAAAGGGTGTCCTCTTATCAGAGGATAGACAGATGGCAGAAATACTTAACGAATACTTCCGTTCAGTTTTCACAACAGAAAACTTACAAACCCTACCTAATCTTCCTCAATCTAATATTTCTGGTATAGATAATGTAATCATACATACTTTAGAGATTGAAAAACTCTTGAAGAATTTAGATCCGAAAAAGCTTCCGGGGTTGACGAAATTTCCCCCCGTATTCTAAAAGAGTTTTCTCAGGAACTAGCGCCACTTCTTGCCAAAATTTTCCAAGCATCTCTTGATACAGGAAATTTACCCGAAGACTGGCGTAAAGCCAACAGCACACCTATCCACAAAAAGGGTGATCGAACTAAACCAGAAAACTATAGACCAATATCTCTCACTTCTGTATGCTGTAAATTACTAGAACATGTTGTACACTCTCATATAATGAATCATCTCGAGTCGTACAATGTACTCAGTAAATGCCAACATGGATTTAGGAAAGGTCATTCCTGTGAATCACAACTAATCCAAACTATGCATGACCTTACTCTTTCTTTCGACAAACGGACCCAGACCGACATTATTGTTACTGACTTTTCTAAAGCGTTCGACACTGTGCGCCATCACCGTCTCCTCCATAAACTTAATCAGTATGGAATCAATGGGAAAACTAACAGGTGGATCTCATCTTTCTTACAAGACAGGCACCAACGGGTAGTATTGGGGGGAGAACATTCACAGTGGGTTAGGGTTATGTCGGGCGTTCCTCAAGGGACAGTGCTCGGACCATTACTCTTTCTAATCTACGTTAAAGACATACCGGACGAGTTATCCTCGACTGTACGACTATACGCTGACGACTGTATTTTATACTCTGACATTAAAACTCAACTTGACGCTACCAGACTACAGGACGACTTGGACAGACTTTATACATGGGTGGATAAGTGGCAAATGCAACTAAACCCCCCAAAATGTCATGTTCTTAGATTTGCTGCTTCTAGATCTCCTGTGATAACCAAGTACACTATAGGAGGTACCGTATTACAGGAAACCCCCTCTCACTCATACCTTGGTGTAGAGATCTCCCATGATCTAAAGTGGGATAGACATATTTCTGACATAACGTCATCTGCAAATAAGGTAAATGGATTCATCCGTAGAAACCTCATATCATGTACTAAACAAACTGAATGGGGGCACTTAGCCCTGCCGGTGTCGGACTACCTGCGTCCAGCTACACGAGCCACCAGACGTACATCAGGAAACTTCATCCAATACTCTACCCACACCAACTGTTTTAAACACTCTTACATTCCACGTACCATCAGAGACTGGAACTCATTACCCCCCGACATCCAAAGGACCGCAAACATCGACACCTTCAAACTACAGTACAAGCAACCAACTTTTTCCGCAACCAAGACTCAAACATTAAGAACTAAACAAGCAACAGTGCGCATCCCCTCATCCTCCTCGCTTGGTTTCTAACGGGACGTTGAGGAGTATCCAAGAAGAAGAAGAAGACTATACAACATTTGTATTCATAGACACATCCTCGTTCCCAGGATAAAATAGAGACATCAGTGTTTGACAGGGCTTGAATTTGAATTAACTGTCAGGCCACTGGAGATGAGGTGGTCTGGGAATATTCCTGACGATATTTAAATTGTATTCAAGCGTTATTTTTGACCTCGCTAAAAGAAATAACTTAAATGATCGATACAGCTGAATTATTTTGTTGCTGCAGAAATACCCATTTTGAATACTAGTTTTAATATCTTACGACTTTTATTTTAAGATACATGTATTAATTTAAGTTAGCACCAAAACAATAATCCAACTTGAATAAATGTAAGCCTTTTTTTGTTAGGCACAAGTCATTAATGTACAATAAAGAGTAAATGTCCGAGTTTCAATCAAACGATTTTTTTCGGAGGGGAGGTGGGGAGGGGGGTACCCTTTTCAGGATATAACCATTATTGGTAATTCTTTTTATTTGTTCATGTTTTCCATTTATTAACAAAAAACTGTTTTAATGATTTTTTGTCGCGTTTATTGATGTGTAGTTCTCACGATAGGAGACTTCTCAAGTTTCGATTCGGATGCAACGGTATTTATGCTCATCTAACTAGTCTGTCTTATCAGAGCCAGAAGAGTATTATGAAAAGTAGTTAACGCCCTATATACTGGCTCGCAACAGACGATATATAATATAGTTACATTTCTTCCATTACTCTTTGTTAGAACACTCCAACATTTAATCTTCATTTATATGTATCAATTAAATATTGTTTGGATCATCAAGTTGAAGTTTTCATACAACTTCTAGTTGGTAAGTTATTTATAATCCATCCACTTTTTAGAATGTGTTCATGTGAAGCAATGCATTTTATTTGTATTATTATGTAATTTTATTATGTTGTTCAAAATACATGTACATTTATGTTTTATTATGTTATTTTGTTTTATGTTGATCCTTTGAAAGTGGGAAATGAAAAAAAGTTCTAGTTCAGCATTGTCTCAGGAGATGGGATGTTTCTGTCGGTAAAGGAGCTTTGGTAGAATCATCAAGCTTCTGTTTATAGCTTCATGGTAGAATTGAAAGAAGCCGATGAAGATGACCTTTCAAAGCACGTGACCTGTAGGCTTGGCGGGAAAGCTTTTAGCGATGTTTACCCGAACCACATCATATATACCTACTAAATAAAAGTAGGATTTTCCAAAATGGATTCTTCCTCTTCTTCTTCTTCTTCTCCTTGAGCATAAAAGCTTGGCTCAAGTCTAGACCACAATTCATATTGGTGAGCCGCAAGTAGTATTATGCATTGATACCTCGTATGGTGAGGACGAGGGAGGTGGGAGCCTCCCTGATTTAACAAACAAGATCCTTTCCACGTCGAATATTGCATTAGGGGCAAACACTGATGGATAAGGGATCAAGAGGGATGGAAAAGATGAGAAAATAGAAATGAAAGGAAGATTAAAAAGCGAGAAAAAAGGGAAAAGGAAGAAGAAGAAATTGGAATGAAGAAGATGGAGGAAAAAAAGGAGGAGAAGAAGGAGAAAGAGAAGAAGGAGAAGGAAAAGAATAAAGAAGAAGAAGAAGAAGAAGAAGAAGAAGAAGAAGAAGAAGAAGAAGAAGAAGGAGAAGAAGAAGAAGAAGAAGAAGAAGAAGAAGAATGAGAATGACAAGAACAAAAAGAAAACGAAGAAAGAAAAGAAGAAGAAGGAGGAGATACCGATTTTGTCATGGTAGGGACTTGAAGGGCAATGATATTTTACAGCAGTATACTATAGCAAAGGTGGCCGGAACTCTTGCATAGTGTTAGGAAATGAAAATAAAACATACATCGCACACAAAACCGTTACATTCTGGTCTGGGAATGTCGGGATTGATAAATTACTTTGCAATCCATCTTATTTTATTTTCATATACTTCCCAGATTGAATGAGTGTAGCATGTTGCTTAGCAAGGCCGAACTCAATGAGTTTGGTATGGTAGTAGGATAGTGAACCTTAAGTGATGTTCAGAAATGATAGATAACAGACATTTCTTTTATTTAGAACGCTATAACAGCACCGAGAAAGGTTACATAAAGCATAGTACACAAGGGGAATAGAAGAAAAGGTGAGAATAGAGAGAAAGGAAAGGAAGAGTATGGAGAAGGGATAAATAGACGCCATGAGCCGAGAGACAGATTAATGACACAACAACGAAGAGAAAATTAGGAAACACATGGGTTAGAGACGAACAAACGGAAGGGAGGAAAGAGGAAAGAATGAGGGATAGAGAAGAGGGGAGAGGAGAGCAGAGAGTAAAAGGTTGAGATGAGGGGGGGGGGGATGGTTAAGAATTTGGTATTAAAGGTAGGTAGAGAATGTTATTAAGAAAGAAAGGAAAATATAGAGAAAGAGAGAGAGAGAGAGAGAGAGAGAGAGATGCACATAAGGAAGTTTGGAAAAGAGATAAAGGAAAAATACAAGCTAATTTTATTATCATTCCTGTCCATTTTTTCTCTCCAAGTAACGTCTTCAAATGATCCCTGGTTCCATTGTGATTAAATAATAACAAATAATAGATTAAGACTAAACTATGTATCTGATAGGAGAATACTAAGAAGGGCAAAGTCAAAGACGTGTGTAATGAAAAGGATTAGGAATGGACAGTTGATATTATTGGACCAGTTGATTAGAAAGGATGGGTTCGAGAAAGAATGTTTGAAAGGGAAGATTGAAGATATAAAATAGTTGTAAGACAGAGGGGTTATTATGTTATAATGGTTTCATGATTTAGTTGGTTTACAGAGCTGCTGTGACAATGCGACGGAGAAATTTTATGTATATGAACGCCTTTAGGTATAACGTATACATAGAAAGAAGATGAGCATTCTTAGTCCTTTTTCGTCATGTCTTCAATGCATTATGTCTGATATAAATGGAATGAATCATCATCTTCATTCATTAAAAATCATGTTCATATACAACAACACCAGCAACCACACTCAGAATAAATATATAATTACGAGTAAAACAACAACAACAATGAGAAAACAACAACAACAAAGAGTGAACAACAGCAACATCTCCATCATAAACAAAACATAAAAAACAGCAACAACAACGAAACCAACAATAGTAACAACACAAAGAATGAATATCATTAAGAGTCCTTCAATTACGAAATCTTGGCTGCATGACTTTGTATCTATTTTTGTTATTCAAACTATGTTCAACATTAGTTTAGATCTAATATGACTATGATGATATTAAGAGTATAATTCTGCCTCGTTCAGATGACGTCACTATTCACTGCTTCCCGTGTATCAAGAGACTCATTTGTATTATTTATATTGTCGTCTCAAATTAATGATTCATGTCACGGAGTTGACGTCTGTGAGAATTGTGAGAATGAGGTGTCGCAAGGGAGAGATGGAGAGTGGGGGTGGGGGGGGGAGGTATAGTTTGTAGACAGACAGACAGACAGACAGACACAGAGACGTATAGAAGGAGCATATAGAACGAGAGACAGATGGTTTACTGAATTAGATTGAATCCTACCGGGTGTCCAGTTATAGACCTGGATAGAGGGAATCAATTAATGTCACAGTGTTATGACTGATAGATTAATGTGTCCAGTAGCGATCAGCTTTCATGAAATCATTTTCTTAATAAGATTGAAATTGAAATTTACTACTCATTGTCCATTTAAAAATGTGTTTAGTAGTATAAATTTTTACAAATAATGTATTTACATATGAAGTGGTCATGATATTGCTGTTATAGTTACAACAATCGAATAACGGTGGCAAAAGACATGCATTCCTTATCATTTGTTGATTTCTTTCAAATGTTTTTATCAATTTTTGTTGTTACTCTGCTTCGAAACCAAATTTCAATACATCGAATTTAATTTTCGCCCCACTTGTCCCTATTACGTTTCTTGTTCAATGCAATCAGGAACACATGAAAGCAACATACAAACCTTAAAACAATGTCAAACTATATTTTTTGTCCGTTAATGTATTGCATTTCCCGCTAAAACCCCCCTCTTCCGATTTTCTCCCTTTTGAATGTCTCTTCTAGCACTTTCAATCCTTCTGCCCCCTTCTCCCATCCCATTTTCTCTCGCCCAACCCCTTGTATATATATTGTAAAAAGCATTACTTTCCTTACGTTCTATTTTATTTTTCCTTTATCATGTTCCCTTATCCGATTACTAATAGGAGATGGTCACATGGATATTACAAATGATATCAAGGAATTACTCGCGGTTAGACGACAAAAGGCGGCATAAATTTTGCATGGTGGAGAGAATATAATTCAACGTGGCTATGAATAAAAACAATAGCATGGTTAGGCTGTGGCAAAATGCTGAATTCAAGTATAATTACAGAACAGCCCCCCCCCCCCAGACCGCCCCTATATTGCTGGAGTACTATCAATTAACCAGGATCTGGATTCTGGACATAGAGGTATCTCAACCTGCGTCCAAAATGTTTTTAGACTGTTCTTATCACATCTCTCAACTGACTCAACAACAATAATAATAGTCATTAATTCTACCCTTTACACAGTAATGTACCACATCACTTAAATCACATGTTAACATAGAGAAAAAATTAGCTCTGTGGAAAAAGGTAGGTCTTCAGTTGTCTTTTATATGTGTTCAAATTTACTAGTGTCATGATCGTTCGAATTGATAATGGGTGTTGTTCAAAGTTCTGAAAGCCGTTACACTCCATCATTGATTTGGCAGCAGAAAGGTTAGATCAGGGAATTTAAATTCACCAATATTTTGTTTTACATGGAAAGGTTCACTGACCCATCTATTTTTTTTACCAGCCAGCCATGATACACTGGTCACGCAACAAGTCTATTTCCGATGAGCAATGTGAGATGTCCGCCCACGCTGTCTGTAAGAGGGATGTGTGTAGTCCATCTCTCATAATGAAAACGACAAAATGGAATGCATGATCAGATGCCTCCTTTGTAGCGGACCTCATTCCAATAAAATATCACTTGCATCAAAATTAACCAGAACATTTTCGCCATATGGACGCTAGATATGAAATCTGATTCCTGTATTACCAGAGCTGTATATTCATATTCTAGACACGCTGCATCCAATACAGTAGACACGAGTTGATTTGAATATCATAGAGCATTCTAACTATAATTTTTTTCCGGGACCATTTTCTTGTTATTCTCTTCTGATGCTAATAATGGAGTGAGAAGATGGCTAAGTTAACCCTGACGTTTGTGGAATTTGAAATGAATGTTAAGCTTCGACCATCACAACGGACAAAAATCTTTCTGTGCTTGTTAACACATAACATCTGAAGAAACGGAGCTCATTGCTACATGTATGTGTTAGAAGAAGGTGCCAAGCAGTAAGCATAATAATCAAATGAAAATTTACTTTGGTCAAGACATCTTTCCTAAAAAATTCATTGCCTGCCTAGGTACGAACACCTGGATGGGATTCGGACCCTTAACCTCGTACCCAATCGTCCCCAACTCAATACAATTTAAGTGATTTATTGTTCTCTTTCTCTTTCATACTTGACATTATTCAATTCAATCTATTTATTTGTCAAATGTACGTTGAACATGGATATTTGTTTCGCTCACATGTAAAATAAAGGCTCAGACATAGATTACAATGAACAGAAATAGGATACAAAATATGGATACATTCTGTTGATGACAACATAATAATCATAAAAAATATAAAAAGCTTACTTGCATATCCACCGTTCTCACACCCACACCCGTGTTTCTTTTTTCCGTTCATCCCTATTGATTACTATTGGTATACTAAATATGTCTTCCACGTTTTATTGAAATCTTTCTTCCCCTTTTTATATACTTAAAAAAAAGAGGATTTTATCATAAATCATGTGTCCCTGATCAAGTACCCAATATCATAACAAATTTAGGTTTGAATATTTTATTACTTGTTATAAAACGGGTTCTAGTCAATTTTGTATTACTTTTTGGTTTTAATTAACCATACATTTCTCCATTTATTTTCAGCTTTACAAATGATTTTATATGAATATGAACAATATATTTTCTTCGATCTCGCTGTGTATTTGTTTTCAATCGACCTATATCTAAATCTCATTTAATGTTTCCTTCAATTTGTCTTTATTTATTGACACCATATTTAAAGATAATTTCTTCTTTATCTTTCTTTCCTTCATTTGCTCATCTCATTTTTATTCTTTCTATCAACCTTTCTCGCACTCTGCGTTATCCATATATCCTTCCGTTAATTTACATTCCAGAGATAAAACAAAATGTTGGTCTATCCTTGGTGGGGAATTATCATCATTATGCTTCCGATGGATCACTTAATTTGATTGATAAGGCTTCATGCCTAATCTCTTAAACATCCGGGAGAATGAAAGATGGATACAATGAGACATAAGGAATCGTCTTGCATGTATAAAAGTCAATGTAAAAGACAATTATATCTAAAAGAATTAAATGTATATATTTTAATCCAATAACGTACATAACGTTCCTACATTGTATTCTAGATGTGGACTTGGATGTGGATGTGGAATACAAATATGATTGCGCAGGTGTACTTTTAGTATTCATTTATATTTTTTGTATTCAAATCATTGCTACTGTATTAATTGTATTGTATTTATTTATTCAGGGTAAAAGTGCATAATCAGTCAAAACAGACTGCTTTTTAGCGAGTCTGTGCACATTGTAAAAACCAATAAATGTAACACAATAACATTGACAAACAAATATAGAAATATCTACAAACAAATATTTGAAAAAATGAAAATAAAAAATAGAGAATCAAATTATACTCATCAAATTGTCAAGACTTACCATTTGTACCCAGCCCCCCATGGATAAAAAAATCGATAGAGCTGATTGACTTAACACAATTTAGTAATATTGTCCACTCGTCGAATATGTGATGTGATGGTTATTTAACCTTACTGCTAAGAAAGCTCAAATGCTTATAAGTAAGCAACCAGACGGCCGACGGCTTTAGGTCCTCTCCGAGGGACCTGGTAGTGAGGATTATTGCCTTACCAAAGGGCACTAGCGCATCGTCTTGGTTTCGAACCCGGGTCACCGGATTTCGAGACCACTGCTCTACCAACTGAGCTATCGCGCCTCCTCGCAATGAGTTGACAAGTTTTAAACTAAGGAAATTATGCTCATGAAGTCACGAAATGGAAAGTAATGATTAATATCCTACAAAAGCAGGTTCTGCACTCACTTTTACCGATCATTTGGAACGATGTTTTTACCAATCAGAACTCAACGTTTTGTAAATGCAAATGATTTTAGAGTGATGGGCAATAAAACGTTTCTCTCCCCCTCTCTCTCTCTCTCTCTCGCTCTCTCTCTATCTCTTTCTCTCTCTGTCTGTCTGTCTGTCTCTCTCTTTCTCCTTCTCTGTCTCTCTCTCTCTCTCTCTGGTCCTCCCTCCCCATCTCTCGGTTTTGTTTACCAGGGAATTGATAAACCGAATAGAACAGTAAATGTCTTTAACTCCTTAGATCCCCAAGAGTAATACCTTATGCGTGAAAAGGCTAGAGGTTTACCCATGACGTCTAAAGACGTTTGGGTAATGAATGAGGGAAGTGTCTGCATGTACGAATACATTGCCTTTAATTCATTGGTGATCAAATTCTGTAGTATAGACGGAATGTTGAGGGTTTTTCATCCTCCCATCTTAATAGGAAAACATTATTTTTCCCTCGTCGTCAATCTCTCTCTCTTGCCCCCCCCCCCACTCTTCCTCCCCTCCTCTCCCTCTATTACTTTTTTCGATAATAATGCACACAGTGAAAACAAATTTTCAATTTTTCAAAAAGACAAGAATATGCCTTGCTCTCCCAAATAAATGAGACAAACTCCACAATTCATCTCAATTTCAGACGTATATCAATTTGAGACTACTTTAAATCTGCCATTTAGAAATATAGGTCATGCTCATATCAATCTTGTATTCCGTGGCTCTGATGGGATCATATCGAGCAAGTCCACCAAGAAAAGTTTAATCTCATATTGTATAGGCGAAAAGACATGTCTAAATGCTGTATAAAGTCTCATATTATACGAGTTGATATCAATCTTGTTTATTATTCCATTAAATGTTACATCTCCGTTCATTAAAACCTTAACCACACTATCATTTTATGTGGCCTTGATTGTATGACCGCTTAAGGAATTAAATTCCCAGTTTATCATGATTTGTGCACACTCATTTGACAATGATATTCAATAAATCTCTTCGAAGAAAAAAATAGTCTGTTTCATTTGCCCTTCTCTTTTTCTTAAGATTTCTGGTTTGATCTTTCAAATTCAATTCTCTTCGGAAACTTCTCCGGATGATCAGTCATAGATTAGGCTCGTCAGATGGAGTAAATTAATTGCATTTGAATGACAAATGTTCAAATCTTTTCTGTAAACTATGGTTATCTTCTGTTTTATCTCCTACTGCATAACTTCTAATGTATTCTATGTTAGGATCGCCTTGTTGCAGATATATGTCTCCAATCCCTTGATTGTAATGCAACATTGTAGAAAAGGAATATAAAAAACAACTCTGCGAAAGTGTTATTTTAAGCTTATCATTCATGTAATGGCGTAGGAAGAAGGGAGAAATGATAGATAAAGATAGGGAGAGAATGAGAGAGGGGAAAGAGAGAAAGAGCGTGAGATAGATACAAAGATATATATATACATATATATATATATATATATATATATATAGGCGTGAAGAAAATGGTCTAGGAACGTGAGACGTAGCTGTACTTTACAATTTTATTACGAGCTTTCGGCTTGTGAGGCCTTCTTCAGGTTCTTGCTTGTGTGTTGGGCTGTCGGGTGTGTATTATATATATATATATATATATATATATATATATATATATATATATATATAGAGAGAGAGAGAGAGAGAGAGAGAGAGAGAAGAAAAAGGGGTGAAGATAGGGGCAATAGAACAGAGAAAGAGAGAGGGAAGGAGAAAAGTAAGGCTTTGGTAATCAGTGATTCTCATATTTTATCATTTTACGGGATGGAAAAACATACCACATTAAGTCATCATTTTACCGATATTGTATTCCTGGGTTAATATGACATTATATAATTTTCGCCATCATTCATGTAACAAAAGAACAAATATGTCATTAGCTTTACCAGTTATTTACATGAACCAGATGATAAAACAGAAAATTCTAATTTTCAAACGACGTGCTTATCAAATGGGGTCTATTTACTTTAAATTTATGCTGATATTGACTTCGAATTATGCATGCGATGAACATGAAATACAACGAGGCTCATGTCTAGTGTCTAGCTCATTTCTCATGTCTAGCCCCTCTAAAGTGTTGGGAGACCCCCAACATTTGATGGCAATAATTCACTTAAACTGTATTATAATGCGAAAGTGGATGTCATTTAAGACACATTTCTGCAAAGATTTTCAAGAAAAATGTGTTTGAAGTCGTATATTGATGAAAGAATACAAAATTTAAGTTTTCTGCGTACAACAGAAAACCTAAACTATGTATTCTTTTATCAATATTTTGTCTTTAGACACATTTTTTTTTTTTTTTTTGGGGGAATCTTTGCAGAAGTGTGTCTTAAATGACATCCTCTTTCATATTATGATATAATTTAAGTGAAATTTTGCTATCAAACTTTTGGCGAATTTGGGGCCTATGGTAAATATAAACCAGTGTATTCGTTATAGTGAACTCAAATCAAATCTGAAATATGTAAAAATATGGATTTAAATCCTTCTGAAAATTAGCAATATATTGGTGGACACACACGAGCAGTCGAGGTTGATTGATGAACGAAATTAGAATCATTGGTCTGAAACGATTTCTTTATTAGCTTGATCCTCATCAATCATAGATGAGAGGGTTATGTCATTTGTTTCATTAAATAATGTCAACATTGCAAACAATATGAATTATCACTTGGAATACATACTAGTATTCAACACAAATAGACTGACTTGATATATGTTTATCTTCATCAAAGAAATTGGTAAAAGAAATAGTTCTCGATTTGTCCCAACATTGTTAAGAGAAACGCATTTTTCTTATGCTTCGTGTAAATATTGAATCAGATATTCAACAATTCTTAATTAATGTTGTCCTCATGACAAACAGGCAGTAAAAACATAGTTGTCTGCTCCCTCGCCTCGCTCACTCTTAAAATTAGGAAACCAGAGTCGTCTTTTCAGGCAAGTACTGTCAGCCGCTCCCCCTCCGACGAAATTGGCTCGATCAACCATGGTTCTCTGTCTCAAAAGCCGTGAGATAAGGTCATAGCTCATTAAATATGCGAAAATACCTAATTATATATGCGAAAAAGTTGTTAAGTTCCTTGCCTAGTAATATAATAGTATAGTCTTATTTAGGTACATGTAACTTGTTCTGACGTACATGAAGTTAACATAAAGCAGTCATATAGTTCGTGTTTTATATCCGAAATGTTCTCCCATAAAGGTCGAAGTACTCTCGGTAATTGTTTTGCTTGGTGCAATGCTATGGTAATGTTATCCCATCACAGACGGTCCATTTCAGTACTTTTTACGTTGCCTGACCTAGTTTCAAGAGCTATAGGTAGGAGGAGGGGGAATAAATTCATTATTTTTAGGTGAATCTGATACTTACATTACAATAGAAGACGTTTCGATAATTAAACAATATTTTAAAACCATTTCTAAAATGAATGGAAATGCCATGCATAGTTGCTTACTGATAAAATGCTTCGGATATTGATTCGTGAATACATGGGAAATAAATGATGAGGTGAGACAAGTAACATACTTGTAATTTTAGAGAATATGAGGGGAAAGGAATAGTGTGCTAATGGAGAAAGAGACAGAGTAAAGGAAGAATGGGGAAATAGATACATACCAAGAGAAAGGAAGAGAGATTAGAGAGAGAGAGAGAGAGAGAGATGAATAAATGAGGAAGGGGAGTGGGACTCTGTGGGAGGATAGGACAAGAAGGACTTGATGATGACAGAGGCTGGAAGTCATCACAATACCATCCTGAACACATGCTTACTATTTCAATTTCAATTAGAAAGAGGACATGAGTTACATAACATTCACACAATCCTGTCTACATGTGGTCCTATACTTCATAACCGTCCGTCATCTCTCAGCCATCAAGTCCTTCTTATCCTTATCATTCTTATTGCATGGCTACGTTTGTTATCACTGTGTCGTAAAAATGCATTTTAGCATTGCAGTCATTCCTAAGTCGACGGTCAGCCGTATTTGTCTTACTCTGACCAACGTGACCAAGAAGCACTTTTAATATTCCAACCGAGATGGAAACAAGCTGTGATGTATTTAAAGCGGTGGTGAAGTCCCCATCACACGATTATTATTAGCTTGGGATAATATTGTTTCGGGAAAAAATATATCAGCCGACTTGACGACTTAAAAGTGTCCTATTACACTGAGAAAAGAGTTTAATTACATGAGATGAACTACGGTGAGTTATTGGGTGTCTCTGCGAACGAAATAAAAAAGACACATGATACCACATAAATTGTACCAGGAAGATATTTCATTGTCTTGGAACCAACCCAAAAGAATGTCGTTGAGGTGCCGTGGACGAGTGGATATGGCGGTTCAAGTCCCACCGCGGCACTAATGTCCTTTGGCAAGACATTGATCTACATTTGCCACTCTCCACCCAGGCGTTAAATGGGTACCCGGTAGGATGCGAAAGTTAATGTGGTTTGATTAGCAAGTGGCGCTTGTAAAATGGCGACTGGCTGGAATGCTCCACAGGGAGTGGAAAATGTGCATACATTGTGTGCGAGTAAGCATGAATCCGATGACCGGAGTAATAATATATATCTGTAAAGCGCATTGAGAGGGCCTGCGGTCCTGAAATGCGCTATATAAGGACGAACTATTATTATTATTATTATTATTATTATTATTATTATTGATGAACTGTCTCCTAACACGCTGGTGCTTTTACATGATCTTGCCTCTGATTTCGTCATGGTTTGGTAGTACTAATATTAAAAATGACCATACAATTTTCAATAGCATGTCAGATCTATACATGATTACACGCATAGGTCTTTCATTAAATGATTATAACAAACGCGGTTGGGGACCAATATTTGCCACCTAACTTGAAAAATGCTACCTCTATTAATGATTTTTAAGATTCATTACATCATCAAAGTGAACTTATAAATCATTGCCATAACGTTTGTTCTTTTCAGTAGACCAGCCTACCTTAGAACAATTGTTGAGAGGAATTTAGTAAACTGAACATTTAGGCTTAAGATATTTATTTTTCTTTAAATACAAATAAATCTAGCAATATGCATGACATGTATTTCTGATGCTTTCGTATCTTGTTTATGTAATTTTAACCACATGGGAAACCGCCTCCGTGAATGTTTAAAGGACCTGTGATTTCTGACGATGAAGGTGGAACTCGGAAGGGCAAATCAATAGTTATTATTATTCAAGCAGCAATTATTCATAAAATTATGTGCTCTGAAGGAGAAGAAATAACAAAAATATTTTCAAGCAGTACGGAAACATCTCACTTTATTTCTTTCGTTCGCCCCTCTTTTAGAAGGGGGGTAGGGTTTGTTGCTTCTCTAGAGTCCAGATATCAAACTGGACATCAATCCTATACATGTCTGTTCCTTGTAAATCACATGACAAGTAAGTATATAGTCACCTGACACGCTAGCATCCCTGATTGGCTGTGACAGATATAAATGGCGCGTAGCTGTAATTGACATTCGGGCAGGAAAGCAACACTGGGCTGCAGCAGATGACACATTGTATGATTGAGGTCACTACTTTGACAAATTTCATAGGCTTTAGTCTCCCAGCTCAAAAAAGGTGTGTGCCACAACCGTTTTCGTTTTAACGTACTACTCCTACGACTGTTACTGCAACTACTTCTTCTACTACTAATATATAATAAATAAATAAATAAACGATACTTGTATAGCGCATAATCACTATTCAGATCCTTTAGACTTGGAGGATAAAAAAAAGAGATAGAGTTAGACAATAGCAGACACGACAGAAATACCAACTTAATTTTAACTTAACGAGAACTGATTATACGAAAATGACATTTCGCTTTTTTTTTTAAATCTTGATTTTTAATAAAATAAATCACAGATTGTTATGTATAGTTAATTTTGTAACTTGTTTCTAAAGTGATGATTAAAATGAAAGTATCTTGCAGAACCCCTCCCCCACAATCGAACAGTCCTACATGTTAAGCATATAAAGAGTGATGGGAAATCGAAGTTGAAATGTCAGAGTTTGTTTCAATAGCAGTATACATAACAAATCGATAACATGATGTATTTGGAGATATGTGCTTTGAAATAGCGCATTAATCGATAACAAATGCTTAATAATAGAGCTTTGAATAAACGCGTAGCAGGTACAGAGTCAACTACAGTGCTTATTAAAAAAAAGTATACCCAACTTTGGAATATTCCCATTTTAAATCTATCTACTCATAAGACAATAAATTAGCAGGCTGTTTAAAATAATTTAAGTTTATCTTGTCAGCTGAAACAGGGTTATGTGAAAGCTTAGATACATTTGATCACTAATAATGAAGCCCGGAGGCATGATGTAAAATTTAACTCTCAAAAGGATTGTGTGCATAGGTTATCATTAGAAGAAAGCAAGTCACTCGTTACCATGAAATAGATTTGAAGGTGACATTCATTATGAATTTGTAATCATAAGCTACCAAACTTAGGTATAATTTTTTATACGAACAGTATAATTCATTAAACTGAAAACGGCGCTTAGAATTTATAGTAAAGGAAAAACGGTCAACAAAACTGCACTTCAAAATGTTTAAAGGTACATGTATTTCAAATAAGCAATAAATGTTCACAATGGTGATAGAGGTTTTGCTGACAAATAATTGATAGTAGTTTGCAGCCCATGCATGTGACAATTTTGGGGAATGAATTAGGATTAAGTAATTATGTTTACAGTAGTTTAATGAGGCCTGAATACATACACATTGTACATGTATATGTACAGTTAAGATGGTATATAATCATATATTTGAATCGTCTTTTAGGACTAGCTCATGACGTGTTACCTTCATATTGTGACGTCCATCTATCATGTATATACATGACAGTGGTGTTCATCGTGCAACACCGGTTAGTGTCGAAAGCATGACTGGCGATTTAATCGCTTTACCAACTACATCCTTCCCACCTTTGGTTCTACAACACCTTTCATACACACCCTCAACACATCATGAAAATTCACACCCCTAGGCGCCCCATCCTATCAAAAGTCATACCATCAAACCTCCTAAGTAATCATAAAATGGCGCGTTCATAACCGCATTAGCGTATTTTCATCTTTCACCGGTTGTTATACTTGCATAGCGCATCGGCGTGCGAAAACGCGAGCCCCGAAAGCGCCACAATTACGTCACTTGATAATATAGTTCTATTTCTCTCTCTCTTTGCAGATATATTATGTATAGAAGACACACACACACATCGAACACCGAACGTGAATTGTTGTGTCGCCGCCAGCATCTCAAATAGTAATCGGGTCCGTTTAAACAGCGGGCATCACAAGCTGATTCTTCCGGAATCTTCCCGTCAGTTTCTTCTAATCAGGGGAAAGTCGGGTATTGGCTATTTGACACGCTCCGCTAAATTTTTACGCTATTCTGATACGATTTACTGATCCTGGTTTCCACAAACAAACATTAGTAATAATCGACAAACAATTACTGATCTCCTTTCTAATTTGTTATTTTTGGATTTATCGAATTAAGGATATTTAAAAGCTTTGCATTGGATCTCTACCACATTGAATAAAACACATGTTATATCGGCTATTTCTCCTGAATATTGAAGAAGTTGATAAAGCTTCAAGGAATTTTGCATCGGCATTGGGATGCCGGACGCTACTTTTCTTGGGGCGAAGAAATAGGAAGAAATACAAGTCTTCTTTTGACATTGCAAGGCGCCACGAGAGATCACGAGCATCTCTTTCTCGCTACAGGACCACAACACACTGGAAACCGTTTACAGCGGATCTTATCATCTTGCTTTAATCACTGTGTTGTTGTTTCAAAGTGATTTTCATTCGAAACGAGCATCGTTTTTAATCAGTCCATGCGTAGTTGAGAGCAGTTGAATCATATTAAATTGGCTGTCGGTAATAATCAGCATTGCTGGATTCATACGATATGGATACAAGACTTTCAGAAAAGCTTGGCGGGTGGATCGCCGTGCTCTGTCTGCTAATTGTCGCTGGAGTCTTCGAGTTCTGCGGCGCTGCAGAAACCGTTCAAATTGGTAAGTAATCCATCCAAATTCAATCAAAATTATCGACAAGAATCGTTTTTGAAGCATTTTGTGATGAACCTGATGGTATTCGCGGAAATTTGATCATGTTCATCAGAAATAAATCATGTATAGGCATAGGCCTATTTGACACTACAAGATTTACAATATACACAAATAGCCCATTATTACAATATTCAGACATTTATGAATGTCTGAATATTCAGACAAAGTTGCAAGTCGCAGCATGCATGAATATCGTCAATGTAGTAATGTTTCAAAAAAATTGAATACAAGAACAAAAATTTACATACAGGGCACACACTTTCTTCTTTTTTCCGCATTTCGTCGTCGTGCATAAGAACATCACAGACATGAATATGATAACAGTATCTGGGGAGAATAATAAAAAACGACAAAAAAGAGACTGAGGATTTTTTTTTAAAAGTGTGTGTGTGTGTGTGTGTGGGGGATTCTCTTCCTACATGTACGTTGTAGAATTCACATCCCATTGTATTTTTCCTCATCTTAATTCTGAAGTAGTAGACTTCAAATTCGGATGAATTCCGGAAAATATCCTTAATAGCAGATTAAAAGATTCGTGAATTGTACGAGATATTGGAGGGAAAAAATAATGAGCCCTGGGCACAATACAGGAAGCAATTTGCGATTTCGCTGTGCATCACAATTTCGCATGTATCGTAAATAAAGATAGCTTTTGCAGTCGGATAATATTTAATTTGATTGTTACTGGCAGGCTCCCAGCCTGCAATAAATATGCAACTCTTTTTGTTTTATTACGGTCTATACTTCATCCATGCACACTCCTCATCCACACATATATTTTTATTAAAATTGTATAAAGCAAATTTTGCCGGAGGGAAAAGAGATTTCATCATACGATAAAAAAATGACAAGGATGGAAAGGAACCCAAACCATGAATAACATTATCAAGACAGTATCATGAATGAACAAAATAAAATGCAAAAATATATATGCTGTATATGTTGTACTAAGATTTACATTACCAAATAATACTAAATATTGCAAGAGAATCTAATTAAAATGCTTAGTACATAATTATGTTGGAAAGTGACAAGCAAAATGGTTAGCACCGCGTATGTGAATAATGAAGAATAAGATGCCTCTTTTATTATAAGTCCATCAAAAAAGTGTGTGTACAACCAACACACACACACACAAAAAGCATAATCACATTTCGAAGAAGCCTTATTACATTGTGTATAATTTTAATCACATTTACAGACTCTATACTGGGCAGGGATTATAATTTAGTGCAACAAAAATCAGAATGAGGTGGAATAAAAAAGCAACATGATTTCATTCCAGAATATTTCCTTTACTTTTCTGATGAATTTTCCGAACGAAACAAAATACATCCCCCTTTAAGATGTATGTTTTGATTGGATTACATTGGGCACGACTGTCACAGTATAGCTGAATCAGTTGAGAGACTGCATGGTGATGAAATTATTGCATGACGTCTTGACTCTAGCGTGATTGTTTGTACCCTGCTACAAAGTGGACAATTGATTAAAAAAATGATTCCAGTCTTTGCAATGCTATGAACATTTTTCACATGCTTTCTCGACGGTTTGAAATAATGGATATGATTTTGGAAGTTAAGTCCCACCAATGGGTATGATGCTTATAGTTCCGACCCGGACATACATATCCACTAATGATAACTGAAGTTAAATGAGGCCTGAGTACATTGAATATCCCTTTAGAAGAAAAACAATGATGTTGCTAAATTGGGAATTTATGGATCTATATCTGAAACAGATTGAAAATGTAGACTGCAAAATATTATGCCAAAGGAATCTTAGTTTAGTTTGTTAAAATAGATAAATTCTCCTTTTTTAAACGCTCGTTGGGGGAATACACAAGCCGAAAGATTAAGATTTAAAACATTGTGCATACAGAACCAGACAAAAAATAATCATTGTAGAGTTGTTGTTATCGTTATAATGTAGGTGGGAAGGGCCTTCATACATGACAAGAATTTAGAATAGTACATGAGCTCTTCAAAGTATAAGGCTAATAACAATAAGTGGGAAACAATTTTATTGTTAGTTTAAGTGGTTGAAAATCGATGTGCCTTTCGCGAAAGGTGCCGTGAGACCGTCCCACGCTAATCCCTTTATATTTGTTTCATAATACCTAATGGGTTCAGTGATTTCTTGAGTGGTATGTTATTCAATTATCCATTGATCAGTCGCGGCTCATTGATCCATAAAGTTACTTTTAAAAAACCTACAATTAAAAATTATTGATTATTAATAAATCGATGAGTCGATATAGAAACTCGTCTGACGTCCAAATAAACTGCTGTCAGTCTCACGATGTGCTTAAACCAGAGTCAAACTAGATCGGACACATTATTGATCAGCAGGATGCCCTAAGAATAACAGACATTCCGGTTATTCACTTAAACATACGTCGTGAAGTTTTTGACACTTCTTATATATTAATTAAAAAGTCACTTTCGTAGAGTAAACACAACGGTATATACGATTTCGGTGTATCTATATAAATTTATGATATTAATTATAAGTGCAATGTACTACCGGATACAAAACGCTTTGAGATGATATCCTTGGGTCAGTGCTAAAATATACAACTGTACAAGTTACCAAGAGTGACAGCTAATGCTTGGAGTAAATAAGTGTACTAAAATTTTGAACAATTTTCGTTTGCAGAGAGGAAATGCGTTCATCTCTTATTAATGCATAAAATAGCAGATTTTAAACATGCATAAACCAAAGGTCAACTCCTCCCTTCCTAACCCCCAGGCTATCTGGACAAACTATATGCAATCGTTTGGGATGGGATGAATAAATAACATATATTACTGGGATATATAGTTGCACATTCTTGCGTTAGTCACTTTCTTATAAATAGAACTCATTTTGAAGAAACCAACCAATATGTGGTGATTGAGCGCTTATCCAATCTCTTAGTATCAAGAAGTACATAACTTCTGAGGAAAATGTAGAAATCAGAGTAATAGAAATATTAAAATTGAATTAGATGAATCTAATATATGTTATTGCAATATGTAAAGCAAATTTTTGAGACGCAAAGGTAGTAAAAGGTACTGAAAATCGTATTCCTGCTGCGAAAGTATCTGATTCAACTCGAATATTATACATGCAGATTAAACAAACTTCTTGATTTGTATAACCTGAGCCTCTGTATTATCTATAGAATTGTCCGTCCATACCCCATGATAGCAATTAAATTGTCGTTTCTTACATTGGCTTGTATCAATATGACCTCGTTAAAAACGAATCTGTGTATATTTCTAAACCATATAATATTTAGTCTCTCATTATTTTTAGTCTATATCACAAAGAAAACAACAGACAATTCTGACAGAATAGACATGGTCCACAAGCAAAACAAATGTACTTTCCAGTATAGGGCAGGCCTTTGTATATCTTCTGCTTATTTAACATAGATAATACCTTATACTCTATCAGCCAAAGTGTTTCTAGACGCCTATTTTGTGAGTCATATCTGCATATTGATCTAAGCTTATAAAATATCCAATATAGTGTATCGTATAGTAGCGTTATATTACCAGTGCTGGTAATTTATTATTCGCGTGTCATATGTTGGTTTAAAAAACGCTTCAAAGTACTTTAAAATAACACTTTCATTTAGCAATCCCCGTCTGCTGCAATGATGAATGATGCTGGAGTGTACAGTGACGATCTTTACTGAAAGACATATGGTGCGCGTGTATACTAAGAGGCTACTCATGATCGTATACAACTTGCCAATCCAACATATGCATAATGTTTTTCCTCACCTTTTTACTTGTAATTATGATGATAATCATCCATCATCTCCCAGTATGCACAAGTAGGCCTAACTTTGAATATAGTATGCTAGCCATCGCATTTCTATATGCAGATCTTTCGTCCATAAAATATCTGTCATACTTTAAAAAGTGCATGCAGGATTTGTGGACAGCCAGTTATGAACAAGCATGTTGTTTCAATGTTTCAGCAAATATCTAGGGACAATTTCAATATTTGTTCAAAATAGTGCTTCTTGTAGACCTGAACTAATTCTACATTTACCTTAAAACTATTGTGTATAATATGTTTTAAAAGGGTAAATCGAAAGAATTGCCATATGCATTATTTGTATGCGTCTGGTTTAGAGGGCAGAAGGGGGAGTAATCCCGTGTCATAAAACGGTCGGACGGGTTAAGAGAAAGAGACAAGAAGAAAACATAATAAGGGAGGGGGAGGACAAAAGATCAAATACAGAAATACGCGAAAGGGGACGGAATAAAAATGTCCCACCACGGCGTGGTCTTAATATCAATCTTAATTGGGTATATAAATTTGACACAATGAATGATAAAGATATCAGAACAACCCATTCCTGTGGGTATAATTATTTCCTCTACATGTTGACCAAATGCAATTCGACATTTATTACAACTCTGCGACTTGGTGATGTCCCGACCAACACTTCGCCTATCAAAAATGGATGAGCAATTAACAGATCGGATTCCAAGCGGGCAAATGTTCATAAAATCATAGTTATTAACATGATGAGTACGCAGAGACTTAAGATTTTGATTCGCTTTAACACGTCACGGGAGACACAGTATAGATGGAATACTCAGACACTGGTCGGTTGCCCCTCTCTCTCTCTGTGATTGCATTCGTTTAAAATATATATTTCATCCTGCTAAAAATGACGATTTCAGTGTATTACCAGTGTACCAAAAAATGATTGCTCAAAATAATGTGGTATAGAGAGTGGATGAGAATTATGATACATACATTATTTGTCTATCACTATATCTAATCAAATATTCAACTGTTACCATGACTACTAGTTCTGCTACTAAAATGCCTCCTCCTCCTCGTACACCATTATTTTTACTACTACTACTACTACATATACTTATAATGATGATGACAATAACAACAACAATAATAATAATAACAATGAGAAAGAGAAGAAGAAGAAGAAGAAGAAGAACAACAACAGCAACAATAATAATGATAATAATAATAATAATGGTAATAATAATAACAATAATGATAATAATAATGATAAGCAGAAGAAGAATAACAATAATAATAGTTATAATAATAATAGTGATAATAATAGTAATAAAACTACGAAATATATATTGTCATAATATATATATATATATATATATATATATATATATGTCTTGATTATATATGATAAAAAATGTATAGTTCAAACCTGCTGTGAATTAAGACGAGCACTCTGAATGGTTTTAGATCTAATGCATGAGATTCCCGTGATGGATTATGCTTTTCTTCATATCTCTCAAGGCGTATTAATTTGGTTCACCGGGGGATTCCTAGGGAGCTTAGGTATTTACTTGAACCCTGGGAGACTTGCACGAGTTAAGACGCAGAATATTGTATATGGCCTAGTAAATTACTGGATTGGAGATACGTGGACTAGTAATTAACTTGTATTTCTCAGAAACTAAACTGATCATATCAAATCAGCTCGTGTATTGATGCATAACCCTGACACGATAGTGACATGATGATGACACGACTTTGTGTTGCCTTAATAGTTATTGTACAGTGTAAGAGAGGATGACCTCGAAATGCAGTATGTATGTAAGAATGGAACAATGGTCACGAGATTGTGTTTCAATATGCTTGCCAGGTACACAGTCGAAGTATTTGAAGTTCCCAATATTTGACAAATTCTCTCTGCTTCAGGTTCATCTGTCTTGTGACTCCTCCCATTAACGAATCGACACCTGTCATGCTGGTTACCCCCTTAATACAGCCTTGAAAGGTGCATTGTTACCCAATTATGTCCTACTGTTACCCACTTGTGCCCAATTGTTACGTAATAACGCACCCCTCTGTGGATCTCCTTAATTCCTTTGCGACAAATTCTATGGAATGCATGCAGTTTACAACCTAATCAATTATGGGTGCCTGCTTTCTTCGGAGACAACTGATAAGTATATACAATGAGAAAGTATTAACGGATGTTGATGTACATTAGACAACCTAATGAAATGATCAGATGAATTCAATTTGCATATACCGGAACAAATTTGCGCAATTAATGAACATGACTGACAAAGAAAGCGGACAAAATATACAGTTCTTCAGGTAGACAAAGGAACATCCCTTCACTGCTATTATGTAAAAATGTGTAGAACAGGTGTCACATGCATGTTCACCTTTTTACATAATAGCAGTGAAGGGATGCTCCTTTGTCTATCTGAGGAACTGTATATTTTGTCCGCTTTCTTTGTCCGTCATGTTCATAGTGATATTGAAGTTGATTAGTAGAGTGTGTGTGCTAGAATTCTTGTATTTGTGTGTGGATTGATATATTAGTGGTTCAAGCTTTAGGCGGAGATAATTGAGAAGTATACCTGATGAATGAGAAGTATACAAGTATACAAAAGGGAATGCACTATAACAGACGTTCAAGTACAAGTTTCTAAATTAGACCTGATGGAAATTAATGATCAGCTGTACTTTATACGCATAACGGAACGAATTTGCACAACTACGACACGAAGGGTTTTGCATGTAATCAAGGAATGAAAATAGTAGATGCATGGTATTTCTGTTTGAATTAATTAAATAATTCAACTGAAATTGATCCGATAAGCAATATCATTTCAAAGTCGTAGGCGGGAAGTTATGAATAAATGATGAAGGTTTAAAGTACCGTTGGAGTAATCTGCCTTTATCCATTGAAACCTGGAGTATTGAATGATAGGAACCGCAATAAAGTAGCAGTGTATGCCAATGAATGTTAAGAGAAACTTTACATGTCAATGAATTATTGTCCTTTAGAATTTGTAAGAATATGTCTGTATGTTCAATTATGAAAAAGAGAAGAACACAACAAAAGCGATACGAAATTAGAATGAAAAAATGTTGAATGGAAGAATTAGAAAGTAGCAACTGAGAGACAACAACGTTTAGCTAATGTATCCTGTAAAGTACGGGTCTTCGCACGCTTAGAAAAGTTCATTAAAATGGACGCTTCTTCTCAGAAAGCTTACTAACGTATCGATACTCTCACCATGTTCACCCTATTATACTTATTTGTTCATGAAGTAGGTGGCAACATTAGTTGTTGCTGTGTCCGGCAAGCCCCGGGAAGATTCGGGTCATCATTAGTAACTATACTATTGACGAGAGATGCGTAAAACGTTTAGTTCAGGCTACCTACTACATGTATAGTGCTTCAAGACTGCTTCATCTGTTGACCAATTCAAGTAACTTCTGAAGTCCCATTGAATTTGTCAGAGAAATTTGGATTGTATTGACTCACCTGGTCTTTTTTCTTTTGAAGTGATATGTTATTGTTTTAGTGACCCAAAACGTATGGAGCAATATGTGCAGCACTTTGTACCTGTAAGGAAAAAGCACTATGTCAAATACCTTTTAGATTGGATTGGACACATCAATTGAGCTACTGAACAAATATGAGTTCACACGTTATTACAAATTCATGAATGGTGTTTACATTTCACACTTGCATTTATCATGCTTTATAAATATAGTGATTTGAATAAGAGTTGGGATGAAAAATGCCTTTAAAAGGGACCTTCAAGTCTTTCAATGTTTAATTCATATCTCCTGGACATGAATAAATAATAATGACTGGATCATTCACAAAGAAGCAGCATTTCCCGATGGAACCCATGTTCGGAAGGTTCGGACCCCAAAGAACGGCATTGGAGCTACCATCAAGAGATGTCTACCGCGTGATATTAGGAGCATATCATCTTCATGCGGGTCACTTTCTCTCCTGACACACAGCGATTCATTTTATTTTTATCAATGAAATTCAAAAGTGATCTAGAATACTGGTGGTAGAATATCGTGTTGAAGCTTAATGTCTCAAAAGCTATTATAAACGATTGAACATATATGAAATATGAATAATTGGTTTTGGGGGTCATCAAAGCCACTCCTCCTTAAAAAAAATCATATCTTGCCGAGTATTAACAACATCATTATAGAGAACAACGACAACTACAACATCAACAACAACAACAATGTCGACGACGACGACTATAACGACGACGACAACAACAACAGCAGTAATTATGATGACACCACCACCACCAGCACCACCACCAGCAGCAGCAACAACAACATCAACAACATCAACATAAATCATATTCGTCTGCATTCTCTGAAAGGCCTGGCTCCAGCCGGCTAAAGAGATTGTTTATTTCTCTTCATATCTTTGAATTAAACATTTTCATTTCATTACCTTCTCATATAAATGCTACTATCACTATGAGATTCGTGGTATGTACATAATAGATTATTGTCTCATTTAGCTCTCAATTGACATTTACTAGTATTAAATATTCACTTCAAGCCCGGCTCCCTTTCTTCGATCAACTGTCTCATCTCATAAGGCAACCCCCGCAGGGGAAAAGTGCAATGGTAAGCGCCAATTTTCAAACAACTAAGAAGTTTTATTAATTAAGATATGTAAATACGGAATTATCAGATCTACGCTAGATATGTCAGTTTAATTACTCCTGTACACGGAAGGTTTTATTCATTTGATTAGCATAATACGACGGAGTTCTCTCTGCTGAGCCATTTAACATGTGTATGTGTTGAAGGGGTATAATAAGATAAGAGTTCCGCTTGCTCGTCTAATGAAAACCACTAAGCTGACATTCAGTAGTAATCTTAATTACCTTCTCAATTCATTAAACTCAATGATTTAATTTGCCAGAAAAACAATTTAACCATACCAAGCCAAGTCTCATGATAAAGCAACTCGGGATCAACTTACATAATGTGTACGGAAGAACTCTTCTTTGTCTCCTTTGTCTTTAAAATGAACAGATGAAGTAGAAGAAGAAGAAGAAGAAGAAGGAGAAAAAGAAGAAGAAAAAGAGGAAGAAGAAGAGGAAGAAGAAGAAAAAGAAGAAGAACAATAGAGAAGAAAGATGGAGAAGAAGAGAACAGAAAATTATATGTGCATACACTATAATATCCACACTCAATTCGCTCAATATTCTGATGATCAATATTCTCAACCTTGTCAACATGTACTGTAAGTAATAAACAGAGAATATCAATTTTGAAGCGTGTGTGTCCAAATAAAGAGGCGGTTACTGTAGGTGGTACCATTTGTCGGTTCCATTGAGCAATTAGTCAGGACATTAACCTACATGTAGGTATAGACAATATATCCCTCATAATATACCCTATAAATATCACACTATCCAAGCTGCTATTGACCTTGTTTGAGTCTCTCATTAACGAGTACTTACCCGTATCAGAAGATAATTTAATGGTTAGCATTAAAGTTTCGTCAGCCGATATGGGCTTCTCTAATAACAATGGCGTATCCAGAAATTGTTTAAAAGAAGGAGGAGAGCAGGACCATCCCTAGATACGAGGGGGGTATCAGTGCCCCGTCTTATAAAGAGTTGCGATTGGTCCCGATCAATCGCAAGTTTACAGTCTCCTATCTCTTATGTACGTAGCTGAGATTGATATTAATCGCAAAAAGGTGACGATTAGCCACAACTGTTTATAGACGAGGCCCTGGACAGACTTGCCTGACTATACCCAGTGTATTTTGGGTGATTTTTCTGCCAGAGCCTTCAAAGGGTACAGGTGTACAGCATCTTCACCTTATGCTGGATACACCATTAAATATTCAGTCAATCTAGAAATGGTTCATAATCTCTTATCTTAATTTTGCCTTTCGAAGAGGGAGGGAGGGGGGAGGATAGGCACATTCGTCCCTGCCCTGTAGTTATACAGTTTGAGATACTCCCATCATACCCATGCAACTTCTGATCATATTAACGAAACAGGCAAATTCCCCAGGCACTTTATTAATACATTATCCCTTTAATGCATCACGTAACAGCGGACCTTTGATGTATATATATTTATTAGCATAACGACGGTTGTACTGGGTACTATTCCGTGTCTAGACGTTCCGTCCTGTCAAAAAGTCTGAACATGACCATGTTGTCCATCTACAGTGCAAGGAAATTGGCAATAGATGCAAAGTGATTTTAAATTGCCTATTCGTGTAGTCCGATCACTGTACAATACCAATGAATTGATACCAGCATAACTCATTTTTGATAATCACTTTGTCATGTACCCCTCGTACTTTAGCAGGTTCAAACTCAGATTGATTGCCCGGATGTACGGAAGTTAAATGAGTATTTGTAGAAAGAAAAAAAAAGGGGTGTTTCCATATTTCTGTTATGTTCTCTACACGTTATGCCCGTTAATAATTAGTTTTATATTCCCTTTTCAGGATATAATGTTACCACTGTTAATACCACACGATTCGGTTATAATTGGAAGTAGTTGAATTACCAAAAGACTTTTTAAAATGTATATTAATTCTATTAATTTCATTGTTGATGAAGCAGCAGAATATGCCAGAGGGTAGTGGAATGGCAAAATAGATACTGCATCATACGGTATAGCCAGAAATTATTACAAAATAGGTAATGAAAAGAGGGCGAAAGAAAGAGAGAGAGAGAGAGAGAGAGAGAGAGAGAGGGAGAGAGAGAGAGGGAGAGAGAGAGGGAGAGAGAGAAAGGGATAGAGAGAATGAGAGAAATGGGAATAGAGAAAGAGAATGAGAGAAAGGTATTCGCTTCTGTTGCGTTGCGTTTCAGAAAATATAGGCATACCTTTCTCCTAAAACACCTGTACAAGAAATGATCAATAGTTTTGTCACGCGGTTTGAAGCATTTTTTACGCTTTTCCGAGACAGCTCGTTAATTCTGTTGCCAGTAAGGATGTATGGAAATTAGTTTTATGATTAAATTTAGCAGAATATGAATATTTTGTTTTGTCATTATTCCAGATTGGTTTTATAATCACCTGCGTTCTTGCTCATTGATCACTATATTTAACTTGGTATATCCATGGTATATATATATATTAAATATATTACGAACAACACTTTTATACTTGAGGTGGTATAAATAGTAGTCTCGTTCCATTTACTGTTTATGATGAACAAGCTATGGCGATGATTGTGGACAAGCATGGTTATTATTGTGATTGTTTCTGTCTGTCTAATATGAACATTGTTATAATTGTAATCTATTTTGGGGACTCAAATCTGTTAACATAATTGTACTTTCACTCGAGATGTCTTTCTCTTCTCTTGGTCATTTCTAGTAACCTGGCTTGTTGTGTCTCCCTCTTTTCTTTTAGCTGAAAGGTCGTACTGATTTATGAGTAAGAAAGATAAAAATTGATATATAATCTACTAGTACGTTGCAGAGCGTGATCATTGGTTGTGCTCTGTTTAATAGAACTTACTAATTCAATAGTTGCCTTCATTATGGTGCCTTTGTAAAAAAAAGTTGTATATCACTTTAATCGAAGAGGATGTCATTTGAAAAGAAATTGACATTGAGATAACTAACAATTAGAATTAGTGTAATCCTTCAGTAAAGGCAGGACAAAAAGTACCACAATGATTTTTACCTAATTATACTGGCAGGTACATTAAACTCACACGCCTTGAATTCGTTTAAACATAATAATTATTTATTCCTACATTAACATTGTTTCTTATAATTTGATCGAGTTTTGAAGGTGAATGCTTTTTGAAGGTTAAATAAATTTTGATGTTTTACGCAGTAACCACCTTCGAATAGAGCATTTATCATTGATTTATCATAAGATGTTCTTTTATAGATGCAATGCCGTCACTGTCATCCCATTCATGGTCGAATTTAGCAACGCTTTATTAAGCATGCTCGGCATGGGAATCGAAGGCTCGTTTAACATTTTGGTACATTTTGACAGTTTACATGTCGGGGTTTGGGCACGTTTGGTAGAGGTGACAAACACCGTCATAGGCAGCGAGCACGAAGCAAATTACCGCTCTTGGACATCTCGTTACCATGGAAACAGGAGACAAAAATGGCTCTTTGATGCCCCTACGATGGTGACAATGTTGAATTGACACAGTATGGAGAACGTGCTCTATGTGAATGACGCAAGATAGACATGATAGGAAGACGGATCAGGACGGGTACGTATTTCTAACTTCGATCACGGGCGCACGTGGCGTAGAAGGAGATTTTAGGGCAAACTTATTCGGGTAATGAAATGCGATAGCAAAGAGCCTGTTTTTATTATTATCATTATCATTATCATTATTATTACTATTATTATTATCATCACCATCATCATTATTATTATTATTGTTTTATTATTATTGTAATAATAATAATAATAATAATTATTATTATCATTAATATCATTTTTATTATTATTATTATTATCATAATGATGTTTATTATTATTATTATTATTATTATTATCATTATTATTATCATCTTTATCGTTTTCATCATCTTCATCATCATCATCATCATTATTGTTATCATTTGGTTATTATCATCATAACTTTCATCATCGACATCATCGTCATCATCATCCTCAATATCAGCGTCACTGGTGCAGATCCATGGCGAGGTTCATTAATTTTCCAAGGCCTTCAAATACGTAGGGCGGGGGAGGGGGCTGCATGCCAGTTGCAACCTAACACTGTGATTATTCCCTCGCTGATATTACTCCTGTATGTCAAAATGATAAATAAATTCTAAATCGTTATTGAGCATCGAGATCTCATTATGTAATTTATTTTCTCTTCTTCGTTCAACATCTAGAACTCTTCGGATCATGCCATGAAACTCGTTTATTTCAGCAGTTGAGGGGCCTGCGCCTGTGAATGAGTTTGACTGAAACTCGGCGCCATATAAATAACGCGAATCATCGCCATTATCTCCTACCATACTGTTCAGAAATTTGTATCATTTTGAAAACGAAGATCTACATGCAACGTAGATAACCTTCAAATAATGTGATTTTTATGTCACCATCATTACAATATATATGTCTAAATGCACACATTAATCATGTTGGTCCTTCATTTTCGAATAGAATCAATGCATTACTGCTTGCATGGTCTGATCCATAGTGTGTTTAGTTTGAAGACGGTTATAATAGATTTGATTTTGGATTCGGAGAAAAGGGCAAAGAGAGGACATGCGTCTGATAAATTTTCAAAAATAAATTGTATAAATTATGAGACATTATTGAAAGATAATTGTATGATCTGAATCAAAGCGATATTTCAAGCTTACGCCAATCTTGCTGTATTAAGTCTGGATTGTCCATTACATTAATCAAATCATTTCATAACCGTGATAACGGTGTATGCTCCTCAATCATTTCATATATTATGTATGTATTAAAGCACACTTGAATGTGGAAATAGATATCCCACTTGAAAAAATATGATATAACGGAAAATAAAACCTTCATTATTCTCCACTTCGCTGATTATAGATGGGTAGATATTATTTCCGAGAAATGATACAAAAGAAATTCTTGTTCCTCAGTTTCATGCGAATACCATCCATCCATCCATCTAGCTAACCAGACTTTACCTCCAGTCTTTCGACTAATGAATCCATTGTTTTCTTTTCCGTCGAGAAATGATTTCATCTATTTGAATAGAGACCATTGTGGATGTCTGATCGGATTTTGTTTTCTTACGACACACCCGTGTACTAGCAGTATAGATATGAAATTATTTTTTCCAACTTGCTATGAAATACATGTTGTATCTTCAATTCAAATATATGCACGTATGTGTAACATTGCAGTGACCCTGTCTTCAGCATGTCGATATTCACGTATGTTTAAACCGTAACAAATTTAATGATCAGTTGCTTCTCAATGCATTATATTTCAATTTGATTTAATTCAATATAGTGCAATTCAATTTGGTAATCAGGGTAATTGTATTTCTAAAAATCGAAAAGGCAGACATCAGAGAAAGATACATGACTTTTTACATTCGCATACAACATGTAACCCAAAATCTAAATATATTTACCGTAGTAATGAATACATAGTTTAAAAAAACCTTGGCAAACTATGTTTTTCTAAAACAAATGTGCTCTACTTACTTCTATAATCACTCATATAAGTTTAAGCTATATAAAATGTATCTATACTTTAACATTTTAAATGGTATTGCATTTTCGATTCAACTGATCTGAAATTGGCCATTCAAAAAATATTACAATACACTAATACATGATAAATAGAAAGTGGGGTAGAGAGTCCTAAAGAGGGGGAAGGAGTAGAAGAGGTAATTCGGATTAGGAAGTGAGAGTGAAACAGAAGGAAATCAATGGACATGTAATGAGATAACAAAGATAGATAGAGCAAGGAAGGGAGAGAGAAAACGAGAGAGTTGGGAGATAGTGGCGTTGCTTTAATGATGCCATCTCGATCATGATTGCTTGTCACAATCCATTATAATAAATACTTGATCGCTGGCCGCCTCTATCATTACATCGTCTTCATTCACACTCACCGTACACTGTCCTTCTGGTCAATGCCTTGTGCTTGCTTGATGTGATAATTGTTCGCTGAAATGGAGCGGATGTGAGTCACAGAAGAATTGTATTAATAAAGACCCAATGCACACGATGCGTCAATTACTGACGTAAGATTGCGTCAATGTTTGACCCGGTCTTTGACGCATCCAATTGAGAGTGACATAATAAAATTATTGATTGTAATAGGAATAGAATAAAAGATACTTTAGACTCGTAACACATACAATAATTGTTTCATAGACTTGATAAGTCAGGGGCGGATTCAGGATTTTTCAAAGGGGGGGGGGGTGAAATGTGCGAAATTGCAAGCGCGAAGTCTTTATGGCGTAGGGTCCGGGGCCCGACTAAGGGCCCTGAAAATTGTGAATATTAAGATGCGCTATGGTACATTCTGGGGCATTTCAGAATGCGTAAACTGAACATTTATGTGAATATTTCTTGGCTTTTTCTGCTATTGTTTTTCGGAAGGAAAAAAATAAGGGAGGCGTGCGCCCCCACACTCCCCCCTGGATCCGCCCCTCAGTAAGTGAAGGCAATAATGCAATCCAGATTGCCACTCGTGTCCATAGGGCATTACAAAATTTGTTGTAGAATCAGGATATAATAACAATGCTTTGAAAGTTTAAAGGTATGATATTGTTAACGCCTTTCCTGTCAGTCGGTGCTACATCGGGATACCGTTCTTACATTCAACAATACTTGTTTCGTTCTATGGTATAATTTATGAATTTTCAAGTCTTTGAATCTAATGATTTTTCAAGCCATGACTACTAACTAGGTATTTCGATATACCCGATGCGATGCTACAACGCCATTTCATTAGCATAGTCTCGAAAATGGCCCCTGGCTGGAATACTCCACCTGGAGTGGAGAATGTGTTGATCCGATGACCGTCAGGGCTGTAACATAATTTTATCTGTAAATCATTTATTTATTATGAAATCTATTAGGCACTATACAAATATCCATAATTATATCAATATCATTATGATTAGTATGTTGGTAAGTGTTGAACGTGTAATTTGTCTTAAATTTTGCATGCGAACTGGGGACCTACACAACATGATATATGTCCACGCCAGCTGCCGGGCATCAGCCCTCACATTCATCGCCCTAGACAGTCCGTCCAAACGCTCATCAAGGACTGCCATAACGATACGATGATGATGGGATGAGCAAGGACTCCTCTGAAATACACAATAGTACAATTGGAGACGCTCAGTCATCAATGACATGTCCGGCGATAAACATACATATCGGAAGTGTGAGAAGAATTATTATTCCTATTTTCTTATCTTGAGATAGAGATAGATAGGCGACATCTTGACCGTCTCGTGGTGGTGATCATCTGACCATTATTACCCGAGGTCGTCGAACATCGAGTTGAAAAGGTTGATGACTTCGCTGATAGGTTTGGTCATCTTCATGAAATATCCCGGATAATAACTGTATCACAGTATCTGAATTGATATAGCGCTCTTGTAATTGAAACCCATTTTTTTATTTAAGTGAATTATTGGTTTACCTGGCACTAAGTAACGATGACTGTACGGGCTCAACGTCAAAAACCATACAAATTATTTCAAGGAGTGTAACGATGAAAACAACAAATGTCGTCTGTTTGGAGTCAGGAGAGTATTAACTTTGTGTTAATGTATATGAGATAACGCCCTTCTGGCGCCAAGCAGAAGATGTGTCATTTAAAGACATTGATATAGGCTAGTGTATTTAATTACTTTTAGTTTCATGATAGCAAGTAATCCTATTTCAGAAGTCACTGTCCCTTTCCTATGCTAAGCGGAAACCAATTCATCTTCTTCTAATTACACCAATATGCTCTCTTAATTGATGACCGGTTTAGAGTCTAATAGAATATTTGATGCTGCTGCTCACAATTACCTCCAACTAACGCTGAACGCGTGATTAATTGATAATCTAGCCTAATAATTTCATCATGTTCGCGTGTTTCTCAAACTTCTTTACACAAATTATGAACAAAGACAAACTTTAGTTTTTGTAGCGTTGATCATTTTGCCACCAAATGATAAGCTAAAATATTTTATTTCGTCAAAGATATAGGATTAATGTTTCAAATTGGTAAGGATCAGGGTTAGGGTTGAAGCTGGTATTCAATTGTCGCTGGGACAACGTCACAGAGAGGCCTCTTTGCAGCACAGATGATACGGCTGTGAGAAACTATTTTTTTAATTTAACCGTATTAGATGGAGCACAATAAACATCATTGGTCTAATTGCGTAATTACTATCAATATAAACCTCACTAATCTAATCGGTAAATAGAGCCTGCTGAAGAGGCATCCCCGTCTGTGGGATGGAGTGTGCATGGTGGGGATGTGGTATAAAATGAGATATCATTATTTCGTTGATCATTATTTCGTTGGTGAATGTATAGGGTGAGGGGAAAGTGGTGTTGTAATGCAATCATGATTATATTATAGGGCGGAATGGTCTGGGTGATTACATACTGGTAAGAGCGACGCAATCAATAGTACTTTCATCTCATCTGAGAAAGAATAGTTTCCTCGAAAAGAGTTGAGAGAAAGTGAATTAACGCGCTGGAGATGGGATGGGGGATATGAGATAGCGTAGTAAAAAACAAAACAAATGAAATCATCTAACATATATAGATATTGGGATAAGGGGGCAGGTGAGCAATAAGAAGAATACAACTAAACATAATAAATGGAAACAAAGGGGGCGGAAGACAAAAAATGTATTTTTGTTGGGGTAAAAATTATATATTCTCAATGCAATTCACGGGCCTTTCCCATATATTTTGTTTTTGCACGTTTATACACTCGCATTCAGTTAAAATACACTTAGGTTTCTCGAGCTTAAAGAGAAGGTTGAGTTCTGGAAAGAGGTGAAAAATAATTTTGTGAGCGTTATCATTGTATTATGCATGGGTGGAAGAACATCAGAGAAAAATGTTCCCTGAAAAGCATGGCTCTTCAAATGTTTTAATATTCTAAATATGGCATGTAACATCATAAAAATCGGGACGGATTTGTATGCCACATGTTCGTGTAGTCCTATATACATCTTTCTGCGTACAGTGCTTGTAACTTTACCAAGACTGGGCCAAATTTCTTATCATTTTGATGATTCCAGAACCTTGCAGTACACACCAATATGCTAGATGATCAACCTTTTCTTATCGATTCCACAACGTTTCTTTCACATGACCAAAACTCAACTTTATCTTTAATCGCAACTCCTCGTCAAGAAATCCAAAAGGGAAATAACCTCAGTGTGTTTCTCTCTTGTCTGCTCAGTTGCAATTTGGTTCTAACACTTACCTATTCAGTTCCCAGCAAGCCACAGGCAGACGTCTGTGTACCACTACATGAGAAACACGCTCCAACTGAGTGACAGACGAGTCCTCGGCAAAAATCTTGACTTTCCTTTTCGTCATCCACCCTCAATTAAACGCCACCATAGATCTTGAGAAGAAGTGTGGCTGATACATGAGAATGCGGTGTGTGAGTGATGGAGCGTGCGGTGTAGAAGAGTAGGTCGACCATTATTAGTTACTACGAAGAGAGAGAGAGAGAGAGAGAGTGGCATTTGATTGAAAAGTATTCCAGCATCATCCCATGGGTTGCTCTTTTCTGTTTCACTTCTCAATGAAGAAAAAGGGAATTTTAAAATGATATTGGGTATTTTTATAAATAAATACACATATCCACCACGCAAGGTGCTCAAGGCGCTCAATATTACCCCGGCTCTGCTAGGCTACCGTTTTCGTTGTTCACAGCATTCAAGGAATTCCCTCCGACCGATACACATTAAACACCTGGATGGGGATTAATGTCTTGCCAAAGGACACTACTGACGCGCCAGAGTTCGAACCCGCGACCTGCACATCTCCAGTCAAGTATTTTAACCACTCGACCACGACACCTCTGTGAATGCATAATTAGTCCGTTTGGAGCTAGAAGGTTATTAACTCATGTACTTTAATACATGGTGAACTCCCTTCCTAGTCCAAAGAATAAAAGCCGAATCGGCGACGATTCTGAGCCCATTCAGATTTTCTTCTGGCAAGGAAGCATGAAATCTCTTAAATTAAGATTTATCATATGACTATTCAGATCCTCGGTCATTATTAGATTTTACATGTTTGAATGTTCTTATCAAATGCTGTTGCAAATTCTTCCAAAATCGGATCGTAGACGATCGTATAGTGTACGGTGGGCTCAAGGAACATTTTAGTGTGATAAGCATTACATGAACGCCTGACTGCCTGATGGAATGGTATAGAGAGAATAGAAGTAAAGATGATTCGAGAGCGCGCATCCATCCTGCTTGTTTGCTGAGTACTGCATGCACTCACGGCTATGATGGAGAAGAGTAATGGAGTCCTCTGAGGGAGAGAGAGACCATCATGAAAGCCGGAGGATGGAGAGAGAGAGAGAGGGGGTGGGTGGGAGAGAGAGAGATGGAATAGAGAGAGAGGGAGAGAGAGAGAGAGAGGGGAGAGAGAAGAGAGAGAGAGAGAGAGAGAGAGAGAGAGAGAGAGAGAGAGAGAGACAGAGGTGGGGGGGGGGAGACAGAAATAGAGAGAGGGAAAAAGAGGGAGGGGAGGGAGATTGGGTGGAGGTTTAAATAGAGATATTGTAGCTGAAGCATCTTTGAATTTGCTTGGTCGTTTCTTTATTTTTCCAAACTTACCGTTGCTCCGAGTGCAGCCAACTCTTCTTGGGTGTTTATCAGTTTGTCAACAGTACTTTGTAGAGCATCTCTGGTCTCCTGTACTGTTGACGCTTGGCATTTGTACAGTTTTTACGGAGCATTTTGGAGCAACGATAAGTTTGGAAAAATAAAGAAACGACCAAGCAAATTCAAAGATGCTTCAGCTACAGATATATACTTTTGGAAATATGAAAATACGAAAGAAAGATTTGAAAATGAGAGAGAGAGAGAGAGAGAGAGAGAGAGAGACCGAAACGTAAAATACGGAAAATGAGATGGACAAGGAGGGAACATCGTTCCAAAATAAAGAGGAAAAAACACGTGGCGGGCACTGACAAAAATGTACGTTTAAGAAGATTCAATAAAGTTGCACCACAAAATAAAATCAGTGAATGAAAAGAACTTCGAGGTGCTCTAACTACTCGATCAGTAAGTAATGGAAAGTGACATTATCAGACCACGAAGTTGATGGCCGTCATTTATTGAGACATTATCCCAAAATGAATGGGTCTATTTGAAAGCGTCCAATCGGAGTGATTTTGGTTAATGGGTGCTATTAAAGAGCACCTGGAAACCAAGATGCACTTCCAGGATTACTGGAGTGCTTTTTGAGAGACGGAAAAACATTATTTAATTGTAAGATTGATGATTTCCATTGTAGATATCTATTATTGTATTACATTATATAAAATACCACAAAAACAAGAACAGTCAAAAACAGATTTCTCTTGAATGTGAATGTGAATGAATAGATGAAGTTATTAACTTATAACGCTAATGGAATTATTCGTGTGGAAGATGAGACACCTCTCCATGAATCAACGATGAAATATGATTTTGTGTCAGCTCAACTTCCTAAATGTGTTTTGAAAGGCGTGAAATAAGTTCCGATTGACCTCGTTTGGTGGTAAGTAATTGGAAAGTCAACACCAAATGTGGTTAAAATGTGGCTGTTATGAAAATAATGGGTTCGCACTATCATATGAGAGGTAAAATCACATTACTATGATTAAAAAAGTCATAAACGGTTTTCGTTTTCATTTTCGGAGGAAGAAAAGTTGCAATCATTGTATTTGTAAAGATTTGCAAAGTAAGGCATCAGGCACGAGAATATGAACTAGGACCAGTAAAATCACCCTGCTCAAGACATCAGTTTACGGTTCATTAACAAAATGATATCATAATGAAGAAGTAACTACACACATTGACGGTTATTCCATTTCACAATCCATAACACTTCCGTCGAAAACATTCATTGAGTTCTGTAACAAAAATCAATTTCGCACAGAATTGATACGAACGTTATGACTTATTATGTGGGCTGGGGCGTGGTGCAAGGGGCACTTTCCAGATCACATGCTCTTCACCGTCTATGCCATGGCCTCAATCTTGAGGTGTGTTAGAGAATCATGGCAAGCGGACGGAGAGTTTAATGCTCTGCCCAGGGACTTCTCTCTGCAAACAACCCTCACCTAATCTAATCCTATTTATATTTGTCAGGTCTCGACAGAAAAGGATCCTATATTTGGCCGCCTTTCAGTCACCTTATATGATGACGTTACCATATATTCCTATACTCAATCGTGCCATTTTATTTGTTATCTTAAATATCTCAACAGTGAATATTTGATTACGAAGAATATTTGCAAACTCATGCCATGTAAATAACAATTTCCTATAATTTTCTTACTTATTCATCTGAATGCAATTCAACACCTGTCTTCAGACTCTCCATTCCCTTATATGGTATGTAAATATATAATGCCTGCCTTTTGACTATTCAGAATTATGGTATAATTACCATGATTTAATTTTAAAACTGTTCATTAAACCTATCGGGGTACAAATTAATTTCACCCCTTCTTTAAACTAAAGTGTGTTCGTCGTATCGGTGTCATATTTTGATTTTCCCATTTTCTTACTCTTCAATGAAAAGTAGATTCCATTTTAATTGAATAACAGAAAAAACAGGGTAATTATTCAGATCCAGTTTTTCATGCTCTATTAGGCATACGAACAGATACACAGACATGTTGGTTGTAGACACGGAGAGTGATATTAGAATTTTCATTAAATATCTCCGAGCAATTGGACATATTCAAACAATTTCAACCGATAGAAACATAACCTTCACATAAAGGAATAGGCAACTTAAAAATATATAAGACATTTTCACTTAATAAGGTATATTATTCTAGTTCCATACTTTATCGGGGTTCATCGTATCTGTTTCTACACTCAATTTTCTTTCCATTAGATTCGATCTCCTTTTCTCAAACGATTGAGCCCTCCCCCAACATGTACTTTCTATCACCCCCATTATACGTTACTTACAAGACCATAGCGTCATTTCACCACCGTGACGTCACAATGCAGCGTGACATAAAACGAACATCCTCTAATAACATTCCATCCTCAAAGGACCGAATGTTTCCTTCCATAATCTAATTGGCGGTACATCTTTCGAGCATCATATGAGGATGATGTCAAGTACTCCGGCTAAAAGCTGCCGTGATCTCACAGCTCAGCAAGCAAGCTTTCTACAAAGCTTTCAGGGGCAACACTCGGGCGTTTTTAAGGGAAGGGGTGTTGGACCAATTGTCGACAGATTTGCAAACACATTTTACAAGCATTTGGGGGAAAGGGGGGGGGGGAGGGGACTCTTGGGAGTTTTTCAAATTTTTGACCGGTGTCAGGAATCGTTCTTACCTATCAAAACATGTCGACAGAGAATAAAAAAGTACTCAGATAAGGCCTTAAAAAAAAGATGTTGTGTTGCCCTCTGCGACCGACCCAAATATCTGAAAATCTACGGTCGGCTTTTTTTTTTTTTTTTTTAATGAATAAAAAATATGTATTTTGTTTGTTTAAATGGGATATAAATGCATAAAATCATCAAACTATTCCCAAATTCTCACTCGTCTTCTGCCCTAGTTTCAAAATCCTGCTAGCGTAAACATGCAAGTAGACCCCGGCCTCGTGTACGTGTATATACCATGCTTTGCACCAGCTAGAAACCAGGGAGATTTGGGCGACGTTCCCGGTTTTGATTTTTTTTGGCGACGGTCGCTGTTTAGAATTTTCTACGGAAATGCTTACAACACTTTATTCATGACACATTTTGAAGGCACTAAAAAAAAAAGGTAAAAACCAAAAAAAAAAAAAAAGATTTCCGACCGACCGACCCACCCATGTTTTGGCACCTAAAGGGCAATACATCTTTTTGTTTTAGGCCCAAGATACACATGTATACAGTTTTGCCGAAAACGGTTGATAATTGTCAATATTTGTGGAGGCGGGAGTGATGGCTCAGTGGTAGAGCAGTGTTCTCGTAACCTGGAGTTCCCGGGTTCGAAACCAGTCGTTGCGCTAGTGCCCTTTGGGAAGGCATTAATCGTCATTACCAAATCCCTCGAAAAGGACCTAGAGAAGGTTGAGTTCTGGGAAGAGGTGACAAATAATTTGTAAGCGTTATCATTGTATTATGCAAGTGCGGAAGAACATCAGATAAAAAATGTTCCCTGAAAAGCATGGCTCTTCAAATGCCATAATATTCTAAATATGACATGTAATATCATACAAATCGGGACGGATTTTTATGGCACATGTTCGTGTAGTCCCATATACATCTATCTGTGTACAGTGCTTGTAACTTTACCAAGACTGGGCCAAATTTCTTATCATTTTGATGATTCAAGAACCTTGCAGTACACATTTATATGCTAGATGATCAACCTTTTCTGATCGATTTCACAATGCAATCGCATGACCAGAACTCAACTTTATCTTTAAAGCTGTCGGCCCCCTGTTTGCTACGCACGCTTTCTTAGCAGACAGGTTATAACAAACTATCAACATTGCCGACAATAAGGGGGTTAAGCCCCATACTCCTCTCGTGGTGCTCGTGAAAGCGCACTGTTTACCCCCTCTCTCTTTGGTTTCACCAACTCTCTAAACACTGTTACAGGTGTACAAATTGTTTTCCCATCACGCTGTTTGCATCAACCATTATCAGGTTCCAACCTCACAGCTACTGGGCACGAGGGCATACAGTAGAAACTTAAAGCATGAAGGTATTTTCTTCCCATTTACTCCAGTGAACTTGAAAGAAGAACCGAGGCCACATGTAGTTTGTAATGTAACCATGATGAATTCAGAACCCATCATTTCATATGCACTTTTTCTCTTTGTACAACAAAATAATCATTTATTTGTTCTTGAAAACTGACAAGATGTGCTCCTTGCAAAATTGAAAAATGATTATGCTAATTCTGAGATGTCGCTATTATTGTCCTTTTCAATACATCGAGAGACAAAATATACTACATGTCTTGAAGAAATATATCAAATACCAATTAGAAATGAGTGGACTGTAACTAACTCAATACCGATTCGATAGCAATGTCTTGAAGTCATTTTTTCCCCAGGTCTATCCTTAAATAAAATTGGAAACCTGGAACTCCAATAACTTCCCTCTGTGCTCGTATATGTATAATTCATAACATATTTCATAATTGACAGAAATAACCAACTCGGCAGCAATGACTCGCCTTGTATTTCGATTAACTGACACTAATCATTGCTAATTTCATACATAAATGAACCAAATCTAGTTTCATATTCTGAATTTAATGTGATATTGAACGAATAAATATTCAAACCCAAACTTTAATTTCCTAAGTTGTGTCGATAACGTCTCTATAGGAAATAACCGTCCGGAGTCCTGACTGCAAAACAATCAAAACAAGTATTAGATTTCTTCAAACCACTATACATGTAGAGATTCACGTGCGTCAACAGAAGGACGTTTTATCCTTTCTTTCTAGAAATTGATATCTTTGATTGCAAAGTAATTTGGCGAGTAGAATATTTGATTTCATGTATTAGAGTGAATCAAGAGAGTTCAATAGTTGAAATGTGTGCTATCGGAGTGCATTAAAACCCAGACAATCAAATTGAAAAAATACGGCAAATACAATACAAAGTAGTACGCCGCAAACTTGTCAGGACTTTACGTCTATTTCATGTTTATTTTCGTAATTATCATCTCTGAAGCTATGAGAGGAAAACACGAATATATCTCTATAGGAATTGTGAAATGTAAAACACCCTGGACTCTGAATCATTGCGTGAATTATATATTACACATCACCATGGTTACTCAGTGATAGCAATAACTTATGAGCACAAAGCCATAAAATAATTTTAGTTGGAAACAATGCCGTCTCTGTTCTAGACAATTTCAGGAGAACTATACTTCTACAACTGTCCGTCCCTGTACTATCTTCATCGCACAATATTATGAGCATGTACATTATTCTGGGGAAAGTCTTCTTTATATTGCGCGGGAAAATTGTAATGTAAATTCCGGCTGTTCTTCCGACCGCATGCCACAGAGTTGTTTATTCATGTCATAATTTGATCAGCAGTCGACATTTGACATTCTTTCTGGTTAATAACATAGGTTTACCCCACAGGTATTCACACACTGTCAATTGAGTGACCATCCCAATTCACGTTCTGAAACAGTGCTAGAACATCCTTATCTATGAAATAGCTGCCTGTATCATGTACAAAGTATTTAATATAATGTGTTTATGTTATCCTTTTTGTTTATCCTATCTATATAAATTATTGATATACACCTGTTAAGACTGGTTTAAAGCAAAGTCGTGGCTAATCTTGAACAATGTGTTTTTTTTCTTCCTTTGTTAACCTCCAATAAAAATATATTTACAACATAAAAGAACACGGGTAACCGTTGGAAATTGACACGTTCCAATTCAGTTAGAATTGTTATTAAATGATATCTTTAACACATTTTATTTTCCTTTCGAAAGTACGATCTAATTTACTTCTCATTGCCAGTGATAATTTCATAACTTGATCAACAAATAATTTTCACTTAAGCTGGATTGATAAATGTTTACCTATCCCGAAAAGGTCGACAGTCAACGAACTTTTTAGTCCTCATGTCTACATATTATGCTTCAAGCACGTAGTGTAGAGGGCGGGCGGGCTACATCGCTTTATTATTTAGAAGCTTTTTTGAATGACAGTGCATTCATGGTGACTTTAAAGAGACTATTCAATTTTATAAAACTGCGAGAACAACTTCATGACTCTTATATTACATATTCGATAACTAGATTCGCTTTGCAATTATCAGACAGCATTCCTACAGTTTAATTTGACAAAGTTCCACTAGGTCTAATATCTCGGATGTATTTCATCAGGTGGCTGTCAGCGATCCATGAAATGTATGTAGAGCGTAATGTTGCGCTGCAGAGATAGGGTTCTTTTACACAAGACAGATTATTCCTTATACATCACTATTGTAGTCTATGCACCACTGCTCCCACTACGCGTGCTGTCATATTGATGGTGTAGATGGTATTGGGCGAGATTTGCCGTGGCGCCTTGCGTGCGACGCCAGCAGTCTTGCACACAATGTGAAAGGATGAAGCTAACCGCTTAACCGAACATTGCTCATTTTGCCGCCCAGTGTTACGGGGAGAATTTGCCGTCAATCACCACTGTCTCATAACGAAATGCACTTTCGAACAGTTGAAGGATCTTGTGATCTGCTCAACATCCCCAGATAAAATGTCTATCTCCTGTAAAGCTTAACCTCTTCACCACTACTACAGCCATTTTAACCTTGACAGACATGAGAATGTTACTTGGACAAGACTGTATGGGTTTAGCGATAGCAGTAGAGAGACCCAGATAAACTATTGACTCTGATTGCGCCATTAAGCAGGCTACAAATTACCAGTGTAGAATTATAGTACGGTATAGCCTGGCATAGATTAGAGTAATTGAAAAATCTGGGATAACTGGAAATAGGGATAAAGATACGACACTAATTCTTGGAAATGGGGTAGGGGAATCAATGATATACAACCTCCGAACATAACCAAACAGGTATGAAGTAGACACGGAATACGTAGTCGGTTGAGGACTTGATGTACTACCTTTTTTTAGTTACATACACAATAAATAAAGGCATATGAAAACAACGACAAAATATATGGTAAAAGCACAAGCATGAAAGTGTAATTAAATTAATTCAATAATGAAATAACATAGAACAAAGCTAGTCTAAAAGCTATTTACGATACAGATAAAAACACGAAGGTGTATGATTGATAACATTGTTTGGATCGTATTGAAACACAGAACGGTCAACTTGAATACACTATCGTCACATGAACAGTGTCTCGAAAAAATTCAAACACCAAATAAATTGACGATTCGCAGATCGAATTAACGATGCCCATTCACATGTGTACGGTAGCTAGGGTACCCAAGGAATTTGCAAAATTAAATTACTAATTAGCAGTTTTTTATTCAAAATTTCCAGATGAATGCTGCTCAATTTAATGACCGAGAGTTAATGACTGCTCTTTTGATCAAAATGATCTTCTCCGCTTTAGAGGCTATTATCAATAATAATTGCAATCAGAGTTACTATAGGTTAAATATCAACATAATCATCATGGATGTGCTAATTCCCGCTATATGATCTATATCGTTTTATCCCGAGATTAATTCATTTTCTAATCGGAGTCGTCTGGTCTAAAAACAAACGGGAATTGAGATGATTATGTGTTTTCCTAACACAAGCACGTCTAAATTCGTCTTGGGGACTATAATATTTCTATATTTTAAGGTCAATCTGGCTCAAGGCAAAGTTAATCATCAAAGAATACCACCGAAATAAATAATGATCCGTGAGATAATACTTATTTAATCTAGAATTTGTAGTTATAGCATAGATATGGTAGACACATGGGAACTTTTTAAAATATTTTAAACAACAGTCAGGGATAGACCTGGAAAGTTCCTTAACCAATTGCCCGCTAGGTGACCCGATGTTTTGCTTCGCTTACACTTGCTCCGGGCTTAATTTTAACAAAGATAAATAGAAGGTAAGCGTTCCAGAGGCGTTTTCGATTAGGTTAAGGGTTCAGTGTAGTTTTTCCCGTGTTGATCCATGGTTGAACCAGGGAGGTGGGAGGTTAGGAATTAGCATAGACCGCGAAGCATTTATCGATATGGCCACACGTGATAGGTGTTGATGTTAGGTCGCACCCACCGAGTCGTACTCTTGACTTCCGGCCATACTTTGGTATCCTGACTGAAATAATGCTGCGAATTATTGTCATGCTTAGAAAGTTTAAATTCAGAGGCGTCAGTATTCGACAAAGCTATGAACACTCTTGCAAACGGCATATAGATTCAAAGGTCAAAGATAATTTATTGATCTGTATATCTGTGTCTCTCTTGGTCAACTCAAATGCCTTATTGGAAGTCAAATGGCAAATGATAAATCATAACTGTGTTTTTGAGGATTTCAAAGGCTTCCCTGGTGCGCTTTTTGACAGTCATCAGGGAGCCATTATGATCACCATGATATCATGCTAACGATTGAGGACGGCCAAGTCTCACTTGGAGACAACTGGATCCGGAAAAAACGATTGTAAAGCCTTGGTGGGATAGAGCCCCGGGGATCACGATTGACCATTTATTTAATTCAAAGAGTATTACTTACGAAGAAGTGTCAAGTTTATCTTGGCTTTGATGCAAATTGCTGCGAAATTATTTAATTGGAAATCACATCTGGTCATATTTCCAAACCCTTGGTGACTTATTAATCTCCATGCAAATTAATAGGCGAATACGATGGATAAAGTTTGCTCAAAATTATTTCGAAGTTCATATTTAGTGTCCCTAAGGGGGTGGGTCAAAGTTCACTAGGGTCAAAGGTCAAGAGGTTCAAGTGTGAATGGGGTCTGAGTTCTCGAGAAGAAAACAACAATTCTTGTAGTGGGCCTACTAATGTTATGCACACCTGCTCTAAACGATACAGGCTCGTTCAGATATGACGCGGCAAAACAGCGGCGGTTTTAAAAATAATGACATAAAATGTAATACTCATCACATCTCTATATCTTATGACACATAGCTCAGTGAGTACGCGCAAGACCTTTGTTGCACGCAGTTGCCATTCAATTACACTTTTAAAAACCGCGACGATTTTCTTTTTGCAGCGGTTTACCCATGGTTTACCGCGCCACATCTGAGCCACATCTGAGCGTTCCTTTAAATCGTACACGGTATCATCTGTGTTCCGTAGACATGATGTACGAAGAGCTTTAAATGACAAACACTTTGCATCCTTTAAATTATCAGCCATCTTTGGGACAGTCGTTTTGTGAGCCTTCATTACTTAGGAAATTATGAAGGAGTCGAAAAGAACATTTTGCTCCAGGCATTCAGGTGCCTCTATGAATATATTTTGATTACATAGGATGATCAGGATATAAATATCTGTCAGTATTTAGGCGCCCTTTGGAGTTTATGTAGGACTGCGTTTGTTTATGTCCTTGGTATTATTTATTTCCTTGAGGAAGTACAATTATTTTTTGAGAGATTTGTATCGTCTTGCACTCATCATCATCATCGCTGAAATGAACCCTTCTTTTTGCATTGATAATATCGTCTGATTTTCTTTTAGACAAAGTCAAGGTCTCCAATAAGGAGCCCGATTTTATAAGGTATCATTTCATTCCTCCCCACGTTATTGTTTTTTAATAATAATAATAATAATAATAATAATAATAATAATAATAATAATAATAATAATAATAATAATAATAATAATGATAATAATAATAATAATAATAATAATGATAATAATAATAATAATAATAATAATAATAATAATAATATGTCTTGTTTACCCAGGGTAGCCTCATCAGTATTCATACTGTTCTCCCTGAGGGCCGTGCAATCATATTATTACCCCGGCTTTAACCGAGCTACGATTAAAAGGTGCTCAAGCATTCAAGGAATTTCTTCCTACCGGGTACCAATTCACCTCATCTGGGTGGAGTATGGCAAATGTAGATTAATGTCTTGCCAAAGGACATTAGTGCCGCGGCGGGACTCGAACCGGGAACCATGCCATCCACAGTCCGGTGACGTATCCACTAGACCACAACACCTCCTTTAAAGCAAGTCGAAGTGTTTTTTTTAATGAAGTACAATAATTTCTTTTTCGTTTCTAGCGTATTATACGAGAAACAATTTTGTCCGCATATAAATTAATTTACTGCGTCAAATACTATAAACATTCATCAAATCTGATTAGAAAAACCGTATGATGTTGATCGAAAATTGTTGTTAAAATATTAATGGGCCATTGAATAACGATTTGTTGTTGTCGCTGTTTTAAGGTACGTGATTTTTTTTAATTTGTTTTTCAAAATTGCATAGATATTGTGAACGAATGGGAGAAAGGAGTATGCTAAACCGTGCTGGGGTGTGATGGATATGACCCTATGACCCCCCCCCAAAAAAAAAAAGATCAAACGAATCTGGGTTTGAACCTTAGTCATAACATTAAGCTAATCTGGGCCTACATTAAGTAGTACATGTACGTCCAAAGAGAGAAAAGGGGATCTCCTTGCCTGCATTCGTCAAGGAATTTCCCAGAATGAGTATACATGTTGCACATAGCGAATACATCCACATACTAAAGCATTATCAGGTGAACATTATGAAATGCTTTTATCAAATTTAAATTGGAAAGACGTCTCACATGCAATAATGATTATCAGTGTTCTTGAACAGATAATAAAGCTACTTTCATTGTGAGTAGGATAATATGCTCTTGATTATATTATCTGATAAATCAAATCATGATATTTTTGTCCTGTTGTTTCCTGTTTTCTGGAGACGTCTTCATAGAATCTTGTTAGCTCATTCATCAGCTAGCTTTTAGGTCAATAAATCAACCTTACCTTGGCCTCCATCGCGACATTCATTTCCTTCATGAACTCGAACATTGATGTAAACTGTATGATTATGTCGCTATCTCTCGAGTTCGGGTTTCTTCGTACGTCTTCCATCTGCGAAACAAATCCCTTTCATCACTGAATCAACTTGAAGTGCCTTGGTTCGATTCGAATTAGGAAGAAGCTAAGTGCATTTTTGGTTGATTTCATGTCGCCCATGATAACCATCACGAACATCAAGGATGAATATATTTTATTTATATTTCAAAAAGTCACGGAGGAGCGCCCAAAATAGACAAACACTGAAAGAAGATTAAATATCACCCCCATAAACTTCATTCACTTTTTCTTATTACTAGAATTGAATTGCCTTCATTCATTCACGTATTTATAGTATCTCTGCATGAACACGTTGAAAATTGATATACACTAGTCGTAATGTAAATTCATTTGACTCCCTATTAGTTGTCGACAATATTTTAATTCGACAGAAAAGGAAAGAAAGAAGAAACAATAATGAGGAGAATGAGAAAAAAGAAGAAAGGGGAGGAGGAGGAGGAAGAAGAAGAAGAAGAAGAAGAAGAAGAAGAAGAAGAAGAAGAACGCCGTTGTCTTTTCAGAACCAGAAAGGCGTTGACTCTTCCGGCTCCTTAGATAATCCTTCCTCGTGTTCGGCAATCGGAATACTGTCAAAGACTAGGCTGCCTAAACGGTGCCATGTAGATCACTTCCCACCAAACACATTACAATGTGCGTGAAATTACACAAGTCAAGCGACTCACCACACTATGATCACACATTCACACCCAGATAATACACCCTGTTCATATACCCTGTTCATATGAAAACTTCAATCAGTATAAACCCCAGTCACACCTCCAAACCGACTCTAAATCGATTTGAAACTGACCAATTCTTGGTCATTTGGTGTAATGTATTTTGTGCGCTCTATTGTCGGTTTGGTGCCGGTCCTGGTCTGTGTAGCTGGAGTATTAGCTGGATTTTCGGGCAAAAGAAGAGGAATTCTCATTTCATTAAATAAATGATTGAATTGGGTAATTATTTGTCGTCATTTCTATACCTGTAAGACTTATGATCCAATAAAAAGATTCAAGGCCCGATAGTCCAATATTACCTCAAATCTGCAGTACAGCCTAAAATTTACGATTTTCATTAATTTTTCGATTAAATGCCTCTAGTGTGACCCGATTCCTCTAAATTCATTCTCTTTATCTTTCACTTGTCATTCCCTTCGCTTATTAACCTGTATTACTGTGGTTCTAATCCTCTTATGTTTCCACTACCCCATTCTGAACCGTTAGTGGCATTAACAACGATTCTTAAAGGGTGACATTACTCATGTAGAGCAACAGAATATAAATTAAAATGCATAATATTTTCAGTCGTGTCATTAGTATGACCCATCATTTCTTTTCTCCAGTCAACATGTTCACTACCACATCCCTCCCCGTCACATCATTGGTATCACGTCCCAAAGGTTTAGAAGCACCGCTCTGTATTGAACGTGGCACGTTCAGGTGTTACACATGTACTTAGTGATGTAACGTTTACTGTATCAAATATCTCACTGCAAAAGTCACTTTAATTGAAATAAAAACAGCCTCGATTTCACTTTCAATTTAAAAAGCTCTGAGCTATACATTTAAGGAAAACTGTCCACCCACATGTAGATGCTATAGCCTATCGGATGACATGGTGTGTTTTTGAGCATCCTCTCTTTTCAATAAATGGGCCAGAGATTCATAATAACATTGAGAAGGGTATATGGGAAGATACAAATATAAGATACTGCAGGGAATAAACATAATATCCGTGGTAAAGTTTACGCCGACACTTTCTGAGTAATAGGTAATATTTGGAGAGTGATAATGAATAAATGAATAACATCGATATAATAGCAGATGATGAAATATATTGGTTTTTTCTGGGGGTAATAAAATACTTTAACAAAAATACATCTCTACTGCTACTTCTACTAGGCTACTGCTACTAGAATCAGAGACAGAGACAGAGAGCAAAAGACCGAGAGAGAGAGAGAGAGAGAGAGAGAGAGACAGGGAGACAGGCAGACAGACAGATATTTTACACAAATTATTATTCTAAATTAAACATTATGCCAAACACGTATTTATGGCCGTCCTAATTCCCATTATACCGTTTGTAAAATTTGTACTGTATTATACTGTATATTTTTTTTTAACTCGTATATATATATATATATATATATATATATATATTTCATGTATTTACCTATGTATTTTTTATGTATTTGCTGGAATTGAAATAAACGAATTGAATTGAATTGAATTGAATTGCATTGAATTGAATTGCATTGCATTGAATTGAATATAATTGAATTGAATATAATTGAATTGAATATAATATAATTGAATATAATTGAATTGAATATAATATAATTGAATATAATTGAATTGAATATAATTGAATTTAATTTGATTGAATATAATATAATTGAATATAATATAATTGAATATAATATAATTGAATATAATATAATTGAATATAATTGAATTGAATATAATTGAATGTTAAAGAAAAGGGGGTGACGATTGTTATCTTTTCATGTCTTCTCGTTGGTGTCATGAAGATATACTTTCCAATGTGAAATGGGATTCATTTTTCTCACCCAGACGGTAGTCAATTTGAAGCTCCTTGAAGGTTGATAGCGTGTTGAGCTTGTAAGTGATGGTGTAAGACCATGGACCTATGTAGTGAGCTCACTTGGACTAGATGGCGTCACGTGAGACCATCGCAGAAAGCTCTTCCAGTTACACCAATCTAAGATTGAAGGAGATGACTGTGTACCCATTTCTCCCTGCTCCCTTTGCTCTTTCTTTCTGTCCTTCCTATCTCTTTCTCTTCTCCAACTTCTCTCGTTCCCATCCCCTTCCCTTTCCTACTCTCTTTAACCAATTTTCGCCCTTTTTTCATTTTTCCTTTTCTCTCTTTTATCGATTCCTTTCTTAATCGCTTCCCCTTGACTCTCACTCCTTTACGATATTCTCGCTTTAATTCCTTTCTTTTTTATTTTCTGTTTCTTATTCTTGTCGTTCTATTTTTTCTATCTTTCTCTAAATCGATTTTTTTTTCTAGTTTATTTTTCTTTCTTTTCATTTCTATTTCTTCTCTTCCCTTTTTCTCTCTCTTCCTTGCAATAGATCTGTCTTTCCTTTCATCACCTCCTTTTCTTTTCATCACTTGTATTTTCAAACTCTCATTCTTTGCCCTTTTGTTCCTTCCTCATTTAATCTCCCACTCTTATCCGTCGATTGCCTCCACTCATTCACTTTCTTTCAGTTCATGTTTCTGTAATGTTCTTTTTCCTTTTCTCCTCCCTCCTCTCTCAAGATAGAGCTACAATACACCCATACTCGTAGAGTCCCATACCCTTTACTTTTCCCTCCTCTCGAAACGCATCCCCATCATTTATTGAATTCTAAATCCTTTAAATCTGATTACTAGAAGTGAGACTTGCTATTGAATCTTGTACTGGATCCCTGGGCCTCAGATAAAGGGAAGGAAAAGCTTTAGTCTAAGGTTATCCTTTCATCCACTACCTCTCAAATCGCACCTTCCATTCTCTCGAACGATCTGTTTTTACAGATGATGTAGAGTATAGGGCCATGCAATTGCACTGTGAGAGAATTTTCTAGTCATTCCAGATGGTTGATTATGTAAGTACACTGCAAAAACAAGGGTGTTAAATTCAACACCATGGGTGTTCATTTTAACACTTTCCCGGTATCTATATCGGAAAACACCGATTTTGGAATAAAACAATTCAATTCCACTCTTGGTGTTAATCAAAAGGGTGTTAAATTTAACACCATGGGTGTTAATTTTAACACTTTCCCGGTATCTATATCGGAAAACACCAGCTGGTGTTATTTAACACCAGGGTTTGGAATTAAACAATTCAATTCCACTCTTGGTGTTAATATTTGACAACTTCTACTGGTGAAGATTAACACCAATATCTGGAATCATAACAAATTCAATTCCGCTTTTGGTGTTTATATTCTTGTTGATCCATTAGAGATTTTTCTATGGGTTTCTAATGGTCCCACATTCCAAATTATCGACCATTATCGACTAGGGTAGAAAACCAGTGGTAAACTGATAATTCATAATCGATGTTGGGAACTGTCCACCAATAGGTATATTCTAATCTCCATTGCATTTACTCCATCACATAGATCATTTGAAGTACATTCAAGATTAACAATTAAGTGATAGAGGCTGGTACACGAATATATAATAAACATGCATGTTTTTCTTGGTTAGTAATCATATAATCAATATATTTATTGCTAAAACGTTAATATAATTGTAACAAGATCGGACAAATAATCTATTGGTCAATAATTGCCAAAGGAAAATACAAATCACAAAATTGATGTGCATTGTCATAATTTGCTTAACAAATCATGATAAATGTATTTTTCTGTGAACACGTGTAAAGTAATCATTAAGCGCGCGTACACTTTGTGAAAACTTATTCGACCAATCAACCGCCTTAAACGAAATCACGTGATGATACTTTCAACACCGAGCATAAAACTACACCATGTTACTTAACACCAAGTAATTATTAATGCATGCTTAAATCTTACCGGTGTTAAAATAACACCACTAAATCAACACCAATGGTGTCAAAAAATTCAACACCATACTGGTGTAAGAATTTCTACACCCTGGTTTTTACAGTGTAGAGACAATTGTGTATTTTTTAGGTTATATAATCACCAGAACTTTATACGATTGTGTGAACCTTATTTAACATCATGAATAATAAAAAAAAGCACTGAACAGGGATATGGGTAATAGGACTACAAAGTAAGTACCGGTACATGATACAAATTTGCCTGAAGAAAAATCCCTTTTAACGAAGACATATTACCCTAGTCCTAGGGTGATATGTTTGACCTGCGTCACCAAATGGAATTTATGTATTTTAAACATCATGTTTTAACATTTGTTTTGCTCTTCCAAAAACTCTTTACATTGTGTTTGAATTATGACTGCAGTTTAAAATCCTAGGATGGTAGTAGAAGCAAGTTACCCCTTCACCATTACTGCAGGTAGAGAATAACACACTCCTAGAACTGGATTCGATTGGGGGTGGTCGAAGGAACATCGCCCCATGGGTACACTGATCTAGTTTGCTACTGATACAAGAAGACCCTGTTCCTATATACGATCATCTTGGTCAAACATCAGGTCACTTTTCGTGTCACGTTAATCAATAATTCCCATACTCCCAGACGTACATTTCGGTGTACGCTCTTGTATCGGGCTGTTGTAAGCGCTGTCGGCGTGTACTATACTCTCAATGCATAGGGGTGCTGTCCATCAATCCGTTTATGAATACTTTGTAAATGACTTAAAGATCTTGTAGCAGGAAAAGTATAATTTTTGTTATTTTGTACCAAATATCAAGGATGTTTCTCAAAATACTGTTTGCAAGGTTTTCATGGTTTGCAAGGTTATGAAAAGTAAGGCATATTTTTTACATTTTCATCATCATTGGTTATTATTCAAAACCGAAATATTCATAACGGCGGTTCTTTATCTCTGGTGACGCGGAAAACTTGTTTACCAAATTGAAAAACAAAGACGTCAATCGAAGTAAGAGTAGCAGGAAATAACACCAAGGTATTTAACCTTGTAACAGAAAGCAATATGGGAACAGCGATTCCACCTTTGCTGAATTTAAAGAAAAGGTTGAGTTCTGGGAAGAGGTGAAAAATAATTTGTGAGAGTTATCATTGTTATTATGCAAGTGTGGAAAAACATCAGATAAATAATGTTCCCTGAAAAGCATGGCTCTTTAAATGCCTTAATATTCTAAATATGGTATAGAACAGCATACAAATCGGGATGGATTTTTATGCCACATGTCCGTGTAGTCCCATATACATCTTTCTGTGTACAGTGCTTGTTACTTTACCAAGACTGGGCCAAATTTCTTATCATTTCGATGATTCCAGAACCTTGCAGTACACACCAATACTTATATGCTAGATGATCAACCTTTTCTGATCGATTCCACACCGTTTCTTTCACAATGCAATCGCATGACCAGAACTCAACTTTATCTTTAAAGAGAGAAAGACGCCAATATAGTCAGATAAATTGGGACCTCTTCCAATTCCAATTCAAATAAGTAATGACCATAAATATGAGCAGCTCATGTACTGGGAGACAAGCAATACTAGTGAGTAAAACCTGACAGTAAGCCTTAGGTCAGAAGCATCTACCAAGTGATGTAATCCTTGGTGTTAAGAGGAAATGAGAGAATTGATAAAGGAGCTATGGGATGGATATGGGATCACGCTTAGGGTACATTAAGCCATTATTATGATTGTTGAGTGAAATGTCAAGATAACGATGGCTAACGAGGGAGTTAGATTGCTCCAGGGCATCCAAAGATGACGAGCTTTGAATTTTAAAGGAAACCAACATTTCTTTTTCTTACTTTGAAAATATTTAGAATGGTTCCCCCTTTTTGAAGAAAGAATCTGACATGTAACTCGGTCATTAATTGTATACATTATCTGTGTAATTGGCCTCGTCTTGGAAATCATCTTCCTCTTATTTGACATACCACTATGTCATGTCAAGTCGACTTCTGTGAATGTATCTTCGTGATACTTTTTATAATATTGTTAGATTGTTAATATTATTATTCAACGCATAAAGCTATTATAGTAAGTGACAACTTCACTGGGCGGTACATGTTCCTTGTACTATGTCCCATTTGCAGGCCAAACTAATGAAAAGGTTAAATTCCAACGGCATTTGAAAGACAATACTAATTTAGAACTTCCCTAAAAAAAAGGGGCTTGAAAATGTCTTTAAGTGGGAAAATAACGACTATTAGTTGTCGAATCGACTTAGGAGCTATAGAGCCAGTAAGTAATAGTCTGATTTTTCAGACCATTGTACCGAATGGTCGTACGTTTTATGCTGCGCAAAGATTCAATCAGTTTAATTTTGGCCATTACAAGAAGTGGGTTATTGATGTAGACAAATGCTCATGTACCCTTTACAGCTCATTTTATGTATGTTATTACCAAAGATGAAAAAAGCCAGTCAGTCACTCAATAGTGTCTGACAGTGAAGTCTAGCAAGTAAACGGGTTTCCTTGCATAATTTGAATATTAGGACACTGCTAACGTTTAAATTTCACAAATAGGACATACATGACATATTCATAATTCCTGCAAAGTTCTACAGAATTTGATGTTGGCTGCAAAAGGGACATAGTATCTTTAAACTTATAAATAATAATCTATGACATTAATTTTTCTATAGTGAAAACTTTCAATTTAATAAGTAAAGAAACAACATTTGATAAGAATAGTAATAAATCTAAATAGTTAAAGTAAAAGACAAAGACCGAGAGCGAGGAAGTACCATGAATCCACTCTGATCGGTAAGCCGTGCCTACGCTGAATTACTTCAGCAAGAGTATCTTAGTAACGGAATCAAGATAATACTCAAGAAATTGGACGGTAACTTGGCAATCAAAGCCGCCGATGCATTAAATCATTATCGGCTCATCTTAAGAGAAATGGACGAGAATTTCCAATTAATTTTACGCGCGCAATTTTAGAGCTTGCGCCGGCTCAATACTTGAAGCGAAACGATCCTTTTGTCTTTAACGTGGGGGATAAGCGTTATGAGTGTGTGGGATAACGTTAAAAGAGCCGTGAGAACCCCCGCATATAAGCCTTTGATGGAAGGGATAGATGAAAAGCTTTTACGCGATAGGAGTGAGGGAATGTGTGAGAAGAAGAACCATGTGAACAATTTATACCGTACTGAGAGAGAGAGAGAGAGAGAGAGAGAGAGAGAGAGAGAGAGAGAGAGAGATTTTTCGGAGGGGGTAATAGGGGAGACAGACAGACAAAGAATGGCGAGAAAGGCAGTTAGGTTTTCAAGGGAAATGAGGAAGGATACAGTCATGTCAAAAATATAGAATATGCGGTTGTAAAAGACAGAAAAGTGGATGGGTATTATTTTGTTTGTACATGGAAATATTGATAGAAAAGGGAAATAAAATTGGGATATATATATATATATATATTCAAAGATATATATATATGATATTTGCATTCAATTTATCAAAAATACTACGTTCTTAGATCAATGTTTGGAGGTTAAAGAATGAAGTGCGTGAAAACGACATGTCTGAAAGCAAAGTGGCGGAAACTGAATCCGGGACTTTTATGCCGAATGAGCACTTTTTCTGCTTATTATCTATTTCTCTCTCTCTCTAAAAACAAACAAACAAACATATCCTTCTCTTAATGTTTTTTCTTCCTGTTTCTATGTGTCTATAGCTCCTTATAAGAAATACATATTTCATATCGCTATTCGATTGAATAAAAATTAGTCCCATCAATCTAAGTTATGTTTACTACTCACTTTAATGTGAACGATTTTGATTATAAGTTTTCCCTTGGTACAGTACATGTATTTACATTTATTTTACATTAATTGATAGTTTTAAAAACAAATTATTCAAATATTGTTTACATTTTTTTCCAAAAAATCTTCTCTATTCATAAGTAACAGTAAAGTAGAAAATGTGAATTTTAGGCAAAAGACCACATAATTTTATGAACTCCTTTTTCGAGATTCGAATAATTGATCAATGGCATTAGATAGACTGCGAAAATGAATCAATATGTTATATGACGCGTACAATTTCTGAGAGTCCGGTCTGCATAATAACACACAGTTTCACCTGCTTAAGTAATGCTGGTATTCTAGTTCGTTTGACAGAGTTTGCTTTTAAATCAAGAAGATGCATTTAGTCATTAGCTGTCACAATTTACGCATCGATTCTTTTTAAAACCATCCCAAAATGGCACTCTCGAGGGGAGAAATAGTGAGGCATGAATATTAGTGCTGCCCGAGGCATGGTAAAGACGTTCTGTATCAATGTATGACCGTATTCAGCTGTAGTTATAATACTAACGTCTCTTCGTAACACTCGCGGTGAAACATGTCCTCACAGATGATAGAAAAGCTGGAAAATATATAAATTGGAGATATATTGTGCAGCTTTGACAGTCCTTCAAACAAGCGAAAACGGTACGGAACATAACATAAAAGTTATGAAACTATAACGAACCTAAACAATAGATAATATTTTCCATAAGCTACACATGTAATGATGTATTAACATCAAAAGGCAGAGCAAGCCTAATGTTCCTTCGTGATGTAAACAATATATACTATATAATTCGTAAAATATGAACGAACACAATAACAGCAACAATAATAACGAGAACAACAGTATAAAAAACGACAACAACAACAAGTTCAACAACAACAACAACAACAACAACAACAACAACAACAACAACAACAACAGGAAACAAATTAATACAAATAAATTGTGATGGAGAACCCGAAGATGATAAAGCGCTACGTGTGAACACAACTCCACGTTTCTGTTTTAGCGACTCTACATGATGTTATGTTACTCATGCATCTTCACTGTTTAATCTTCAAATGTCACACGCCTGTGGTAGGGTGTGAGGCTTTCTTGTACAGGGTGTCTCAACAACCAATCAAGGGAATTAATGTTAAAGATAAAGGTTGAGTTATAGTGATGCGATTACAGTGTGAAAGAAACTTGAAGCAATTAGGAAAAGTTGAAACGTAGTGAGGTTTTGAAATCATCAAACGCTATGATGATAAACAATGTTGTTGAGGGACGCTCTTCTATTATTTCAATTGGATACAAAAGAAATAAAGAGAAAGCTCACAAAGTATTTTACATCTTTACTACCACAATTTAACCTTCTCTATAAATAGAGGAAAATTTATTTTCCTCAGTATTTTAGGACATTTATTAACGTTGTCTAGTGCCTCGGCAATGTCTTCTTTATTTTGGCAAATTATGTTGATATATCGACTGTAGATACATAAATATATAGGATGTACAGATATATTTTTCAAGAATTATCTTTCTTTCTGCCAATAGCGAATCACATCATCAATCTCTCGAATATGCCCATTTTCTTCATACAAGAAAATCTCACTCTTACCTTTAAACAATGGCACATCTCTAGATTTACTTCAATATAAGTTTGATAATAATATTACAGATACATACTGTATAATGAAAGGCAAAGCAGGATTTTATCCAGGAAATAAATCATTCTTGAGACACACTACTGACGCATTAACATTGGCTTTGAGAGTGACGATCAGTAAGCAGAAGCCTTGCAACCAAGAACTAGTGTAAATGGACTATAATGCATATAGAATCGAGTAGTGGGAAATCTTCCATGTCAATTCATGGAATGGTTATTAAGTGAAATTGGAAAGGAGATGAAAGTGGAATCAGGGTTTGTCTAAATAATTGCTTTGAAGGATTTCAGTATATTGATGAATTTAACATGGAATAACTTATCCGTACCAGGATTCGAAATTGCAGGGGACGTGAAAACGAGTGTTAAATATGACAAAAGTATAGGTAGAAGAGTAATAATAAGAAAAGGAGGCGGAGAAGTAGAAGAAAAAGGAGAAAGAAGAAGAAGAAAAAGAAAACAAAAGATAGAAGATGATGATGAAGAAGAAAGAGGAAGAAGGAAAAGTGAAGGGGATGAGGAGGATGAGGAGGCTGAGCAGAATGTGAAGGAGTAGTAATAGTAATATTACTATTATTATAAGTAGTAGTATATGGTAGTAGTAATATTAGTAATAGTAATAGTAGTAGTAGTAGTAGTAGTAGTAGTAGTAGTAGTAGTAGTAGTAGTAGTAGAAGTAGTAATATCAGTAGTAGTAATAGTCGTAGTAGTAGAAGAAAAAGTAATAATAATAGTAGTAGTAGTAGTAGTAGTAGTAGTAGTAGTAGTAGTAGTAGTAGAAGTAGTAGTAATAATGGTAATAGTAGTAGTAGTAGTAGTAGTAGTAGTAGTAGTAGTAGTAGTAGTAGTAGTAATGGTAGTGGTCGTAGTGGTAGTAGTAGTAGTAGTAGTAGTAGCAGTAGTAGTAATAGTAGGTAGTAGTAGTAGTAGTAGTAGTAGTAGTAGTAGTAGTAATAGTAGTAGTCGTAGTAGTAGTAGTAGTAGTAGTAGTAGTAGTAGTAGTAGTAGTAGTAGTAGTGGTATTGGCGGTGATGGTAGGGTTGAGACGATGATGGTGGTAGTGATAGTTGTAGAGAAAGAGACACAGAGAGAGACAGATGGAGAGAGAGAGAGAGAGAGAGAGGGGAGAGAGAGAGAGAGAGAGAAAGACAGAATTATGAAGGAAGAAAATCAGAGAGTAGTAAAATTCGAACATGAGTCAAAATTCCAATTCATTAAAACGCCATCTCACTTTGGCAGGTGAGTAAATACTACTGAATGAATTTGTTCCGATTTCATCCCGCTCAAACACGTTTCTAATCACCGATATAACCATCCCAGCAATCAGGGAGATAGTGGTAGCGTCTTGAGATTGATACAGGGAGGGAGGGAGGGAGGGATGTTGGTAGATGGGAAGATGGGTGTGAATGCGATAAATGGGTTAGGGAAGTGGAATAAATGTGTTTTAGGAGACACTGATGTAGGGCAGGAAAACCGAGTAGGCGATTGGAGAGTAAAACAGCTAAGAGGTCAAAGTTTTTAATCAATAGCGGTTGATACGTTATACAGAGGCATCGTCTGTTTTGGGGCTCTTGTTTGTTTTTTCTTCTGTGAGTGTATGAGAGAGAAAAGAGAGAGAGAGAGAGAGATAGAGAGAGAGAGAGAGAGAGGGGAGGACCGCTATAGTATATCTCAGTGTTTCATTTACTCTCAAAAATGTTTTATTTACAGTAGAACTTTGATTCCTCATTGGCGAGCTTGATAACTGTTGAGAAAAAATTCAATACAACTTTTATACGTTCTTAGATAAATTTTGAAACATTTTCTTTTCTTTTCCCTCAATAGTGGAATTTGAAATAAACCATAATCTTAGAATATATGTCAGCATCTCGAATTCAGAATGTTCTAGAAACATCCAGCTCCTATACTCTAACAAGCCCAAAGCCTCTTTCCTGCTATGTTGTGATAAACATCGCGTTTTGTGGCAGGATTATTCGGTCAGCTGTCCTCGTTTCCCCGTAGAGATGAACTGATGCAGGGCGGTGATACCAGAATTCGAACATGAGGAAAGATCCTCTTGTTTGTGGCATCCTCCGACGTGAGTTAACAAGCAGGTGATATCAATGAGTGATGTCTGCCTGCCCCCTCCCATCCAGGCTCCTGGTTTGTATTCAGAAAAACAAGTTCCCATTCATAAAGCATCGTCTGAATAATATGGACAAGTCGATACTTGGATGTGAATTGAAGGTGCTAACGATCCAGAACAGCCGATACATTATATATATATATATATTTTTTTTTCTTCTTCTTCTTCTTCTCCTTCCTTTCGCCTTCTTCATCCTTTTTTTTCAATGTCAACAAACTCTACAGCGTATACTTGTTGAACACTTTCAACCATCGACAATTAAAAAATAAAGACAAAAATACACTAAGAAAGTATCAGTGGCATATCACGTCCATTTACATTAAACAACAATTAAAAAAATGATTTGTCGTAATACAGATGCATCACAATGATCACTGAATATGAAAACAACGCTTTTGGTATACCAACAACTAGCAGTGTATTCGTACGAACTTCTCCTTACCCACACTCTTTCTAGAAAGAAAACAATTTTTGTTCGTGAGATATCCGTATTTCGTATTCATGCATATCAAATGTTATCCATACAATATGTGCACATTTTTTTCGGGCGTCCTATCTCACTTCAAAATTAACTCAGAAAGATAATATATTTCGTTGTCTTTACATTTTCTCTAGTTTTCTCAACTAATTCCACAACAAAAAGTATCTGGCATAATCATCAAACACTACTCATGTAGCTCGATCATAATAAACCACGAGATTCATGAATGGCGTCATTTGACTTCCGAGGTATTCTACAATCCAATGTTGTACTTCATAGTACCATCGTCCTGCCTAGCAAGTCGTATGTGACATGATTCAAATAAATTGAGGGATATGCCTGACGTGCCTAGGGTAATGTCTGCCACGGTATGTTGATCACACCCATTCACCCTCTCGATAGGTAAACCTTAATCACACTGAAAGTTAAAACCGCCTCAAGCTGGTTGATGGTGAGAGGAGTCTCTGAGAGGAGTCTCTCTCTATGTCGTTCATAGGTATTGAACAAACATGACGGAATTCTCTTGTTTTCATAGGCTATATAGCCGCTATACAGCGCCGTTAACGAGAACATTTGGAGCGTTGGATGAAATCGTGTCTCCTGGCTTGAATATATTTAAAATGATTTGAAGTTAGCTTGGATCTAGTACTTGATAGTGTAAGGAAATAGATATTTAGATTCTACTTTCATGATCAGTGGTTGCAGTATCATCAATTCTATGACTTCCTCGGTTTCTGAATATATTATTAAAACGAATTTAGTAAACGACCCTCTCTTTTTGCAATGAAGATGCTTCATTTGCTTTGTGTATAATAATATACAATAAGTTGATTCTGTTGATATGACGTAAATGTCGCTGCTTAGACATGTGAAAGAAAAAATAAATTACATTTTTAAGTTACCTCCTTGTACTCTTACTGGCGCCTTTCACTGTCTCCTAATTTATAAGAAAAAAAATCATGATTTTTGTATAGATTTCAAGCGCTGTGAATATTATAGCTACGTGTTTTTCAGCATTAAAAACATTTTATGATTAATTAAGAGATGAATAATACATTAAAACGTGTCAGGTAAATCTTCATTTATATTGATTTGACACGCAACGCATGTCCTCCTATAACACAATATTGATCACGTGATAGTTTACTTTTAATTAATGAAGTGCAAGTAAAACCGTGTTAAGTGCTTTCACCACATAAAGTGGGACATATAACGCCTATAAATTAAATTTTGTGTGTGTGACGAATTCGCAAAAAAAGTATTTCATATCTCATCATGCACTTGGTAAAGTGATTTTTCATGGTTTATATCAGCAATTTTATTTTCCTTTAAATGAATAAACATATTGATTAAGTTTATCCATTGTTGTATTTTGGGGCCTACGCGGTTATATTTGTTTTGTACAGCAAGTATACGATGTGTATATAAATATATTATTCGTTTTCCGTATTACTGTTAGATAAGTGAATTCTCTTTTAATTTCATTTGTTCACCAAACATGCCAAACTTTGTAAGTTTGCGTCTTAATTTACAAGGAGCTGATCACTTGGATCAACTTTGGAGAGAGCTTCAAGGGACATGACTGTATGAGGTTAAAACGGTAATCTAATCCGATATGTTTCAAGAGGACGATGCTCAGATTCGGTCCTCTCATGTTATACCTGATGATGAGAAACGTGTAGAGAAAGATGAAAATAACGCGTCGGCGATCATTGAACTGCTATGATAAATAATGCAACTTAATGGATCTTTGTATTTCAACCACAGCCCCCCTTCCACTATTCAAGTATAGAATCTTCTTCTATACGGTCACGATCCATCAGGCTTTTTCGAATTGATGGATGATTCGGTGGTGTCGCGAGTAATTAGCCATTCGATTTAGCCTCAAGGTGTTTGTATAGCCGCTTTTATTCTTGATGTCTGCACGGTAGCTGTTCCTTCTTTGGATGACCTTTAAAACAATTGAGATGCTCAGAGGATCACGATCATTCCATATGCCCATCTAATATTTATCATCTCTAAGGGGCTCAAGTCTTCACTTTACGCGCTTATATGTTTCTCAGGTGAAGGTAAGAGGTGATGGTTTTCGTTTCATCACAACTTACAGGTTACTCAGTTGTTCAATTCGACCAGAGACTTTTATTTTGAAACGACCACTTTGCACTCGTAAAGTAGACTTTATAGCGTCATAGCAAACTGTGGCATTATGTATCAACGCTCTTAAAGAGAAGTTTTGAGCTCTGGTAGAGATGGAAAAATAGTTTGCATTCTTTCTCAATCTTTAGATGCCTAGTTGGAAGAATATCATAGTAGAGATATTTTCTGAAAGGGATTGCTCTTCAAGTGGCCTTATTATCGAAAGAGGACGAGAGAAATAGCTGCAAGTTGGGACTGACCTTTCATGACACATGTTAGTCCCTATACCAATGCATGTGTGCAATGCATGTACTGTTAAGCAAAACTGTGTCATTTTCTTTTCATCACAATCATTCCTACATATCGTGGTTTACATCAAAGCTTATGAACTATATACAACATAATCAGCCCTTTCTTAACTGGTTCCAGATACATGAAGTTTCTATGTAACCTCAAGACCAGTGATTACGTTTATCTTTAAATCTTACTTTCGTGTCAATGCGCAGCATCACGTGATCATAATTGAGTGTGTGTACAAGCAACACATGCGATATTCAACTTCACTTCATTCAGTTAAACTTTTATTACAAATTTAAACAAAAATCAACAATTTCAGTTATACATAAAATCACGTGAGATAGTAGTTCTCAAGATATAACAAATCGCGAACCTTTGGGCTTTGTTTTTAGATCCACATGTATTACTTTTGGTCTGAGGTAAAAGACGTATTTATCATGCTAATGGCCTCAGCTCTTCAAAGTCTTAACTGAATGGGTCCGTCTTACAAGAGTTGTGATTGATCCGAATCAATCACAAGTCCTCTAATCAATCGAAAGCTTCCAATCTCCTATCTCTTATGTACATACTTGCTATTGATACCAATCGCAAATGAGCTGCGATCAATCGTAACTCTTTATAAGACGGGCCCCTGGGGAGTGTTTCACAAGGACTAAGATCGACTTTAAGTTTGACTTAACTATGGCAGGGCGTTCATGCCGCTGTTTGCTGTCACCATTATGATCTTTAGATAACATTTTTCCTTCAATAATGAATTATCAAAAAATGTAAATTCTGTAGATTTGTGACCATGGTTTGTACGTCCCTTGAGAGAACAATGCTGCAGTAAATGGTGAGAGCAAACAGTGGCATGAACGGCCTGCCATAGTTAAGTCCAACTTAAAGTCGATCTTACTCTTTGTGAAACACCCCTGGTTAGATAAGTCACAACGAAATAAAATAAACTAAACCACCGACATAATAAGGGGGATTTAGGCCTCTCATTAAGAATGACTTTTCGTTTTACAATCCCAGGTCATTTTATTTCACTTTGCCTTGAGAGCAAGATAGTGACCGATGATGACTTGTGGTCAGTTTGACCATCCCAGACCACAGCGGTCAATCAAATTCCTGTTCTTACCTTCCGTGATGTTAACCTCATCACACGTGTCCTTAACCTGAGAGCCAGGTAGGATCGATGGAATGTTAATACCTTTACGTGCCGAATTAAGAGGTCAATCGTTATTGTATCTTTTGAATATTATAACACTTTAATAATAATAATCTGATTTAGAGATAATTATCATCAGAGGTGGTCAGTCACATGGCGGGTTAACTGTCAATCATTCTTTGGAATGTCCAAATAAGTCATCTCCTTGTCTCTACAGTTTCGTAACATCGTCTCTTTTCTCCGACCGTTTATAATTTCGTTTAAATATCCAATAAATTTTCTTGACTAATCATCACACAAAATCAAATTAAAAGAACTTAATTTCTCCTTCGTTTCTAAATTGCAGGTAATACAGTTTCAGCCATTTTTCTTTTAGCCTTATATACATGTATGAACAATTTCGTAACCGTGTATACTGAACCGATTTCTATAAAAAGAAAAACTCTTTTTAATAGAACAAATGATCTCTATTCTTGCATCATTTTTCACCTTCTTATCCTTTCGTGTTTGCAATCTAACCTGTTTATCCTCTCTATTTTTGTACCTTCTGTTTGGCCTTGGTGGAGGTGTTATTTAGACATGAATATTCCAAACTTGCAAAGTATTTCTGTTTTTATCTTTTCATGTTTGAGTAAGCATTCCATTTCCATGAAATGTTAGCTTTCACTTCTTCATGAATGCCTGTAAGTGTATCACGTGACATAACAACGGCTGTATGAATCAATAGGAAGGAATCACTAATCCATTCCATTCGAAAGTCTAGGATAAAAAGCCATGTCATCATGTTCCCGCCCATGTGGAATTGGCCGTCATTCCAACATGGTTTCACATTTCGCCTTCTTGAGCTCTCTCTCTCTCTCTCTCTCTTTCTTTCTCTCCTTGAATAGTAATCCAATCTCGTCAAACCGGTCCATTGCTTTCTCTTGTATGCACATCTTAAATCAACTCAAGGTGTCTATGGACAAGCCGTGATTGTATGATTATAGTCTTCCCGATCTCTAATCAAATAACGGCTGTCCCTAGCGAGTCGCGCCGGTGTAAACCCTCTATTGAGAGGCCTGTTTTCCTCTTCCCTCGCTATTTAGGACTATGAGGAGCTTAATCTTTCAGCGCCTACGAGGCAGACATCCTGGGAGTGTACCACCGCGCGTTTCGTTTCGCTTTCTGCTGGTGAATTGAAATGTTCTAAGGGGCTTAGTGACCTATATAATCAGCAGAACATTCTTTAATTAAAATCATGGGCAATATTTTTAGAGGAAAGATAAAGGAAATATCTGATCACTCTTGGGAATATCCGAATGAACGAGCACAGTATCGGAAAACGAATTATAATTCATTATTTCGTTTAGGTGATATAATTATTCGTTCAGATGAAACTATTCGCAATCAAAATGTTCATTTGTATTTTCCACGTCATACAGTCATAGAAAAGGCTAAAACTGGAGACCTACTTCTTTGTACACACATAAAAAGATTGTACTAGACTAAATACTCATTTCCGAGATTGTGTTCTTCAAATCGCAATGCAACAGTGAGGGTTCGGCAGTGGTGGCATTGTGCTAATAGAAAACGTTGACATCTATGGGAAAGTAATCTTGAGTAGATGTGGACTTACTTTGTGTATAAAAACGGTCTCGGTGTGTCCCTTATAAAGTTTCATGTACGCCATCATCATAATCTTTATGGTTACTCATTGGAATATTATTGATAAACATTCTAGAAACACATTTAAATACCTGATTACTTCTAAGAAATATTGAGTTTGTTGAGTCTTGATGCAATGTCTTATGAGGGTGTTTAATGTTTTGATACCAAGTCACCAATATGTAATTCGTGAAAATTTGATGCAGTAAGATACTTAAATATAAAGATTAAAGATATTAAATATTCTCAACATTTCGAACATTTTCACAGCGCGGTATACAGTTACACTGTTTACAAAGAATGTAGATAACATTTGTCAATGCTAAATTCAACATTTACGTACTAAAAGGACTTAATGATAAAATTACTATTTTCCCGATATTCTTGCAAAAGTTTGCCTCCAAGTCTATTACGCAAACAAATATTGTTGGTCATCTCTTTTGTTTAAGGTTTTGTTTTTTCAATGGATGGTCTGTCCCTAGACAGCCAATCACATTTAGTCTTTCAACATGAGGCATTTGGAATACGCATCCTGATTTGTTGCTAGGGAATTTGAAACCAATTCGAAGGAATCACGATCAATCTTTGATCTGGTGCAACAGAGTGCTGGCATGAGTAAAGGCGTAACCATGTTAAAGTGACTCGGTATCATTGCCTCAGATTCTGAAACAAAATCCTGGATTTAGCTCATGCTGCTGCAATCATAATTATAAACCTTTAGGTCAGTCAGAAATCCCATGACTTTTACAAGCCGATCGCCTGTCTGATTATCAAGATATTTATGATTGGAAATCGAAATTTCATTTTTGGTTTTCCTAACGGCTTTTATAACACTTAAGTCTATTATGGTAATGAGTATGGTAAAACCGGTCACTCAAAGATTTTACTTTTTTGAGGCACTTCATGATCATTTTGAAGCACAATTTTTTTAGGGCTTCAATATTACACCATATCACAGACACTGATAACACGTAGGGCCTTGCATCTCAGATTTAACATTGTTAAACGATGCCTTTAATGTTCACTTCGCTTCCCTTACTCTGCTTATCTTTCACCCTCTTCTCAACCCCCTCTCTCTCTCTTGTCCGCTACCTTTCCTCTTTTTCCCAGTTTACATTCCCTCGACATTTCTTTTCCCCTTCTTTCTATAAGATATCAGTTGAGTAATCCACAAAATACAAGATAACTGGAAGTGAGAAGGCAGTTTCGACTTCCATTCTTGATCTGTGCTCCAGTTTGCATCCCTCCTTTCCAAAGATGTCATCTCCTTCTCTAGTTCTATAAATGTCAGGAGTAACTTGAACTCTGACCTTCACTCGGATCACTTTCAGATTGAAGAGATCACGTGGTCATTACCAGAGTGTCTTCTTTCAAGAACAAACGAATTGAGTAAACATAATCACAGTCTCCAACGCTGATTCCAACACCCACCGAATAAATTACCAAAACTAATAAAGGTATCGGACTCTGAACCCTCGCCGTTCCCTAGATTGTCAGAGAGATTGTTTCGAGTGCACTGTCAACATATTATAGCAGTCTGTTTAACACCACGGTTTAATAACGGCGTTGCTTTGTTTGTCGGGCAATCGCAGAGAAACCTTAGATCAATGCTTAACATAGAGGTCTATTCAAGCTCTCTTTCAAATCAGGTGTATTGGCGAAAATTCGTAACATAGTGAGAAACAGTTTTTGCTCACAGGAGCCAGAGATACGTAAATGTAATTCAAAACAAATTTGTACTTTTCTCTATAGTCGGTTATAATTCTTCTTCCTTGCTATTCTTGATTTCATATTTTTTACTACATGTAGATACATGTTCATGGCGCATTATAATAGTAAATTGTATGATTATTACGACAAGAATTTAAAAATTGATGCCTGTCAAGACATACTTAAGATATTAATTTCAGTTTTAATTTCTTGTACATATCAATGTGCTCGGCCTAGTGAAAATGAATAAGAATTCTAGTCTATACTCTTTACTCTTTCATTCAATAGGGATATTCACAATTTCTTTGGGCAACATGTCATCTGCTCCGAACCTTGGAGTATCTAGATCAATATCGATGACGTGTATGTCAGATTATCCTGCCTTCAAGTGAAGATAGTATTACACTAAACTGACAAAATCGTTAATAATGATGGCCCGTGTAATCTAATTAAAACGGCTCGACAAGACCGTCTATTTGGAGGGGAGGGTAAAAAATATCAAAGTTATACTTTGTTATAAATGAAAACGCACATTATTTGCATCTCTGCTTGAAACTTGTGATTCTTTTTAGACTGTCATTGGTATTAAATGAATTTTGCATTTAATGAAAAGAGTATTGACAGATACTAGTCATAACAAATATACCGTTATGTTAACAACTTATTAGCTCCTTTGTATACCATCCCAATACCTTGTATCGATATGACAGGCATGAACACGATTAACAAATGGGTGCCTGAGAGAATATGCCTAACGAAAGTCGAAATCAGCACCTCATTTTCTGAGTCCTATCACACACTCTCGAGTTGTGTAGAGGAGGAACCTAAAACCAACATGAAGTGGCGTTTAGTAAGCATGCTTCACAGGCTGGGCCACACTTCACGTGTGGGTTTAATGACAGGTAGGGTTGCGAAAAGGAATGGTGTGTCGAAACAGGAAAGGTCTGGCTCGAGTTACATAATCAAACAGAAACCATCGACTTAAAACATGTGTAACTATCGTAGAGTGTCACGTGTTCGTGCATGAATGTGACTTTGCCAAGATAATACCTGAGCTGTGGCGTAAGCAACTGGTGCAGGCATGGCAAGCAAAGAGAGAGCGAGAGAGAGAGAGAGAGAGAGAGAAAGAGAGAGAATGAGAGAGAATGAGAGAGGAAGGGCGGAAAAAGGAAACGATAGAATGAAAAGTTATACATATTTATAGGTACAGCATTGTCCTGGTATGTATTAAAACGATCAAAAAAATGTTTAAAGCATTATCTTAAATTTATTAAAGCTTTGACATTGTACCAATCATAGTCGTACGTGTATTCAAATCCGTCTTGAAATTAAACTCAGATGTGACAAGAGGAAAACTGCGAATCGGCACTAAAATTGTAAAAATACAAGCTTAAGTAGATAATAACTACTTTAAAACGTGTGAAAATCAAGCTGTAATATAGGCCTACGGGAAGTAAAATGTTAAACAAGGAAAGTAAAGACAAATTTAAACCGCGAAAGGAAATGGAGCACGAGGGGAAATGAGTTATAGAAACCAATTGTACAGGTATATTATGGTTCACGCTTTCTTTCCCACTTAAGCCACGAATCATATATCATTAATAGCTTCTCATCAAAGATATATTCAAGAGGGGAATAGTTGTTGGCAATTTCCTGGGATTTCCCCCAGGACGGTTCAATTGAAAACCACACAATATGAATTATTCAAAATATTGAACAAAAATTCAGGTCACTGTTTTCTCGTCGAGCTCGAATTTTTCGACAAAATGACCTTAATTCATAGGTAAACCTTTTTCAGCGAACTCGTCAGGGAAGACTGTATGGGCGGGCTGTCACCATCCAAGGGTTGTAGGATGTGACACCCTGATTCGAAGTTTCTGTTGATAATTCCATAAATGTCAGAGTAAATATAATCTGAAAACGTAATGTAAATGCTGGTGAGCAATATATTGCTTAACGCTTTGCAAACTTGTCCGACACCTCCACCTTTAGTATAACCGAGCCCTCATAAACTTGGGTTTCATCCACGTGGCTCTTCTCCTTCACGTTTCCACTCCCTCTGCTCTTTGTCCTGAAAGTGTAGCTTATTTGAATTTTTGTCATTCCATTAAAAGAGTATCAGTTTACACTTTGACTTAAATATTTGTTCATTTCTTTGTTCCAGGTGGAATATTCAACAGGGATGGAATGAGCAGCAAGGAGGAGCTAGCATTCCGGTTTGCCGTTGAGAAACTGAATACCAAAATTAGCAACGATCCGTCACTGAACATGAGCATGCTGACCTATGATGTACAACATGTACGGGGCAATGATACATTCGATGCAACAAAGAAAGGTGAGTTCTAACCACGTCACATGGTTGTTCTGGTAAATCTTGCATCGTTATAGGTGGAGATTAAGCACTAAATGGTTTGCAGTTGCTTTCTTTCATTCTTCCTATTTTTAAAAATTCTTCTCAGATTCTTGTTATCATATACTCTCAACAAATAAATAAATTCGCATTACTAGTAACCAAAGTTATCAGGTATTATACCTTTTCTTTTAAGAACAGTGTTGCAGTGCAGATCTATCTTTTCATATATTTCATCCTGCATTTTTTTTCCAGGTTTTTCTAGAGTATTAAATGATGAGAACCCCTTTCTTGGGTCCCAATGATTCCCCCATACATTTCCCATCACCATGATCATCATGATCACCCCATCCAGGCATCCCTTTGAGTACGTCCTCACATAACCCTTGATAGTAGTCCCTTGTCCTGATCCATCATCATTCACCACATCACGTAGATGCCTCCCAGGTGAATGACCATCAAATGAAAACTTTTACTTCAGCGTCTTCGTCTTGTTTCGTTCTGTATTCATTATTTTGTCCTTAAAATCCCGATCTCATTTAGTAGTCAAAGGACATCATAAAGCTACCTGATTAATATCCCGACAACTTACATGATGTCAGATCGTGCCGCATTTCTCTGATTTGATAATAAAAAAAAGAACAAATAAATCGAGTTTTTCTCACTATTCTATGGATATGAATTGAGGTTTTGGACAATAATTTGTTTTATTTTTCTCCAATCTGCACTGGTTTGACACCAGGAATTTCGTTGTAAACAGCTAGAGTCTCCTTTCGTTTCTTCTAACGGTAATTTTCTCCCCGATTCTATAGTTTGAATTGGATTACGTTAGCTGTTTCGACTGTCATGACGGTGTGATAGGTTTGACTAATAATTCATCATACCTCAGTCACACCGACACGACCGACACCAGCCCAACAACAGACCGAACAAAAACATGACATTACCTCTGTGATCGAGAATCGGTCGGTTTGGAGTAGGTCTGAAGTCGGTTTGGCGGTGTGTGACTGAGATATATGTCACACCGCCAAACCGATTCCATACCGACTCCAAGCCGACCGTTTCTTGGCCATTCGGTGTAATGTAATCTTTTGTACGGTCTTTGGTCGTTATGATGTCGGTTCCTTTGGTGTGACTGGGTTACAATGAACGAGGCATGATATTTTACACCGCATGAAAAGCCAAATGAGACAAACATTTCGCTAGTCCATTTGTAATAAGATATCACACCGAGTTCTTTAGCATGTCTATACATATCAACTGGACAGTGAACGTTACTCAAGTCTCTAGGGATCAGAATCACGGAACAAAGAGAAGGGTAGAGATAGAGAGAGAGAGAGAGAGAGAGAGTGAGAGAGAGAGAGTGAGTGAGGAGACAGAGAGAGACACAGAGAGACACAGAGAGAGAGAGAGAGAGAGAGACAGAGACAGAGAGAAGGGGGAGGAAACAGATAGAAAGGGAGACAGCTTAGAGGCGTATCCTTGGTCTGACCTGACCCTAATCAGCTCTTGATCTTATATATAAACAATTAAGTATTGAAAAGTTGTGTGTCATGATGTGGTCCATCGTCTGAACATTGATCGACGATAAATATTTTAACAATGAAAACAGGAAATACGATGAAATCTGATACAGATAATTTGATATGTATCATTTTTCATTACACGGATGCTAAAGTACATTTTTGAGGGTTAATAGCCCAGGTGAAATTTTTAATTTTTTTTTCATCAGATAGTCAGATGAAATTCCTATTTATATGGCTGGTTAAATATGCATCAAATGAAAACTCCCACATTTCTCCAATCATTATACATGTTCATGGCTGATTCTTTCCGTGGTGTTTTATTGTCTTGGTGTCGCTTCACATTTATAATGTGCGTGATACGAATTCAGAATGCTTAGTCATTTCTGACTCTAAAGAACTATTTTAAAACTTTAAAACAATTCGTTATGTTTCTATAATTTCATAGACAAACCATAACAATTAAACAAAAATACAAATATGTTACTAATTGATAATACATACTTCATTCATGCAAAATAATCGATGTCATTAAAGTTACAAATTGGTTGAGGAATGGAAGGGGGATTTTCTTTAGACCCTCGTTTATATTGATAAATATATCATGCAGGAAGCCTTATTCCTGCGTAGGCTAATTATTCCACTAACACGAATCTTCTTAACAGAAAATTTCCGTGAAACTTCAACTTTGAGTGGGCAAATCCATCCGAATCTGGATGTCGTTAATGAATAAAGATTTGTTCTTCTGGAAATAATATATATCAATTGAATATGTAATCAATCCGAGAAGAATTTTGAGAGTCAAGGATGCAAAGGAAATATACTCCCGGAATGAAAATGTAAGAGCAGACTGAAAGCTAGAGTTATGATTAATTCACTATCGACATCAAAGGGGGCTTATTTCTACATGTGAACATAAAAAAAAATTAAAACATACTTGTGATATTAGAAATTGCAACAGATAGATCATGACCAGCCATGCAAGTATGAACATGATCATTTCGTTTCGTTTCGTTTATTTTATTTTAGCACGGTGGCATACTTCAGCCATATGGCCGTTTTTGGCATGGCCGTGCATATATCAAAGCAATCGCAATTTTACAAAGGAACATACATTAGATTAAGTTGATTACATACAAAGTTAAATAAAACATACGCATACATACATTGTATAGGTTAGAAGACGAGAAATCCCAAAAAGCCTAATTTAGAAAAGAAGAAAAGGAACAGAGAAAGAGAAGAATAAAAAAGAGAAGAAAAACAAATCAGTTCTTTTGTTTGCTAAAGTCAAACATGATTTCATGATAAAAATAGATTTCTCTAGGAAATATATTAAAACATTGTGCTGTCAACTTAAAATCTACATTAAAAAATACCAACGTTTATCGTTAGACTTAAGTGTTTTCGAGATCATACATCGCAGATGAGATCTTTATATAGTTGCAAAACCTATCAAAATAAGTAAGTAACTGTTCAAATGGAAATAGGGTTACACGTATGATCTTTGTTTTGGTTTCGGGCAATTGAAAGATTTTGATCACAATCTTCACTAATAATGAATGAAGAGAAAAGAGAAACCCATCTTAGCAATGACCATGAAAAACATTGGACTGCATGATACGTCATGATGACGTACAAAATATAGTAGTTGCGAGGATAAGCGAGGATGAATTTTAAAATATGAAGATGTTTGATTGATGCGAGCAGGTGATGTCTGACGTCACAATACTGCTGCTGATGATAGTACAGACCTTAGAATACCTTTAGTTTAGAATGCATACGTGTAGTACATACATGGTAATCAATCAACGTGATATAGTGATCTCTTCATAGGACACATATTGCAACCTTCGTAAAATGGACTTCACCAATTTGAATATATGGGTCAAGAGCGTACACGTTTCCATTGCTATCATGAAACCGTTATTTTCAAGATGAAAAAGACAACAACAAAACACGTCATCTGGCATTCCAGAAGCACGTCAACTCCGTGTTGTTTAAGCTAAAATTGACATGCTAAAAGAGTACTGGGTCAAACAGGCTTTAGTTACTATATTTAAGCTGTTACATAATCTTGGTCCACCTGTTTTATCTTCATTGATCGAATTTAATACTGATGTAGGCTATATGTTTCGTTATGCTAATTCACAAATTCCCCTTCCAAGACCTCACACAAATTTTCTTCAGCATAGTCCATTATACCATGCATCAAAGCTTTTAATACCTTGCCCAACGATCTCAGAATTATAAATGTCGTTAAATCTTACAGTATTGAGATCAGCAAAATTAAAGATATTGGCTCACTTCTTTCATCTCGTGGATACTAATTTTTTTTTTCTTTCTTTCTTTTGACACTATGATTCGATTTTGTACTTAAATTTCTGTAAATATGTTCATTTTTTATAACTTGCATATTTGTTTGTAAAATGTATTTTCATTGTTTTATATTCTATTGTTCGAATTTTATGTAATCACGGCCTCGCTGAAAAACAGCATTTGCTGAATGCGGGCACAATTAATGTATTTGTTTTTAAACCGTGAATAAATAAAATATACCATACTATACGGGTTACCGCTATTAAAAACAGAGTTTTATAACGCCCCTCTGACTCCCATCAGATTTGTGGTAAGAGACTTATCGTTTAATTGGGATCTCTCTTCCGTGTCCAACAAAGTAACGTGACAAAGATAGATTCTATCACAATGATACATAGGGAAGCTCGTCAGCATCAATGCTATTCTTCCCTCGGAGAGCCCTGCAATTATTAAAGTTTCTTCAAGTTTAAATTCATAAATTGCGATTATGATCATTATTTGATATTGAATTCAAATTGATACGAGTTCTTTTTTCTCATGAATGAAGGACTAGGCCTATTAAAAGCTACATTTTGTTTATACGTATAATATTTGGTCGATACAATTTCTATTTAGGATAGCGATATCTGATCTCATGGAGGTAATCGTATTACTCTTGTCATAACAACCATCAAGCTCAATTTAGGTATTTGGGTTCGAATGAAAGCGCAAATGAAGTTAACCGCCATTAATGGGCATCAGGAAATGAGTATGGTGTATCTATCAGGGAGCTTGGGAGCTAGCTCGACTAGGAGCACCTGTATCCCTGGTATAGTATAGATACAGGTGCGAGAAGGATGCCGCTGAGCGTGATGGATGGGGGTACGGCGGATCATCAAAGGGCTCTACTCACTGTAGATAGCTTTCGTATCACGGGGATTAGCAGGATACCAATCCATCATCCCCATATCGCGACGGGACAGCACCCATCTATGACCAGCGGGAGAGAAAAAGAAATACTATCTCATCCGGGAAGATGGCTCTTTATTATGGGATGTGTGCATGTATTAACATGAAAGTGTTGCGATTCATCAGCACTCTAAAAGGTCCATCAATACATGTCTAGATGTTGAGTAAAGAGTCATGCTGCTATTTGAGTGCTAACTTTATAAGTTGTTTATACATATACCAACTAAAATGTTCTTACGCATGTCGAGTACTTTATTGCACATTTTCCATATACATGTACATGATACGTGTAAATAGTAAATAGTGATTGCATAATAATAGCGATGAACAACTTGGTGTCAGAGAGACGGTTACGAAAAACGAGAATGACAAAGAGGCTAAAAATGAGGGTGTGTGTAATTGTGTGTGTGCCAGAGAGAGAGAGAGAGAGAGAGATAGGGAAGGGGAGGAACAGGACCTTCAAGCTGAGATGTAAATGTAGACAGAGAAATAGGTGGAAATATAAATTTAAAAGAGAGAGATAGAGAGAGAGAGAAAAAAAAAGGATAGTTACAGATCTAGTATCAAGAGAAAGAAGGGAGAAGAGAGAGAGAGAGGGAGAAAGTGAGAGAAAGAGAGACAGGGAGAAAGAGAAAGAGAAAGAGAAAGAGAAAGAGAAAGAGAGAGAGAGAGAGAGAGAGAGAGAGAGAGAGAGAGCGAGATAGTGATTGGCATTGGCTCAAGTTCCCACCTCTAATTTTAACCTAGATTGCTGTGAGATTGCTGTGAGATTAGACCCTTACCTTCGATCAGCTAGACAGATAGGAGATTCACCCATCTTCAAATTGATAGATATAGGAACGCGATAGAGACAGAACGTCATTTACGACGAGCAACGACACAATTCCAATACTGACGTGTTTGTACGTACCTGCCAATCCAACACTATATTTATTACATATGTATCGAAACAATCAATGATCTTGTGAAACGACTTAAAAAATTCTTCGACCGTGCCGTCCGTAACGCAAAATAGGCATCAGATGTATAATGTACTAGTATGAAAACAGCCATGCAACAGTACTTATGTGTTGACATTTTAGATACAGATTGATGCGATTTTCCCCCAAATGAGAACAAAATCAACGGTAAATTGTACAAAGCAATGCGTTCTTTGGAGCTTAATTCAAGTGGTTCCCTTTGAAAAAAAATTATATTCATGTATTATTTTATTGATGAAATAGCTGACAATATGCTCATGACAGACTTATTGTCGACATAATTCATAAAGTGCTTGAAGTGGACCATCACCAGAACATAATTATTTGCACAGTATGTCTTTGGTTTTTAGCGTATCCTACATGAATATTGAACAAACAAACAAACAAGAAATGTAATGCTAGAAGTCAACTCCAAGAGTGCAGTGCTTTCATATTCATTATAAGTACAAGAACGATATGAAGAGGGTTTTCCATTTATAACAAGAAAAATGTATTATGGGCCTCTGTGAAGATTGCAGATGAGTTGAACAAAATATGGCTAAATTCCGACGGCTTGGAAATAGACCTGGTATTCCATTACATTACAACCCGCTCACTTCGCTTTGTTTCTTCTACCTTACAACCTCGATTTCATTTATTCACCCTCTCCAAGACTACCTCGAGTAAATGACACGGCTTCCAAAAAGTCCCAGGTTTACTTTAAGGGCCGCTCACATATCACTTTTGGCAATGCGACAGGTGTTCGTAAGAACCCCTGCAATATGATGATGTATACCACAGCAATGCGTTTTAAACTAGCTGCAACTTGCAGTGCTGCACCGCGCTTGAGGTAATATGCGTGTACTACATGTGTACATACATGTGTACATACATGTCGCCCAACTCGTGTTCTAAGTGCGTCATAAGCTTGTGTAGGTCGTGTGTATTTGTAAAATATCCCTCGCCGTTTTGGCACATGAAAAGGGTAAACAAAAAGCAATCACGTTAAGAAGGGCACACAGCCTTAAAATAAATTGATGCATTCGAAAAAGGTTTGGATAAGTATTGCCTTCCTGTCCTCACTTTGGCCTTTTGTATTTTGATAAATGAGAGAGAATGCTCAACATCGCGCTCAAAACGTATATAATTACATAGGAAAGGCAATTAATCCCATGGTATTAGAACTGATTCGATTTAATTTGATTTCTTTGTAATTCGATGATTTAAAATCTAAATGAACCTTTTTCCTTAAAAATACTCCTGATTAATTCTTAAATATATGTATGAATATATTTTTTACAGTGATTATTTTGTTAAAGTGTATAATTTCACTTATTTATTTACAAACTGTTAAGAATACGTGTCAACTTGAAGAAAAAAATGACCATTCAATTCCATTCAAAGTGAAATGTATCCCTTTTTCATGCTTTTCAATACATTAAAATAATAATATATACATGTAAGTATATACATAATATAGTGTAACATAAACATAATTCAAAAGCTTGGTAATAAGGGCATCTGCCGCCGTTGAGGAGAACAAGAATTCAAACAATATCTCTTGTATCAGATATCGACAAACACCCACGTATGATTTTTGGTACGAAATCAGTGAGTTCAATATGACCTTTGTAGGATGGAATGTTTGTACAATATTTGTAGCATTCAGGAATGATTGGATCATATTGTTATGACATCACTGTGACGTGCTGTGGTTACGCCAACAATTTTACAAATCCCGGTGAATATTGAATTTATACTTTTAGATTAGGTTGAAGGTCAATGATATTTCTGGTAGAAACACTATAGAATACTGGGTCCTACTGTGAGAAAAATAGTAACATTTTGATATGCAGAATAAGCTACATGGTTTTAGATATGAATATACAGGTTGTAATGTGATTGATCGGATTTGTAGTATTTGATGTCCTTTACAGAAGTCTTTCTTTTGCATATATTGAAGATTGGGACACAAAACGTTACATGCTTGCACAGTTTACAATACATCGTACATGTATGCCTAATAGCTCAGAGTGGTAAGAGTGGAGAACAACTTACTTTCGCGAACTGAGCCCAATCAAACCGAACAGATCTCAAGTGAACCGGGCTAAGCTGAGTTTAAATTAACATTATTTCTGTGGAAATTCTTTTCCACAAATCAACATAGCACAGTGATTAAAGCCACTCTTATGAAAAAGCATGACGAATTAGTGCCGGATTCATGACTACTTTATAAAGTTATGATGAAACATCATTACCAATTTGAAGTTTTGGCATAAGATTATCATGATAAATATATTCGCCAATCTTAACGGCTACCTTTTCATCAGCAACATAGTCGCGAATGGCAGAATAGAAAGGAACGTGCAATGCTTTTGTCTATGCCTCAATTTGTGCGCAAATTTACCGCCAAATTTTGATTGACACCTCCTCCCACGCACTTAGTACAAGAATGTTCGGTTGGCGAATGGTCAAGATCGCAGGATGGAATTGGTTGGGCAGGCGATTTTTTGTTTCAAATGACCATTAGTGAGATGAAGTCAGCGATGTATGAGATGAGTGATGTGATATGACAGTCATACCTCAATCAATCAGCATCAGGATGAGATGGACGGAGCAAAAATCTTAACGAACCATTAACGCACTGAATCTCTGAATTCGATGTGTTTGAAACTACGGATAATGAGACGGCCCTTGGCATTACTCCTCAGTATTACTTTGCATGATAATTTCTCTGTAATTCCTATGCTTGGAGCTAGAAGGGAGTCACCTCTGTGTAAATTGGCATGGGTTAACGCCCTTCTGGTCCCCGAATAGTCGTGTTAATGTACCTTATGCTCTCAAATATTATAACCTTTGGAAAGTAAAATGAAGGATGGAAGATAAAACTAGAAGTATAGACAAAAATTAGAGACTCATTTTTATAGGAGGAAAGACAAGAGTGAAGATAGAACACATGGATAAATAAACCGTTTCTTCTTCCATTTTCATCTGTTCATAGTGATTATGTATGTGGTTCACAATGGAATGTACCAACGGCTTCTGCAGTATAGAAACTAAGACATATCATGATATAGAAAACGGGTAGATCAATCGCTCTTTTTGCTCGCGACTTACTAAAGTGCATTCTTGCCTGTCTATTTTCTAGCATGATCAATCATGTCATCGGAGGTCTTTCAGAGACAGTCAGTAGAGATCAATATGTCTTTCTTTTAATCATTTGTAAATTATGCAGAAACACAGCAAGAAAGTTGTACATCATAAAAAAATCCATACAATATTGGTTTACTTGACTTTTAAGTGCAATTTAATAGCTTGTTATCTTTAAGCCGTCCTTTCTCTTAATCTCCCTCATTCCCTACTCCTCTTTCTCTTTTGTAAACAAGTTTTCTTTACATTATAGGTTCTCTTTCACATTTTTCATACAGCTTTCATCGAACTCAACTCTTTACTCTTCCTTTTTACTTTGATCGCGTTCCATCAACCATCCCTCACTCTCTTTCTCTTTCTTGATTTCTCGATTTCCCCTCATCTTGACTGTTTTGCTCTTTTTTCCTGTAATGCTGTAAACTGGCGTCTAGCGGTAAAAAGTGATTGTACCTCGTACTTTCCTCATTTCTATGTTTCTCAATAGTGATTTTTTTCTTTCTCTCTTCTTCCTCTTTCTATTTTTTCCCTTCTAAATCTTTTCGCTCTATATTTTCGCTCGCATTGTTCCATGATGCTCTTTTTGACCCCTTTTACACCGTCCTGTTGCTTCGTAATTAGTTTATAAACCCAGCACCTGACACGATGCGAATCCACAATGAGAGGGTCAAGCTCTTGCAAAAAACAGCAAATTTCTGACACACACACATTTTAAAACCCATCCTCTATCTCCCTCTTACATTCACAAACATACAAGCCAGGAAGGTAACGTAAGTATCACTGCATTTCTATTTAGCATCCGGCAATGTCATTTTCTGTACATCAAAATAATTTTTAAAAATGAATCGTTTCTATCCTTGTATTATATTGTCTCCTTTCAATAAGATGAAAATTTATACTTTTCTTCAAAGAAAAGACGGCAAAAAGATATACATTTATATACTCCTCCGTTGGAACGACATATCATTTCTTGGAAATACATCGACATCATGCGTGTTTGGTTTAGAAAACATCCGAAAGCCCTAGGAAACATATTTCCTCGAGCGATGAATCGATGATAAGATTCTTTCGTGACTACTCATTCGAACTTGAAGATCCGCAGGCGAGTATGAAAGGCCACATCAATAGAGAAAGACATTACAAAAGCAATGGGCCAGACGATTAGTGAATCAAGGTGACTGCTCTTGAAAAGCTGTATGTCTAAGAACCAAGTTCAATATGTACTGGTCTAGTACGTATTACGAATGTAACGAAGAACGCGAATTTTGTAACGAATACGAAATTTATACAGAATACAAAATATGACTGTATGGGGTGCAGAGATATAAAGAGAGAGAATGATAGAGAGATAGAGAAAGGAAGGAATAGGAATGACGAAGAAAGCACGAGAATGGGGGAAAAGCAGAACCCAGAGAAGGAGAAAAGGAGCGTATGGGAGTGCGCCTTGTGTGAGGGTGGGCGTGTTTGTGCGTGCGTTTGTGCAAGAGAGAGGAGCTACTTAGGAGAGACATAGAGAAAGAGAAATAGACGAGGGAGGAGAGAGAAAGAGAGAGAGAGAGAGAGAGAGATAGAAAGAGAGAGTCACACCAAGAGACAAACTACTAGAGACAAACTTTTAAAACTAGTATCACATCGCGCCACTTTCACTTAATTATTAATGCAAATTCATACAACCATGAGACACCACGTCTTTTATAAATTTCGTACAAAATGAATCAATACAAAAATAAATATAGATACAGTGGGAAAACAGCGTCATCACCCATCAAGAATGAAATCACATTGGTTTCCAGTGCGGGAATGATAATTTTCTTGTTTTATGCCATCGAAGAATTATAATGTTGATATTGATATCACCGTCGCATTATTATAGTGGCTTGGCGTGGGAGGGCTGCGGGTGACAAAGAGGAAGAAAGTGAGGAACTGTATTTGTCGTGTGCGCGCGTGTGTGTGTGTGCGTGAGTGTGAGAGAGAGGGAGAAAGAGAAAGGGAAATAAACAGGGAGGGAGAAAGGTAGAGAGAGAGAGAGCGCGCCAGGGACATATTTGCAATATCTAAACACATTTCTATACATTTCGTTCAAGAAAGACCAGTAGCTCTCCCAAATGACCAGGCCCAAATAAGCTATGTGTCTCCCAAATGGCAAGACCTCGGTACGCCGTTTGCGTTAGGCATTTCATGAAACCACGCTATCCAGTCATAATGTCGAAATATCACACAATATTGGCATTTTAGTCGTGAAACTGAGATTATGACAATGTCGGATGCTTCACAGCTCACCTCCATGTGATACCGATGATCTAGATTGATACGTTTCTAGGGACCTTAACTTCACCTGATTCTGTAAAGGTCTCCTTTTACCAATCAAATGCCTGCAGTACAAACCCTCTCTTGCTATCGATTATCCGGAAGACGCTTCCGATACGTAGGCATGCCAGTGAATTCATTGGTTTTCTTAAGACGTGCAGGAGAATAAGCCGTACAGCCGATCATTCAAATATCATGTTATGACTGCCAAATAGTCCCGGGTTAATATCAATAAGCTTGTTCTTGGCCTTTGTTTGAGTGCGTCTTTGATCATCTATCGCATGCTTATGAACTTGGTGGTTGTCAAGAGTGGATCAGGGGTGGAGGATAGCAGGGGTTGTGGTTACTTCAGCAGTACATTATGACCGATACCAAAATACCATCTTTCTTTCTCATCTCTGTTCTGCTGCAAAATTAAGTAACCTTCAATTCCACTTCACCAAGTTATTGGTTGTCAATATCCAGGCACCCAAAATTATAATGTCAACTGATGTTTTCATGGGATCCTCACAAATCCTCATTTTTTAGGCTACCTAATAACATCGAATCGTATTCAAATTTGGCTGAACATTGCTGAAGGTGTTAATAGTTGTAGAGACCCGATATACATATATATGTATAATCTTTTTTCTGCAATATTTTACAAAATTTTGTTGTTATACTTTGAGAGACGCTTTGCCAGGGCTGTCCATAAAACGAAATTGTGCAGGCATATGTCTATAATGGACATGTGCGTCAATTTGGAGGGATGGTGCTAAAGTATATCAACTATTCATTTCATTTTTCTCATGGTATTGTGGTCTATCAATAAATGATAAGGTATCAAAAGATAAAGGATTTTTCTGAGTCGGACATCAGTACGCATGAATTGCAAAAAAGGCTAAGGATACTCACGTACGCTTTCCTATAACAACATGTATACCAAGATTTGACGAGGAAATAATAACATTTTTAAAGATAAACTTATTATTTTGCGCAGGGAGTGTTCGCTGACTTAATGTTGCTTCATTTGTACGATTCAAGAAGAAAGTCAATATCCATTAATAACAGGCATATTTTAAATACCATCGATTCCCGCTCTACATTTTGACAAAATAGCGTCTGGTTCTTGACAATACGAAACAGGAGTTTTTGCAAAGACAGCATGGCTGTTGGGTAGTACAGTCAGGAATACTTATAAAACACATGAAGCATTTTCTTAGACTAACGAGAATAACGCATACCCTAATGACTTTTTAACGATTTAATACAATCATCCTCTTGTCTTTGGTATCATGTTGACGTTGGAAGTGATTATAGCCTACATTTTCTTCTTAACCGAAATGTATAAAAAAAACGGACAGTCTGTTAGACATTAACTAGACGTTGTGGCGTGCGCCTGTAATCCAGCTAGCAGTGGAAGTTACAAACTGATTCAGCCGAGGGCGCAGGTTCGAAACTGAGTCACGTCTTTCGGATGGTGCCGTTTAAAGGTCGGTCCCCAGTGTTTTTTTTCAATAGTTTTTTTTTATTGATTCCACACAATACAAATCACTCTGTTTTTTTTTTTACATAATTTCAAAACATTTTCATAACATAGATTGTACGATTGATGAAAACAAAAATGAAATCAATTGTAACATAAAACAAATGACCCCATCCAACCAAACACACTACTAACCCCCCTCCCTCCCCACCACGTCTGTAAAAACCCAATACACACACATACACACGCACACACACACACACACGCACACAGACACATGCAGGGGAATGAATTTGTGGAAGGATCTTGAAGGATTTTGCCGTATATACATCACCAACCTGTGCCTTCATAAATATTTAATGCAGACGAGGGAAGGAGATTTATCATGGTCCACGTGACATGTTTGAGTATTGATTTGTGTATCATTTGGGGGATTCTCCAGGCACCTGCTTTTAGACAGATAAAGAAATATTTTAAATATATATCAATTGCAAAGTGCAGTTGGCGTTTCATAAGTGAAAATATAAACTTTAGTAAAATCACCGGTGTTATCTCTTTTATTTGTCTCAATCGATCTGACCTTTGATTACATATCTGCTTCAAGACCATCTACAATAATATCCAAATATACTAACAGATCAATAAAGCGGCTTAGGTCAAAACCTTTTACGGGGTCATCTTCGAGTGAAAATAGAATTGTATGAAATGCGATTTCCTAAAGAGTTTTGTAATTTTTATCAAAGCTCAACCACAGAATTTAACGACTTATGGCCAAATATAGTACCTATGGTTCCTATTGTATCTATTCCCCCCAAAATGAGTGATCACTGACGTGACTCCGCTGGAGAGTGAAAATAGAGTGAAAACCATTTTTTTCTTCTTCTTTTGAGAGTAACGCCTCGTTCAGATATGAGGCGGCAAATTCGCGATGTTTTGTAAGATGACGTCAAATGTAGTACGCTTCCCATATCAGTATTGCATAACACATAGCTCAGTGAATACGCGCAAATTCGATGTTGCGCGCAGTTGTCATTCATTTTACACGTAAGAACATTGCGGCGACTTTTTTAACGGCGGTTTACCGCGCCATATCTGAAATAAGCTTTTAGTGTGCGTGTGTGTGTGTGTGTGTGCGTGTGTGCGTGTGTGCGTGTGTGCGCGCGTGTGTGTGTGTGTGCGTGTGTGTGTGTGTGTATCTGATTGAAGCGGAAATAGCAGTAGCTGCCCTTTATTCGAGTTTAGCTGTCAGAATACATAATGTTTGGCATAATTAGTAAAGCCATGCACGTTCCATTTTGAGGTACACGGAGACCATGTTTTTCTCTAGAGTATATTTTGGGGGAATAATCCTCATGTCTAACATGTTTAAAGTTTTCTGTTCATATATTTATATACACAAAGGCATGAGTGCCTTTTGAAGTACAATTTGACATGAATAAATGGTCCTATCCTTTAAAGAAGCTATGTTTTATTTGAAGAAAAAGATAAAAGAAATAACTAAATTCGAATAGACAAGGCGAATTTATTATTTCGTCTATATTTAGGTCTGGTAGGTTATTCATTTCGTTTCATCCATTGGGATGTCATTATATGTTACAACCTAAACCATCCCTGCAGGCTGTTTTCATACATCTTTGCAAGGAAAATCTCACAAGCTCCATTCCGTGAAAATGCTTTTACGTGTATTTTATTTCATAGTGCAAAGCATATTTCAGGGACTGAATAAGATCACGACATATTCATACTGAATGAGATCAATACTTTATATATATCACAAACAAATACAGATAAACCTAAGTAACAATTGTTAATATTTTCTCTGATGTCAGACAGGTAAAAAGTAAATATATTTTATTTCAGTGTTGGTTGCTTTGCTTGGTCAGACGCACGATCGAGTCATGTCCAATTCACTTACACTTTGGATAAGTAGGACTATGGGGTACTTCCAACGGCTGTCACCTTTGATTATTGTATCCCCACGCGTACTGATTTTATATTACCATAAAATAGTAAACCTGGGGATACATAGTTATGAAATGAAAGCATTATTATTGACTTTCTCGAATATTTAACCAATATCAGGAATCCCTTGAATACCAATTACAAGATATTTCGAGCTTGACTCGATTGAGGATGCTGTATCCAAATCAAAGTGTATTTAAATTGCTATGGGCTCCCTGTGGTAAGAATGCTAATGTATGAGCACGGAAACATGAACGACATTAACACGACAGTTGTACGATGATATGGACGGACGGTTGGAAGGGGATTAAAGTTAAAGTAGTAGCATTCTTGGATCACGTGACCTCCTGATCAGAGTGCCTTGTCGTAGAGAGTCGATGGAACTCTGCTCTTCTTCCGATTGAATAGATGGATGGCTCACTTCCGCTATGGGAGATCACTGTTTCTAGTTATGGGTGTAGTGTTAACGATGCAAACAGCCTGGAGCAAGGTGTGCCAAAGATACGATGGAATCCTTTTAAATCCTTTCATCGTTTAGTTTTAATGTATCTCTCTACCTGTCTTTGTGCTGTGTATCAGTGAGAATCTCTCTCTGGGACTCCGCAATTGATCCATGAGCCCCGAGGTTTACTAAGCAGAAATGGAAGGATCGCAAGACTGACTTGTTCGGCCCACAATGAGCCTTCAATCCCTCGCCCAGCGATTAACTCCAGTCACTTCAGGGTCTTTCAGTTTCCTCTTTCGGTCTCTTGTTAAATTCTAGTCTTAATTCTGAATGAAGCCCCATTTTTTCCACGAAACCGAAGGTGCAGAAGACCAAATTAGTTGGCCTACTAAGTGAAGAGGCTTATTCTTATAGACTTCATTGGCCATGCTCCAACCTCTCCCCTCCATCTTGCTTGATTTCAGTCTCCCTGTATCAATTCTTCTTCATCTTTCAGCTCTTTCTGTCAAATACCAAATTACCATTCCTCAATACAAGACGTCTGCCCTATAATTGAGATTGATATTTGTTTGCTTGTGGGACGAATACATGCAGTATTTTGGTCAACACTTAAAACATTTAAAACGAAGCGAACTCTGTCACAAGAATGAATGAGTACTTCCGTTGCGCTTGTTCAGAACGGTTTTGAATAATTTAAACTTGTTATAACCTGTTCCAGAAGCGGTAATTCGCGCCGACTTTCGCGTACTTTAAACTGAATTGATGAGCGGTTTCCGGGAGAGCTAATTACAAATTTGGTAAATATATCGTAGCATTGGTGTTTTCCCCTCTTTTCGTCTGCATTAGCAAGTAACTGTATAGGGAGTTCCTTAAGCATTCAGTGTGCTTATGCTGATTTTTTATTCTAAGTATTATATTTCTTCAAATGGATGAAATGTTAGAAATCACCTGCTTTCGCCTTGTCAGTATGCGTGTCTTTGCCAGAAAGTCATCGGTTTTATTGGTATAAAATTGTCGCCCTCAATAATGCATAAGGAATTCAAAGTTCGGCGTCTGTGAAAAATGTTGACGGGACGGGTATAAGAGGCGTGGAGTGAGAGAGATAAGTGTATTCATGGTATAGCGAGGGAGACTTGAACAATCTTTTAATGTATTCTGATTTTCATTTTTATTTGGTTGATACAAGGTGTGGCCATTATTTCTCGAATCATGATTTACGACGCTGAAATATCAAATAAGATTTTATTTCGTTATCAATTATTAGCAGACTTTCCAATCTGAGTCCATACTTTTCATACAACAAACTCCCATCGAAGAAAGAGGTAAGTTGGAGGAAAAAAGGCAGTTCATGTATTTGTGAAGTCTTTCTGCTATCCAATTCCAGATTAAATGCAAGATGTCATATTTTCCCTAAATTAAAGCTGTTCACTTCTGTATTGAGTGACAAGATAAACCCCTAACGGATTAAAGTTCTAGTGTCTCAATCTCTTTACTCTAACAGATGTTTAATTAGGAATTCGAATCAGAATCAGGTGTTGTTAGAACATTAATTAATCGGGGTTGGGTTATAGGATTCACCATTGAGAATAAAGGTACACTCAGTGATTTGCTAGAGAATACAATTTAAAAAAGAATCAAATGAAACTAAATTTGCTGCCACAAAAAAGGAAGAAGAGAACGTATTTACATATTTACAGATATGGTACTATCTAAAAACCAAAATCGGACTTGCGCGTATTCACTGAGCTCTGTTAATAAGAAACAGTCCAAGATTCTGTCAATAAGTCGAGAGCAAAATACTCAATAACGAGCTAAAAGGATTTTTCAAAAAAGTCAAGACCATCAGAATTTTCTCAAAAGGTAAATTAATATTTTAACAGCGTTACAATTTTATTACTACAATACAGGAATTCCTTGAGAAATTCTGAATGGGGGCGTCCCACCCTCACACCCCTATCTATCCAGTGATGCCCTGGATGTTCATTTTCTGGATGTTTACCCTGGGTGACAAACCAATGAAATGAAACGATGTGAGTTGGAGTATTGTGACTAAGTGACATTAATCCAAACGTCTCGATGTATATTGACTTGTTGTTGATCCAGCAGGCTTTAGACTGAAGTCTCTTATCGTGAAATATAGCATGATGATGATACCAGTAAAAATGAAGATATCCACCATTTCCTGACTTTCTCTAAAAAGGATAGAGAGAGAGAGAGAGAGTGAGAGAGAGAGAGAGAGGGTGAGAGCGTGAGAGAGAGAGAGGGTGAGAGAGGGAGAGAGAGTGAAAGAAAAAAGAGAAAAAGAAAGAGGTAGAGAGAGAGAGAGAGAGAAAGGGAGAGGGAAAGATAGGGTGAGAGTTGGAATAGTCTTTCTCTATGTTACAATATAACAATGTATGTGTATATGTCATAAGATTCAGTTTTATTTAATCTGCTAATCATGCTGGCGTCATCAGCCACCTAACACTCTTTTATAGGAAGGCTTTCCTTGCAGTTTCAACGTAAAATGGAGTGTAAACCCAATATAAATGGATATAGTAATGCATTAGGTTTACATTGTTTAATACCTACATTATGTATAGAAACTATTGAATTTATAAAAAAAAAACATCCAATACTTTGCCGCGTAATATCTGAATGATGCCCGAAGGTTCAAAGTATAGGTTTTCCCGCCCAATTTCATCAGAGTTGCATTCGAATTCATGAATAGGCGTTCAAGTTCGAACGTTTTTCGTCACCTCTCTGCTCTCATGGTTCATTTTCATTCTCTGAGCATTCAATTTCGTTTTATATCATTCCTTTTAAATTTTATTTCATTCAATTTAGAGAGAAATCCATTCAATTTAGTGACGCGAAGTTGTCATTCAATTTCGCGCCAGCTGGATAGACGTTCAAGTTCGTCCTTAATACCAATTTCAATTTCATTTACACTCACAGTAACAAAATGAAACGGAATGCGTTTGTGCGGGTACTTGAGATTTAATAGAGGATGGAATCTTGTTACCCTGAATATCAACATCATGACATGCAATAGCAACAACTACGACACAAACTTTCCCAACTGAATATAAAATACTTTTACTTTAAATGTTACACTGCTCCAATCCACCCCAGGGAAGGACCCGGGTATTACTTTCGAATCTTTTGATCAATTTATACAAGTATCTGCACCTGAAAACAACCCAAAGTACTCTCTGCATAGGGGCCACCAACAGACGAGAACTTGTGTACATCCCCCCACAGCCCGTAAAGGCGACAATGTTCCCTGCATTAAACAGGCGAACAGAGTTTACCTCCTCATTTGGAACTGTGAGCACAGGATATACGTATAACACCCCACTGCATCAAAGAAGGCAAACAGTTCCACTGCATAAAACAGGCGAACAGATGCCCACTTTACAGGCGGGTACATGTTATAAATAAACGACAGGACGGAATGCCTGTTATCATCGGGGCCCCAACCGGAAACCAATAAATATTGAGCTCTGCAAGATACAATGGCCAACTAAAATAATCCAATTCATATTCTCAAAAACACAACCCTCCCATGAGGTATTTTGGAGCAGTGTGTAATACACATAATTACCTTTATAGGTATATATCAACATATATACGCATACACATATATATATGCGAAGAGGCAAAAATAGGGGGGGAGGAAAGGAACTTGGACAAAGAGTTGTCATAGTTAATCTATGACAACCCCATGATCGGGACCACCAACGACCCCGCACCAGACCGGGACGGCCCATCGTCGCCCGCCTGGACAAGTTCGACCGACATAAAAATTCGCGCGCCCTCTTTCGAACTTGCCATCCTAAGTGCGACGATAAGGCCGACCCGGCGTCAGTGCGGAGACGAGGAGGCCCCGATCCTTACCCCAGGATTGGGTGAAAACCTGCTAAAACCGCAAAGCGGGAAAATTAAAATCTCGCAGGAAAGCCCCAACCTGCCAAGCATTGCTTCGACATCAAGATTTACTTGACTGAGGTGGAAAACGATCATTATTAAAACCGTTATATTAATCACACACTTCCTGACCACTTAATATTAGTAAAACCTACTACCGAATACACTTGAAAAACGTAAGGAGGTGGAAAATCAAATTGGGGGTGGTGGAGGGTAAATTAATTTGCCACCGATTAATGTCTACATCCATCCTCTACAAAATCCACAAGGTGAATGAGAATTCTCTCACCAACACCGTGGGAACCCAATCCATCCCGGCTAATTGAATTCCATACATACATTCGAAACATACATCGCGCAAATTCCGTTTATAGCTGCGCGCACATGAAAGATACCGCGCGGCTGACAACAAAGGGGTCGGGATGTTATTGTTTCCTCTCAAGATGCCGCTAAAACTCATCCCAAAGAAACGCCGCCGCTGACGCGTGCTGTCACTGATGAATGTAAATCATTTATATCGCCCTACGTGCGATAAAATTCCTTACACTCACAGTAACAAAATGAAACGGAATGCGTTTGTGCGGGTACTTGAGATTTAATAGAGGATGGAATCTTGTTACCCTGAATATCAACATCATGACAATAGCAACAACTACGACACAAACTTTCCCAACTGAATATAAAATACTTTTACTTTAAATGTTACACTGCTCCAATCCACCCCAGGGAAGGACCCGGGTATTACTTTCGAATCTTTTGATCAATTTATACAAGTATCTGCACCTGAAAACAACCCAAAGTACTCTCTGCATAGGGGCCACCAACAGACGAGAACTTGTGTACATCCCCACAGCCCGTAAAGGCGACAATGTTCCCTGCATTAAACAGGCGAACAGAGTTTACCTCCTCATTTGGAACTGTGAGCACAGGATATACGTATAACACCCCACTGCATCAAAGAAGGCAAACAGTTCCACTGCATAAAACAGGCGAACAGATGCCCACTTTACAGGCGGGTACATGTTATAAATAAACGACAGGACGGAATGCCTGTTATCATCGGGGCCCCAACCGGAAACCAATAAATATTGAGCTCTGCAAGATACAATGGCCAACTAAAATAATCCAATTCATATTCTCAAAAACACAACCCTCCCATGAGGTATTTTGGAGCAGTGTGTAATACACATAATTACCTTTATAGGTATATATCAACATATATACGCATACACATATATATATGCGAAGAGGCAAAAATGACAATTTCCGCCACACGGGCACCGCCCGCCGCCACTGAGCGTATATATTATTTGCACGTACATTACGTATTCAATTCAAGACTTTCATCAGCGTCAATTATCTGAATTAACTTCAACATGAAATTTCTTCCAACAACTTAACATGCAGGTATATTCACGTCTGCAAACCTTTTACTTGCACTATAGTGCCTAAGTATTCGCTTATATTATTATTATTATTATCACGTATTCAATTCAAAATATTTATAAGCGTGAGCATTTACTGTACTAATGCAATAATCCAACCAAAACGTAATACGCTGAAAAGATTGCTTTCATTATCGATACTTTAAAAAGGGGGTGTAAATATTAATAATAACCGAATTTCGTATCATCAATTTTAAATTCAATTTCTACAGTCCAATCAACATTTAATCTAACTTCACTAATTAAGTTTTTATATTGTGCCATAATATAACAACCCCACCAGGTAGATGAGCTTAACATATTAATCTCAACCCATCACCTAATTGGCTAATTTCATTTAACTATATACCTTTTAGCGATTTGAGGCTTGAGCAAATAGGCCCATTAACAAAATTAATCGTGAACAATTATCTTTCGTTTTAACAATAACATGAATAAATTTTAAAACCGAAAACAGTATTAAGTGACAGACGCCGTTATGAACACGAGTGAGACCAAGCTCATGAAAACAGTCTACAAATAATTTAATAACAAATTAGAGTGAACCACAACAAAGAACTGGAATGCAGTCTTTCCAACGTTCGTCGACTCGCGAATAAGGCTTTGAAGGAACAAGTCATTTCCTGCCAAAAGATGTATTCCATCGGCATCACTAGGAAACAGCTCGTGTCGCTCGTGCGCGAAGCCCGAATAATCCAATGAACGACCCCGATTCTGCGGCATATATTCCTGGCATGCTTGTTAAATACTAGCCGCGTTCTAGAATTATGTGGCTGTTCGTCATTGTCGAAACCTGTGTAAGTCCTTCGTGGCAACACACTGGACCAAATGCTGCGGGCATCGGGGAGGAGCGCGAAGGCGGCTAACCAGTGTATCATATCAACCTACGACAGGAATAAAAGAAAACTTCCGGCAGCTTATTGTTCACCACCATTCGACTTGTGTCATATCTAAAACCCTTCCCACTCACTATTGTCCATAAGCGCCCGCTTATTCACACTTTGAATAACGATGTTCATAATTATAATACCCGTGGGCGAAACTCTTTTCATTTTTGGCCAGTAAAGACAAATATATATCTAAAATCTGTAAGAAACAATTTTCCTGTTATTTATTTTGGAACTCTATTCCTCCTGAAATATCCTCATGCAAGTCTTTAACACTATTTAAAAGAAACTTGAAGCAGCATCTTATATCTAAATATCAATGATTCTTGTACCAGTAATTATATTATACAACATTACCTATAACTGTTTTCAAACTTACGATTTTGTAATGATTATTTCCATTTGTATTACCTCCCATGAACGATGTCCCTGTCATGTTTCGTCATGTATGTTTCTTTTTAGTTTTGTCTGTATATGTAAATCTCTTAATTACTGTTTGGGGAACTATGCCTCCACAAGGCCATTTGGCCTATTTTTATTTTCTTATATATTGCATACGTTGTTGAACTTAATCAGAGGGGAAACAATTTTATACGCAGCCAGAAAGAAAGAAAAAAAAAAAAAAAAAAAAAAAAAAAAAAGATTGGTAAATTTAGAATATGATTTAGAGAAGGAAATTATAGATTTGGAGAAGGCATTGATATCAAAAACGGACAAAAATAGAGCTCTTGCTATATTAAATGAGAAGAAAGTTCAGTTAGAATCGTTAAGAAAAGAAAAAATGGAAGGAATAAAGATGAGGTCTAAAATTAAATGGATGGAATATGGCGAAAACCATCGAAATATTTTTTGAATTTAGAAAAAAGAAATGCTGTGAATAAACGTATATGCAAATTGGTCACTACTGAAAACAAGGAGATAACATCGCAGGATGATATTATATCAGAAATTGTATTATTCTACTCTAAATTGTATGAAAATAATCCTGTTGTTGATGTAGACTTAAATACAATATTAAATGATCCAGCTATAAGTAAATTAACCACTTCAATGTCACAGAAACTCGAAGGAGAACTCTCCATTGATGAAGTCCATCAAGCACTTATAAATATGAAAATAATAAATCGCCTGGTCTAGATGGATACACCGTCGAATTTTTCAAACATTTTTGGAAAGAATTACACATATTTTTAGTGAGGTATTTGAACTCTGCATATTCATCCGGAATGTCCTATACACAGAAGTTAGAGTCATCTCTTTAATTCCCAAAGGAAAAAAAAAAAAAAAAAGATAGAAATTATTTGAAAAATTGGAGACCCATATCTTTATTGAACGTGGTGTATAAATTAGGTTCCGCTTGTATAGCAAACAGATTAAAGAACGTACTTCCTTTTCTTATACATGAAAATCAGAAAGGCTTTATGTCAGGGCGCTACATTGGAGAGAATATCCGTTTGTTATATGATTTATTATTGTATACTGATATCAATGACATTCCTGGTTTATTGCTGCTTATAGATTTTGAAAAAGCATTTGATTCTATTTCTCATGATTTTATTAGAAAAGTATTGCACTTTTTAAAGTTTGGTCCCTCTATTATAAAATGGGTTAATGTATTCTATGAAAATGCTCAATCATGTGTATTAATCAATGGACACCTGTCTCCAAGATTTTCAATAGAGCGAGGATGTCGTCAAGGAGATCCCCTGTCAGCTCTTATCTTTCTATTATGTGCCGAAATACTTGGTCTTTTGTTTAGAAATTCCGATGCCGTTGTTGGTTTGAGCTTACCTGATAGACAACTTAAAATAATTCAATATGCAGATGATACTCTTTTGACATTGAACGGGTCAGTAATAAAATTAAACAGTGCATTAAACATTTTAAATAAATATAATGCAATGTCTGGTTTAAAAGTTAATATACAGAAGACACATGCGATATGGATTGGAGGATATAAAAACAAGAAAGATGGTGTTCTTTTGAATAGAAATCTAAATTGGGTGTTTGATGATTATTTCAGATATTTAGGTATAGATTTTTGTACTGATTTGCACAAATTGGTAATTCACAATTATAATGATAAATTTAAAGAAATCAAAAGTCAAATGACATCGTGATTAAGGCGATACTTAACTGTTCTTGGAAGAATCACTGTCGTCAAATCATTATTGGTATCCAAATTAAACTACCTTATTTTGTCCCTCCCTAATCCTGGTGAAAGTCTTTTGAAAGATATAAATGCTCACTTTTATAGATTTATATGGGGGGAGAAACCTGATAAAATAAGTAAAAATCAAATGTCACAAAGTTATTCAGACGGAGGGGTTAAAATGATAAATATATACACACATTGCCAATCATTAAAAATTTCCTGGATTAAGAGATTGGTAATTGGCTCAATAGATAGCAATATCCTCTGTCTTTTGCAATCTTTCTTGCCTGAACTGCAAGATTTTAAATTATATATGGGAAACAATTATTTTAGGGAACTGGCAGGAAAACAAAGAACCTTTTTTGGAAAGAAATGTTCATGGCTTATAGTACGCTCTTGTCCATGCATTAAGATAACATTTCTTGCCAACCCTTATGGAATAATGATTACATTAAAATAGGCAATAGCTCAGTATATAGTATAAAATTGTGTAAAAAGGGAGTTCGTTTTGTCAATGATATTTTAGAGACAAATGGTGATTTTTTCTCTCTGGAACATTTCCAAGAAAAGTATAATATTCAAATAAATTTTCTTTTTATCGTGGATTATGCGATGCAATTAGACAAGGGTTTAACAATTGTACTATTTTAAGAAGGTGCCACAGCCCCTTTTCCCAGATACAATGGCATTTGTTATGAAACGTATTAAAGGATGTTCACATATTTATGCAATTTTATTAAAGAAAAGAAAAGGAGTATGTAAAAGTTTTCTTAAATGGAAATGCGTTTTCGACCTGAACGATAAGAGTTGGGAAACATATTGTTCTATTGGATTTAATTGTACCATTGATGTGGGCTTACGATGGTTTCAGTTTAAAGTTTTGCAACGCATATTATATACGAACGATCTACTGTTTAAAATGAATTTAGTCCCCAAAAAGAATGTACATTTTGTAATGAACAGATTGAAACAGTTATACATCTGCTATGTGATTGTACGCATGTTAAGAATATTTGGGATAGGTTGGAGCACTGGATTTATACTGGAACCGGAAATAAATTAACATTTTCATTACAAGATAAATTATTTGGTTTAAGAGATTCAAATAATTATGCATTGAATTGTATACTGATTGTGGTGCGACAGATGGTGTATACTTGCAAAATAAAGAAACAATTGCCCGATTTTGATAATATTAGAGTTTCGATTATAAATTATTTCAAAAACGAAAAGTATATTGCAGATTCGAATTGTAGAAATAATAAATTCACAAGAAAATGGTTTCAGTTCAAGAATTTGTTTACATAAAATGATATTTTTCTGTATTTTTTCTTTCCATGAATGTCTGAAATGAATTATTGAAAATTTGTTAGTTTTCTGTTAACTCAACAGTTCAACAATACTTGTATCTTGAGAAGCCAATTTTATTTATGTTATAAATGTAAATTACCGTGAATATATATTTGTTAATTTGTTTCAAATGAAAATCAATAAAATCCCTGTGGAGGGAAAAATATGGAAAAAAAAAAAAATATTGCATATGCTTATTTATATTGTATATATCTTTGTATTGTTTTTATTGAAAATGGAAATAAATAAAACGAATTGAATTGAATTGAATTGAATAGTCGCTTTAATAGGGCTTAATTCAAATCACTGCCATGCCATTTATTCGTTCAAAATTAAAATGATATCTAACATCGTTGATCTTCGTCCGCCTTATGAAACATGTACCAATTAATTCATACTGGTTATACGAACGTAAAGAAGTGAATATGGATAAACCATCGTCATACTTAACTTTCCTCTCGGAGGTACCTTTGTAGATTCCGAGAAGACGTCCCAGTATGAACAATCCGCTACGCCGTATACTCTGTAGTCACTGTAGAACCAAGTCCAATTAAATTGAAACTTTTCCTCTATTAAAATCCGATATGAAATCCACGTATAATAATTTTCCAGTACGAAGTTCCCTCAGGCTCAATAAAGCCCAACTAAATGTCTACATCCATCCTCTACAAAATCCACAAGATGAATGAGAATTCTCTCACCAACACCGTGGGAACCCAATCCATCCCGGCTAATTGAATTCCATACATACATTCGAAACATACATCGCGCAAATTCCGTTTATAGCTGCGCGCACATGAAAGATACCGCGCGGCTGACAACAAAGGGGGTCGGGATGTTATTGTTTCCTCTCAAGATGCCGCTAAAACTCATCCCAAAAGAAACGCCGCCGCTGACGCGTGCTGTCACTGATGAATGTAAATCATTTATATCGCCCTACGTGCGATAAAATTCCTTATAGGCACACACCTTCGCACTTTGAACGTTCGAATTAAATTAACATAAACAAGTTCTGTAGTTCTATGTAATTCTTACCGCAATTTGTTCACATCATATTATCTTTTTTCACTGTTTTCAATTATATAATTTAATTTTCATTTTAAACTTTCATAATATTTTTTGTAATCATATTTCATATGTTTCTTTTCTTTCTAATCTTTTCTTCCATTTCACTTTCTTCCCTAGCAGTATGGATATAACACTTACAGAATGGTTATAACTCATAATTTGTAATATGTAAGTAAGTACTTTTATCATGTACTTACTTACGTTATTATCATGTAAAAAAATTCAATATAAGGCAAAGGTCCCATTTCAAGGTACATAAAGTTTGCATAATTTATTCATACAGATGCAGATTGCAAAGAACTTAAACAGTAAAAGAAAAAGACTGCCCAAATGCTATAAATGATTGCCTATTCGTGAAATTGAATACCTTAATGTTCATCAGGGCGGTGCAGGTGCGAATTTGAATGCATTTACGTGCATTTTTAATTTTGAACGCGCTTTTTACACGTTTATGTGAGAAAATCATGAAATCGCATGCTAATACAATTAAATTGAATGACCTAGTTAGCTTTTTGAATGTTGATCTCGGTGATCATTCGAATTCGCTCGAAATTGAATGATCGCATCGTTAAATCGGATGCAACTCTGATGAAATTGGGCGGGAAAACCTATACTTTAACGAAAAAAAAGAGAAAAAAGACACAGATAAACAAAAACCACCAACAACTATATTCATATATCTATGTGATATTGAGAATTGAATGTAAAAAGAGAAAGAGAGAGGGAGAGAGAGAGAGAGAGAGAGTGTGTGTGTGTGTGTGAGAGAGAGAGAGAGAGAGAGAGAAGCAGCAAAGTAACATTCCCCACAAATACACACATTGTGGTCTTTTTAGAATGGATTCGGAGTACCGACGCCAATTTCATGGGTTGGGCAATATATATCTTTATGTTACTTTACATGACCTCTGTATTGTGAGGGATTAGTCATTCTAGCTTGGAGTGTTGAATGTAATTAGAATGGCCTGAGTACCACCCACTCTTTCATATCAATCACCCTCTGTTCCACCAGGCTCCCCATTCCATCACTCTTAAAGCGGGGCTGCACTACTCTATATAGCAAAGAATGCCTAAACGGTACCCATTGGTCCCCCATGATCCCCTTTTTCTTATGTTAATAAATATTGAGAGCTGATTTGATGAGATAACCACCTGTCAGTGACCATGCAGGGAGGTCTAATCCCTCCTGGCCAAACTAATGCAGATAGGCTTTAAAGGAAGTATTAACCGGTTGCATATAAAGTACCATGTATGAAGATCACTTGGGTACTCTTTATCTGTCGTCCTATGGGTAACAAAAATGCAAAGACCGAAACAAATCTCTGTCAAGAGCGGAACGCGAGTCACTGGCTTAGAAAGCCAATGCCTTACCATAAGGTCACTTAGGGTGACACCGAATAGACCGGTTTACTAACATATTCAAAATGTATGTATACTGTTGAAAGAAAAGGTTCTTCTTGACAACCTGAAAGCTTGCTAGCTTGATGCTTGCCCGAAATAGCAACAAGTAATATATGCAGACTAGATTCCGAGTATTGTAGTTCATTCATTAATAAGAGGTTAATGGAATAACTCGTCACTAGGCCCCCAGGTAAGAAGCATCCATACATTTGAATATGTAAGTAAACTGGTCTATTCAATGGGCCGAGAGATAATTCTTTCAATCTTGCACTTTATTCAATTTTCAGCTGTAGACGAGTTTGAATAATACAAACCACTTAAGGACACACCTCAGTTGGATCTAAACGAATTCTTTGAAATACATTCATGAATTAGAAATATGATACGGCCTGTAAGGAAAATACATGTAAGCAAGTCCAAGTTATTTCGAGCACCAAACCGTTACCCACTATTGCGGAGTTTTGAACATAAAATGATATCGAAATGTTATTTCATTCCACGTAACATTTTAACTATTAGGAGTATACTTCATAGAGCAGTTAGATTTACCAGTATATTAGTATTGTGGTAGGTAGATGTGGCCGGTATAGAGTATCGAAGTGTGACGTACGTCATACTGGCCAAGGTATGAAGATTGCTGGTTGCAAACAATTTTGTGCCAAGCAATGGTGTAGAGATCACACCAGCCCCAAACTCTGAATGTGCCCTGCTCCGATCCAGCCCGTGACTTGAATGATTTCACGGTGAACCTCATGCGCATGCAGGCTCTATTGTTTAAAACAAGTATCTTGGACGACGAACGAATTTGACGTCAGCATTTCGGTACTCCATCGTGGTCTCATAATATCGTCGGCAATATCGTATGAAACATAATGGTTTGGATTTGCCCATATATGAACAGCACTGCATACTCCCTTCAGATGGTGAAAGACAAAGATTAATTTGACTTGCCAATGTAATAAATATCTTGCTTACTAGAAGGGGAGAGCGGACTTCTTGGTTTTAAAATAAATACAAGCAAGACACATCTGATGAAGGTCGGAAGCAACGTGTTAGGAACCATACGGCTCAATGACAAGGAAATTTAGATCGCAGAGAAGCTCAAGTACCTCGGATCAGTAACATCAAACAGAGGAGGATCAGAGACGAATATCAGGGCACGAGCAGCAATGGCTCGAACATTAATGGCACTGCTGACACCTGTGTGGAAGTCCCCAGATGTAAGTCTACGTTTGAAGAAGCAACTGGCAAAGTCCCTCATCTGGAGCATTGCGCTGTATGGATGTGAAAGCTGGACTTTGAAGGCCTCAGACGTCAAGGTAATCAATGCCCTTGTGGAAATGTGGATTTGGAAGACTTCTCAGGGTCAGCTGGAAGGACAGGAGATCAAATGAATTGGTCAGGAACAGAGTTATGGTATCAGACGAAGAAGGAAAGGTGGCAAAAGTCAAGAAAAGGAAGATCGCAAAGTATGGACACTGAAAAGAAGAGAGAAGAGTGTTGTACTAGCAACCATCGAATGAGAAGTTAGAGGGAAGTGTCGAGTTGGTAGACGTCCTTCAGGATAGATAGACAACATCACGAATTGGCAAGGTGGAATGAGAAAAGCAAGAGTGAACGCGCGAGAGAGATGCCGATGGCCCGGAGGGGCTACGGTGTAACTTAGTAGTACAGTGTAGTTACCCATATACAGATAGCGTTGGCAACTCTCTTGAAATGCATATGCGTCGAAAGGACATTACACAACGGTAAAGAGGGACCTTGATTTAAGTTACGCCACATTAAACTAATTAATTTTTCATTTCATTTCACTCTGTCTAAAGCATTTTATTTGTTTCTTCACTCTCTTTCCAGTTTGTCAGCAGCTCGGTGTGGGCGTGGCCGCCGTGTTTGGCCCCACCTCCTCCAGGACTCCCTGGCAGTTCAGTCTGTGTGTGACGTAATGGATATCCCTCATATTCAGACCCATTGGGAGCCGAAATCTCATCTACCTGGTCAGAGCACTATATACATGCATCCATCGAATGATATCGTCAGTAGAGCCATCAGGGACCTCGTTAAGGCGTTTCGCTGGAGGAAGATATCAATCATTTATGATGATTATAACGGTAAATTCATATTTTGTATCAAACATCAATTACAACGGTAAATAAATAAATAAATATGTTATCATCTTGTAATTCCTGGATGTTAGGTTCCTGAGCAGAAAAAAATAATAAACAAACCTGGTTATGAGTAGTATGAACGTAATATATCATGTACTTCTTCCACCCGCATTTGTCTTCCTATTTCCTTTCAGAACACAGTTTTGATTAAGTGATTTTTTCTTTCTTTCTTGCCATTAGATAGCGCACACAATTTGTCCCATATTCGTATTCGGACCACTCTCACAGTTAAAGGCCCCTTCAAGAGAACAATTGAGCCAGTAAAGCCATATAACAATCCACATTCTCTCGCTTGACGAACGACCTTCACAATTTTTAAGTTGGTCCACAGTTGAATTATGATGGACAAGATCATGTGTTCTTTTCAGCTTACTTTTTTCCCAGCCTGATTCCTCTCTAAAATATTTCAAGTATTTTCCCCCCCCCCTTTTTGTAAATGCTCATATTCATTTTCCCCTTCTATGTTACTCGTGTTGATATTTTTTTCTCCATTGGTCATTTTCTAGGTCTGACAAGGTTAAAGGATGTCTTAACAGAGTCGATGCACAAGGACATTGAGTTAACCATTTACTACACCAAGTCCATGCCATTTGGCACCATGATGAAGAGGATCAAGAGTTCTGGAGCGAACCACATCATCATTGACTGCTCCAGGAAGTCTCTAATCCAATTGCTGGAAAAGGTTAGAAGAAAACCTCTTTGTTTTTGGTACGACTCGGTGCCAAAGGCCATGATTTTAGTAATGGAATACTCACAGAGACAGTCGACCCCCTGCACCATCTGGACGAAAATACCCAGGATTAATTGTCCACATGCTTTTCTCCAAAATCCAAATCCACTGAGAAAATTGGGGGAAATGAATCCCTGTGAGAACATTGAAAGAAATAAAAAGTAATTGGCTAGGAGTAAATAAAACCGTAAGAAGGTAACGCCAAGGCCTAGGCATGAGCACATGACTAGTATATGATAGATGTAAGCAGTGGTGCAGAAAGAGAGATTGATCTGGAGATGAAAGAAGAGGAGTAAGAGTTTTTTTAATGTAAAAGAGAAAGCAAGAAAGAGACAAGTGGATTGTCGTAAGGCACACTGATTAGAGGGCAAACTGACTGAAATTGAAAGAGCAACGGCATCATCGGGGGCACTGGTCTTAATGGTAAATGATTCTTGTGCAGGAGGGGATCGGAGCTTATTCTGAGGGCGGTCCTGATTCCCTCTCTTTTCACGCGCTATCTCTATCACTCTCTCTCTCTCTCTTTCCCCTTCTCTCCCCCTCTCTCTCACTCTATCGAGATTGGGTGGGGGGGGGGGGCCAGGAAAACTGTCCCATGTAGCTATACCACTGCCAATGATCCTAGGTTCGCTAGTATAGCGTTGTGATATATTCCTCAGTATATTCATCTGCGATAGTCCCATGAGAGGAATATCCTAAGTTAACTTTCATCAACCTGCAGCGAATCCATCACAGAATACAAACTAACCTGGACAACATCTCTATCTCCACCGCCAGCAGTGGGGTTAGACTATTATGATTAGTTTAGTGAATTGTTATTGATCATTAACTGTTGATGTGTATCCAATGTATCAACGTAGGAACGTCTATGAAGGGTTTGCCTAATTACATAAATTATGAATAAGGCTTTTTCCACCATATTTTCCCATTTCTCTTCATAATTTTTATGAGTTTTTTCAACCGACAGGCACTGATCTTCAAACATACTTGCAAATCATTGTACCAATTGCATGTGTATGAAGAGAATTTGGCGTTCCGATAGATCACGTCTATTATTTTCTACCCTAAAAGTTTGGGGCTCCCGAGGAAGCTATTAGACGCAAAAGCTTGTGATTTAATAACAATCTCTATTTTCTTGTCATGTTTCTATTCTTCGCTTATCTACTTCCCGGGAGCAGATGTTGCAGCTTCAAATGATGATGGATTATTACCACTACATTATTACACCACTGGTGAGTATTCGTTCCCATCAGACAAACAATGTTTTTATGATTCCTATATCATTTATCATAAATAGATCCTGGAAGCTCAGATGCTATTGCGTGGTTATAGCTACATCATCACGTCATTGGTTAGTATTATGATAACGATGTCTACGCTAATTCACTTCTCACGCTTTCGACAGCTAGCCTCTCGTATGCCTTACTTGACCAATGCCTTGCCTGAGAGCCCCCCCCCCCATTCCCAGTGGCGTACCCAACAAAGGGTGTCGCTGGTGTATGCCTCTTTAACGGGCCAGGAAAAATGAACAGTAGTCTAAAAGGTCTGAAGCACTAAGAGCTGCGTAGATATAATAATTTCCCTGTCTTGAGTGGATGCCGCCCCACTTTTTTTTAATTTCTGGATACGCCACAAGGCTTTTCTTGTGCTCGAGTTCTTTCAAATTACTGTATGACTATCACTAGCAAGATCACAATTGGTCATTACATTTGATAAGTATGTGTCTCTGGTTATTACCAGAGACTAGTTTTCCATTATCTATTGACAATATATTTCAGAATTATAAAAATGGTCCTTAATATAATATAAAAAGCGCAGCTCTTTCATAAGCTCTCCAAATTTTCATACAGTTAAAGAGAGTAATTTTTATAATGGATTCATTATAATTCATTTTGAATTACATATACATTTAGAAGGGGATATACACGTACATGCAAAACGAATTTTCCATGTACAAATTTAATAATGGAAACAAAAATGCAAACAGAGAAAAACATCTTAAAGTGGTAAAAGTTTATAAATATCGCCTTTGCGCATAAGACGATGCAAGTTCCAGCTCAAGAATTAGTATATGCTATTACGTAGTTCGTCATAATTTTAAACAACTCTTTAATGAGCTAATTCTTTATTAATCTGATTCCATTATTCTATCGCAGAATATATTGTGTAAAATCGTCACCCACCATTACGATACATTGATATTCGATTTGAATTGTGACTATTCCGTCATAACCTTTGTATACAATCATTTTCATTATCATAATCGCCCAAACCATCGTCGTTGCAACATTTATCATTATGAGCGCAAACATTATCATCACCCTCATCATCCTCATCACCTTCCTTCTCAATTTCTTCCTTCTTCTCCTCGTTATCATCATCAGCACTCCTGCCACTGCCATGCATATCATAGTTTGTTTCACGAATTTAAGCATCGTGCCTAATACCAGTTTCTCTTCTCTGGATGGGCGTCCTCACTTGCATGTATGCCTATTGTAATAACATAGTTCACATTCATGGGAACTTCGATATGTCTAAAATAATTGTACAATCTATGCTCTGTATTCCACTAAATGTGTGTTAAAATAATAAGGTAGAAAATGTGTTATATAAAATTATGTCGTTTGTGTACAAAGTACCTCTAATTGATAAGTTTCTGCGATTTGTTCATGATCTTTTAAACTAGTGTGTAGGTTACATAATATTATAATGCTTAAGTTGTTTCAAGACATTACAGTTCTTTACTTGACTGTTTTGAATACTCTGTTTCTTTAGGACACGTTTTCCATGGATCTAACCCGGTACATTGGTGACATGGTGAACATGACAGCTCTACAGTTAATTGACATGCAGGTTCCTCAGAACATGGAACTCTTGAGGGAGTATAAGGAGTATGCATTAAGGAATGGAGTCGGACAAGAAGATGCAGGCATGACGGTAAGACGACCCATCCAACAAACAACCAAACTGAGATTCAAAACATACAGAAGAATTACCAAAAAAAGAAAACGAAAAATATAAGAAAAATCGTGACAAGCTTTTAACACTCTCAATTTGATTTATTTGATCCGAAAAGCGTCATTCCAAAAACCGACGGCACTTCTCTGGATGAAACCATTCGGAGTGACCATGATCAAGTAACATTTGATTAAGAAAATCATTTTTAATTCCTATCTCGTTTCTTATTCGTTGGCCAATATCATAGTCTCTTAGACTAGGCAATACAATATGAAAATAGAAGAACATCTACTGTAGATATGAACACACCTTTAAACTACTCGTAATACACGCCAATGAGCTATATCAGCTGAACACGGCACACATTTAAACTACTCGTAATAAAGGTCAATAAGCTATATCAGCAAGAACACGGCACATGCACATTTAAACTACTCGTAATAAACGTCAATGAGCTATCAGCATGAACACACCTTTAAACTACTCGTAATAAACGCCAATGAGCTATATATCAGCATGAACACACCCTTAAACTACTCCTAATAAACGTCAATGAGCTTTATCAACACGAACACACCTTTAAACTACACGTTATACAGGTCGATGAGCTATATCAGCACGAACACACCTTTAAACTACTCGTAATAAAGTCCAATGAACTATATCAACATTACTCAATTAATTCTTACTGGACAGGTGTAGTGCCATTTAACGTCTTTATCCCGGTCATCTTGAGTTCGGAATAGTTTAATTCTCATTAAGTAAATTACATAATTTATATTTTAGATGATTTATTTATTGTTGCTTTCGCCAACAACTATATAGTCCCGGCAACCGTACGAGATAACGTGTAGCAGCAAAACATCCTTCATAAACCTTCTCTAGAGGGACATCATATGAACACAGTTCATGCCAGTTGTAGATTCACTAGAATGCAGAAGTGAACCATGTAGAAATGATCTAAGGGGTCATACTACTATAACACGCAACAATATACAGCGTCGTTAATGAAAAATAAGTCATATCATGACACAATGGGTCAATTTTTAAACTAATATGTGACTAGAATAAACCTCAGATTTCATATACATGCAATTGATATTTAACCAATATGGTTCTTATTTCATAGGTATACATATTTTAAAATGTTAACCTTTAATTCCATTCCCATTCTTGACTTTGACGAACAGGCAGAGGGCGTGATAACATTCGATGGAGTTAATCTAATATCCAAGGCTTTACACCATGCTAACCGTCAGACGAGTAACTTGGCGGTCAAGGCACTCTCGTGTGAACGCAACCAGCCATGGGAAACAGGACTCACATTATATAATGATATCGAATCGGTAAGAAAGATTGCGATGTTAGAACTCGCCCAAACCTGTCTCCCGTTTTCTGTATCGCCCTCTCTCTGAGTGATTAGCCTATTTTTCTCAGACTATATCATCCTTCCCTTCTCCTTCTCTGACTCTCTCACGATTATAGCTTCACTGATTCTCTCTCTCTCTCTCTGTCTCTCTTTCTCTCTTTTTCTGTTGCTCTCGTACGCAAACAAAAAGGAGAAATTATTTACAGATGTGAAAGGTTTTTCATGAAACTTATGATAATGTGACACCACGAATGGCAGGAATTGCTCATAAAAATGTAGTTGCCTGAAGTTATATTTTGGCAACTAAGTGAAGCATGAAACAAGAAACCCATATTATCCCCATGACTGCTACATAGTTATGACCATAACAAGATAATTCTTGCCATTGCTATTCACAACGACAGTAGACCCGCCACCGACCATTGCATAAAACAAGAGCTATGCATATCCCCACTGCGCTAGCCTAACTGAGGGGTCTCTCGCCTTGAACAGCGGGCCGACAGCTGACCGTGCAATGCGGGATGCGACGCTGATTCAATGAAAAATGCGGGCACCGCTATGGTACCTTTAAGGTGTCGACCGTGACAGCTTCTGAAAATGACCCTTCGCGGCTATCATAGCACTGATGAGAATATTCCGGGCAATGCTATGCCCATGTCTAGCTAGTCAAGGGCGTCTTGGAGTGCAGAATAAGAGTGATGAAATGGAAGACATTAGGAATATGCCTACCTGCTGATTGTCCTGCTAGTATAAGAGACTGATCGGTTAAATATAGGCCTAGGCTTATCGTCTGTTCGTGGCATAAAACATTTCATGGATTCTAATTGTAGTAGAGCTTGAATATTTGTTAATCTTAATTTTTGTTTCAATCTTTCTCTAGACGGTGTTATCAGGACTAACAGGAAATGTTGAATTCGAGGATGGAGAGAGATCTAATGTGGTCTTACACGTAACATCTCTACATGAAGAAGGGATGATTCAAGTAAGTGTGTGTGATTGGGTTTTTACAGACGTGTATCAATCAGATATGATTATTTACGTCTGGGGACCGACCTTTAACGTCACCATCCGAAAGACGTGACTCAGTTTCGAACCTGCGTCCTCGGCTGAATCAGTTTGTAACTTCCACTGTTAGCTGGATTACAGGCGCACGCCACAACGCCTAGTTGTGGCGCACTGCACTACTTATAGCTACACTTGCGCCCTCTATATAGCAAACAATGCCTAAGCGTTGATCGTTGGTGCCCCATGGTCCCCTTTTTCTTATGTTAATTGAGAGCTAATTTGATGAGATAACCACCTGTCCGTGATCAGCAGGGTGGTCTAATCCCTCCTGGCCAAACTTGTGCAGATAGGCTTTAAAGGGTTTTGAAATATCAAGAAATTATTGTGATAAAGCAGGCAGATCAAGAAGGGGGACAACGGGGCAGAACCTACTCTGGCATACATTAAGAACATACCAAGGGTAAGATTTAAAAAAAAAAAAAAAAGTAGGAGAAAAAGGAGATGAAGAAGAAACGCATCCAATAATTGCTCCTCGTTATTTTGCATGCTTGCCAAAGATTATTCGGACTAGTTCCCTTATATATCATATCATAATTATGTACCGAGATATTGGTAAACATTTCAATATTTCTCTCTTGAAATCATTATTGATAGAAAATTGTTCATGATGACTTATTATTGAGAAATATTGTGATTAGCGAGGGGGGAAATACGCCGTACAGGCATGATAGAGTGTTACAGTTTACAGAGTAAGCAAGGCATGTATACCTTTTCGTCAATTACTGTGTAAGATATAAATTTATGTATGACTGAAACGTCATTATTAACCAAGTCTGTGTTTCTTGTCTGTGTGTTCTAGGTCGGGAACTGGACGAGAGAACACGGTATTGACATGTATCCCGTACTGTATAAATCTTCTGCAGCTTCCAGAGCAGGAATTAACAGAACACTTGTCGTTACAACTGTACTGGTAGGACATCGCTTTCCTATTCATAGTGTTGTGAAATTAAACCAAATATTTGAAGTGTACCAATTACCTCAATAGATTAATTTGCATAGCAAGAATTAATAAATGCAACATATAACATCTTTATCTGGCATCGTGTGGGTTAACAGATAATGAGTATAAAGAAAATAAAGAATAACTTAAAACCCTGCATGCGCCCGGAACATATAATTGTCCAGTTGGTCGGACACACATACATGTACCTTCTTTTTTGAAAATGTGTTACCTAAATGTTTTCTCAGTGCATGCAGGAGACACGTTGAAAGCCGGACAGATTCCATTATAACCAGAATCGCCTTCTTGTCTCACACAGGAGAAGCCATTTGTCATGTTCAAAACCACGGAGGATGGTCGTACACTGGAAGGCAATGATAAGTTTGAAGGTTTCTGTATCGATCTCCTTCATCAACTATCACTCAAAGTCGGTTTCGACTACCAGATCAAGCTGGTTGAAGATGGCAACTACGGTGGACAGAAAGAAGATGGTTCGTTTGATGGGATGGTGGCTGAGCTTATGGAGAGGGTACGTTCCATCCAGTCATTAGTAAATAACATTCATAAATGTGACTAAGAAAAGGAGTAAGTTAATTTCTTATATCGTAGGATTTGTAAGATGTGCATAATATGGCTTCCTTCAAACCTTGCATAGAGATATGATAACATGTTCGAAAAATTGTTTTGTTTTAATCGCTTTCTGTTACTTTGAAAAATATGTAAAATTTACAATTACAACATGTACGAGTGCTTAATATTAATAACGGCTTCTTATTTAGCGCTCGTATCCGTCCCGCAGTGATGCTCATGCAGCTTAGACAACATCGTAGAGGTGTCGTGGTCGAGTGGATATGTCACCGGACTGTGGATCACAAGGTCCAGAAAAAACTGAAAACTGAGAGGAAAGAGGGAAGAAGTAAAGCTCCATTGAGATAATCCCAGTAATTTATTTACTATCATGTACATTTTTATAATTTATTTTCATCAACCATGTCAACAAAGGGCACATAATCAATAAATATCAATTGATGTTTACTGTCTTACCTAGAAAGCTGACCTGGCCGTGGCACCTCTCACCATATCCTACGTCCGAGAGCAAGTCATTGATTTCTCCAAGCCCTTCATGTACCTTGGAGTATGTATCTTATACCGTGTTTCTGAACCCCAAAACCCTGGCGTCTTCTCCTTCCTCAACCCACTCTCCTTCGATATCTGGATGTACATCATCATGGCCTATCTGACCGTGAGTCTCTCGTTCTTCATGCTAGCCCGGTTCAGCCCTTACGAATGGTACAACTCTCACCCCATCAACCCAGAATACGACGCAGTCGAGAACCAGTTCACCTTGCTCAGTTGTCTCTGGTTCTCTTTTGGTGGACTCATGCAACAAGGGTCTGAGCTGAATCCGAAGGCGTTCTCCACCCGGGTTCTAAGTGGCTTCTGGTGGTTCTTCTCTCTCATACTGGTATCCTCGTACACCGCTAACCTGGCTGCTTTCCTGACAGTCGAGAGGATGGTCTCACCTATCACCAATGCGGATGACCTAGCCAAGCAGACAACGATAGAATATGGCACAAGAACGAGTGGGGCCACCAACACATTTTTCAAAGTAATTTTTTTTAAATTATTATTTTAAAATCATTATTATGATTCTAATGCTTCAATAACCAAGAAAACACAATGGCGTGCTTTATGGATACAATCTTAATATGTTGTAGACTGCAACTTTGCATTTTAAAGGACTTTTGACCACGCAGATATTCAAATTCGGATCTCAATATTCATAACCTTTTCCCCTCCTTTCTCGTAATAATGTTAATGGGGTTAGGCAACGTTGACTCATATTATATCCTCTTTTTTGGGTGGGATGTTACCGCCCCCATGTGCATTTCTAACGTGTAATAGTTTGTAAGGAAAATGGAGTAGTTTATACAGGTTAAGTATATATATATTGCTCTAGATAACGATTTCCGTCTTGCCGTACCTATTTCTGGAATGTATTTAATGGATATGCTATCACACATAAGCCTTCGATAATCTACGTCACGGCAAATTGAGAAAGGTGATGCTCTGTGATGTTGATTCATATATTTTATTCATCATAATTATGCTTGCATCTTGATGATGTCAATGAGACTCAGAGAAGTCCTGGGGGGTGTATCACAAAGATCCTAAGTTGAACTTATCTCTAAGTTGGACTTAAACATTATGGAGGGCCATTTGTAGCCTTAAAATAACATATATTCAAAAGCAAAAATTATTTTAGACTTTTTATAAATTCCACATCAAGAACATGAAATCTCCTTGATAATAGAAAATATGAATGATTTGAATCAACATTTTATGCCTTTTAAAATAACTTTTACATAATATTTTCGCAGATGCTAACGGTTTTCCATAATTGTTAAGTCCAACTTAGAGATAAGTTCAACTTAGGATCTTTGTGAAACACCCCCCAGGAGTTATCTCATTTCGACCAAAGCCGATCCATAGCGTGAAAGGCATCAGTGTAATTGACGCCCCTCTAGGTCGCAACAGTTGCTGGTTCTAAACCCAGCATCGTCCTACATGCTCTAGGTGTCGGCTTCCGTCGCTACCATGCTGGGTTCTTCTCTCTACCATCATACATTCCAAGATGATGTTATGCTGCTAATGGGGGACACCCGCATTGACAATACGAACAAAAAAGATGTGTTAAAGAGGATCACATCGGATTAGGTGTTATAAAAATGTTAACGTCATTCTCACATCATGGTGCTGTTTGTTTTACCAGCATGAATGTCATCTACCTGACAGCATGAATGTCATTTTCTTGACAGCATAAGATATCTTATGTATTATAGTCAAACGTAATGACACACAAAGCGAAATGTAGTAGACCAATATCGAGTGTAGTTAACGCTTCCAGATGATTTTCCCGATAACAAATTGGTTGATTAGGTAGGTTACCATTAGAGGTCATATTTCTATGACTAGAATTACAAGAAAGATTCGGTAAGTTCCTTCAAAAACCCTACTTATGTGTTTTGTAAACATGTTGCCTCATAGCAACAACGATCCATATTTATTTCGTCGGCTGCCCGGAAGAAGGCCATTACATCGAATGACAAAACATAGCTTTTTACGGCCTTCTTTCGGGAACCCGATGATTTGTATTTTCATCATAACTGGATGATTTTGTATTTTTGTTTTTGCAGCGGTCTACAATACACACGTACAAGACCATGTGGGAGTTTATGAGTTCGAAGCCACACGTATTCGTGCAGACGTACAGGGAAGGCATTGATAGGGTTCTTAATAACAAGAACTACGCATTCCTCATGGAATCAACCATGGCTGAATACGAGGTGTCGCAACACTGTAAAAATCTCACCATTATCGGAGGACTTATGAACTCCAGAGGATATGGTGTAGGCACGCCATTAGGTAGGTGACATCTTAAAGCTCCGCATGTGTTTTTTTTTTAATTCAAACATTGACCGACAACAATTATGAATTTGTCGACACGCTCCCACCTTAATACCTACCAACGCTGTTGCTAATGTCATGAATTGTCAACAACGGCAAGCGTATGGGTAGAAAGGAGATTACACCGAGGTGATTCAAAATTTCATTTTCGATAAAACTATCCATTTTTGATAATGAATTAAAAAAAACCCATCTTGATGAATATCAATGTCCTCATTTCTAAGCATTCTACTGACTGAAAAATAATGTTAGGGTAATAGTAGTACCTTATATATATTATTATTATTTATTAATTTGTAGGCGCCTCGAGTATCCCCTGGGATTGACATGCGGAATAGAACATGGGTCTCCAAAGTCGCGGACTTTAAGAGGGAGGGGGCACAACCCGTCCGAATGCACCCCTTTAAACCATGGACCCTGTAGTATGGTCCATGTTTTAACCGAACTTGCATAATACCTTTATGTACACAACAATTATCATGATTATCTTGATGTTGATACCCAGTATGTAGGCCTTACTGGAAGGATTGGCATGATGCTGTAAAAGATGGGGGCATACATAATATTGGCTATTAAACTAGATTATGGGATCATGGAAATCACAGTCTGCCCTGGGCTTTCAAAAAGTATGTTAGAACCATCCTGCCATATAGCCAGATTTGTTTAAACAAAAAAAAAACAAGCAAAAACATACCAATCACATTTCTAACAAACATTCAATTTCATAATCTAAGAATTTGTTCCTCCTAACTTGACCGGTACTTTTATGAGGTAATAATATCATGTTACCTACTTCTTTAATATCCCTAAAGGCTCGAGATACCGAGACGTTATCACCAAAGCCATCCTCAAACTCCAGGAAGATGACGTCCTCCTAGAACTCAAGAACAAGTGGTGGAAATCTGGCCAGTGTGTGAGAGATGATAACAGCAAAGATGATGCAAGCGAGTTAGGTCTTAAGAACATAGGAGGTATATTCCTCGTGCTCGTCGCTGGACTCATTCTCGGAGTCATCACCGTGATCGCAGAGTTCATCTGGAAATCAAAGCAAAACGCAGAAATTGATAAGGTAATCTACACCACACTGTACAACTTACACGATCGCAACTACTGTCGAAAAATCAACTTAAGGCAATTTCAATAGACTTGAGCATCACCTTTTAAAATATGCGAGCATATTTTGCGTTATGTATTCCGAACAGGATTTCCATAGGATAATGCGATTCCCCTTGAAAAGATTTTGTAATGCAGTTACGATCGTGTTACTTAAAAGGGCCTATCTCACTGAGCGGCGAATGCTTGCGAACGTAGCGAATTTGGGGTTTCGCCAGGGTTCGTATACGGTTGCAAGAAAGTTCGCAAACAGTTTTCATTGTCGCAAACAGTTTTTCTCGTCGCAAAAAAATCGTAGGCCTTTGCAAAACAGTCGTAAACCTTTGCAAACGGTTGTAGGACGGTGTCTCTGAAGTTCTTTTTGATCCACATATCCAAAATTCGCAACGTTCGCAAACATTCGCCGCTCAGTGAGATAGGGCCTTTACTGCCGTTTGCAAAGTCTTACAACTGTTTGAAAACGCTTGCAACTGTTTGCGGAAAAATAAATTCGCAAAGAAATTTTGAACATGTTCAAAATTTCTTTGCGACAAGAAAAAGTGTTCACGACAATGAAAACTGTTTGCGAACTTTCTTGCAACCTTTTACAACCTTTTACGAACCCTCGCGAAACCACAAATTCGCTACGTTCGCAAGCATTCGCCGCTCAGTGAGATAGGGCCTTTAGATGAAATTTATGAACAACTTACGTATGGCTTCATCAAGTTCATGCATGAGAGTAAGCACGTCAACTAGAAAGATATTTCGCTAGAAAGAGAAATTTCATTCAGGCTCGGTTTTTTAACATAATTTTATTGCAAAAAAAATAATGTACATCACCATCTGCTTTATTTGTTGAAAACTATTGGAGCATCTTGCATGGTCGATCTCAAGCACCGTGTGTGGTTGATACGAGGACCATATCAGAAGCCAATTATTGGAGCATCTTGCATGGTCGATCTCAAGCACCGTGTGCGGTTGATATGAGGACCATATCAGAAGCCAGTTATCTTTCATCTTCAAAACCTTGATCATCAAAACAGTTTTCCCCTTCACTTCATAATCTGCACACGATATGTGTTAATCGTTTCAGATGAATTATTTGTGTTGTAATGATCTATGAGATAATTCATGAGCTATACATCCAATTGATTTCCCTTTTTGTTTTTGTTGTAGAAATCACTTTGTGCAGAACTGATGGCTGGGATCCGATTCGCTTTTAGATGCAACGGTAAAAAGAAGGCCCCTCCTTCAATGGAACATAAATATATTCCTTCAACGTATCCTACTGGAATAAACGGACAAATGATACCCATGACAGAAACAGTCGCATAACCAGCAAACTAAAAGGTTTCGATAGAACCAATGCGACGTTCATGTTAGTCGAAGGTGTCGGCGGTGATGACGAGGTCCCTGCTCTTACGCTTTTTCGTCAAAATGATTCTGATTGATTCTAGAATGGAAAAATTGAGAAAAAGTTGATAGACGTTGACCGGGTATTGGTGTCATTTAAGATCTACATCAACGGTCTTTAGTATTGCGTGTTGCATGGCTCATCAAGGGCGTGGTTTGGTGGCATATTCAGTACAAAAGTCAAGTCATCTTGAGCTAGTTTAAAGGAGAAATTCAAATTGGGCCCCGAATTATTTTGTTACGACAGGGGCCGTGGAAGACATATTTTTGTGCTCTGAAGACCATGTTGAAGAAGAGAAAGGATATTTTCATTTATATATACTTCCAGTCAATGTGGGAAGGTGGTGAAAAAAATATATTTAAATGCGTAAACTGATATTTTGATGAAGTCACGTACAGCACACTTTACTCTAAAGCTCAAGGAACCTTGTATATTCACCATTATTATGGTTATCACAAAGCAAAGCCAGATTCACCTATATCATAAATGAAATGATTATGTATTACATAGAATCTCAGTATGGTATGGTAAGTGTGGGTTTCGTGAATATTTATTGTGGACAGACAGTCCTTTGTTATAGGTCTTCCATTATGACATCATAGTAGTGGACATGCTATGCAACAGTTAAACTCTAGAAGCATCCTGGTGATGTTACGTAATCATAAATCAACTCTACTGACGAGACTACACTAATAATGATGACAGGCACATTTAGCTATGGTTCAAATATCGCGATTTTACTAACATTACAATGTTACATTGTTGCTGTGGAGCATAAAATCTTGATGTTGAAATCTTGATGTTTGAGTTTAAGTGTAATTGAGCCTGATGAGAACTTTGGACAGACAAAAAGACGTTCTTCATTCAGGGTCAAAAATTAAATGTGATTCTTATTTTGTTTCATATTTTTGATTTGCCGGGATATTCTATGTATTAATATTGTACATATTGGTATTTATTAACGTGTGTTTATCAGCTGTTTGTTGGACACTGTGTACTTCCTTCATACTTTCCTTGTAACGGGTATTGGTGTTGTTACTCGTTTGCTCGCGGTTCATACATTTACGCATTTGCAAATTTCCCAAAATACGATGTACCAGTGCAATGAACTTTAGAGGGTACTTCACGTATAGGGTTGCTAAATTAGAAATCATTTTCGGCAGCAAATGTAATTTTGCTTTCATACACCAAATTGGGCAGGTTTATGACCTGTTTATTTAGTTGAACAGCTTGATTTTAAAAGACATTGATATCGACTGAGAAATATGTGCTGTCTCGAGTAATTTTCACATTTCATCTCATGGTTTCCCACTCTATAACAAAAAAACAAAAAACAAGCACAAAACAAAATCAACTATATAGGACCTAGAATCATGTGTCATGTTGCTATTTATGAACTCCAAGTTTTCCTCTTCGCTTGGTCTCTGACCCTAGTACAGGACTCGCAAACTTCTATGTTTATAATAGTTAAGTACTTGATAGGTAATCTCTATTTACATTACAAATTTTAGATATCGCGAAGTGTTTGCAACAGGGTTATCAGAAAGCTGTAAATTATTTTATTATCTATTAATATACAGGTGTTCTTATCCTATCTGTTTGTGTGGGCTGAGGCAGGTCTCATGTGCTTTCATACTACTTTATAGTTACGTAGTAATAAATAATCAATTTGTGTGATATCAATAATGATATGTGTAATAATGACTAGTTTACGAGCGCACAGTCCTTGCAATTCCTGTACTATGACGTGACGTAGAGGCGTTAATGTTTACTTCACATCTATTCACATACGTACGATAGTATATGTTGAAATATAAATCTAGGGAGAAAGGACTTGAATGAAAACACTTAAAATTGGAAGAGTCATCACTCGACAGCGCAGCGTTGTATTTCAATTCCCATTACCACGTCACATTTTGAAATAGGTGTAATTAACAAAAGCTTAGACTAACCTATAATAAATGATGACCATTTTCTGCGCGTGTTTTTGTTCTTCTTTCATTTAATCGCTGCAATCATGATCATAATCAATTCCTATTTGTTATAAAGTATTACATGAGGAAGAATGATACTGACATATAATGTATATCACTTTATAAAATAATCTTGATACATCAAAGGGATAATCATTGATAACATGTTACTTGAATTAGTGAATGATATGAGTTAGGCACGGTATTGCTAATATGAAATGCGTGTATGAATATATAAAAACACTGTTTTTTTCAAAATCTGTTTTTATCGATTCATTGTAAGCTTACAACATAATGTTAACATACACACCTTGTTGAAATTTTATATCATAAGAACTTTCTTGGCCTTTTGTGGTCAGAATATTTGTCATAATTTGTTTGCCAGATTTTCATGAATTTTATCCGTTTATGAATCTGTTGATTTCTAAAATGATGGGTGTACATGTAAACATTAGTTCGCCTAAAGTTGTACTTATTCTAATAATCATGATAATAAATAAAAACTCCCATATTCCTACTTTTCTATTATATCTGACAAAAAAGAAAAGTGAAATTACTCTGTATGAATTAAGATATGGACATCATTGTTTAAAGAAAATTCGATTTATAGAATCACCATTTTACGTGGTGTCATCATGCTCTGAAAGATGACATCCATTCTGCACTGTTTATATTTGAGAACATCCAAATGAAATTCGTGTTTAAATCACTAACATAACTGGCTAGCATATAATAGTCATTAAAACTCGGCACCGTAAGCAATAATTAAGTTCGATAAGCAATAGCATGAAATATCACTGATGCCATATTGTAAAATCAATTCGATAGTTGCAAATCAAGGCTTAATTATCAAAATATATTTATGAATGTCATGTGTTATCTGTCTTATACCTTTAACAAAATGTAAAGCGTTAGTATTTGAGCGTTTCTGTGACGTCAGCATCGTGATGTATTTGGGCAACACCTCGTACATGCTTGTAAACCCATTCAAAGTTGCAATATTGCTTTTTCCTGCGCGTATATCGATTAATAATAATAATAATCTTTTATTATTGCTGACACGTGACGCCATAGTGTGATGATTAATGATCAATGATTATCTTCTTTCGATTTGTGTTTTCTTCATTTTGATATTTGTCTTCTTGTGTTCTGTTTGACATCTTACAATTTTATATATACCTTTTTTTCTATTTTGCAAAAACATATTTGTATAGCCGTTAGTTGACATAGGGCTTGTAATGGTTTAAGAGTGATACAAACATTATTTGTGCATCTTCTTTCCTTCATCCTTTACAAATGCTTATGATATCATGGAAAAATATATATTTACAGCAATTCATGATTTTTTGAAACAAAATTTGTGTCAAACTGACAGGCTCAGTATAAAGTGTGCGACTTTAAAAGTCAAACACAATTAAGACAAGTGATGCGTTGAACCGATTCATTTTTAAAAAAATATATATATATTACGCATCTATTTAAAAAAGATACTATTTGATTAGACTTGTATCCTTTCGCCGGTACTATTTTTGTTCTGAAACATAAGAAATATGAAGATATTGATAATCAGTTTACATGTACTCATCACACTGATGCACAGACATGTTTAACAGAGGTGTATTTCATTGAGAAATGATGGTAAAAATATCCATGTGATTATATTACTCGGGCCACACACGTAATATATTATGTAAATAGAAAAATTATATTAAAATGATAGGTAATAGTTTAGTCCAAAGATGATGCCATATTACTTTACTTATTGGTTGTGATTAGCGGAAGAAGCATCTCTCCAAATCATCGGAGTTTGTTGAAGGAAACTACATGTAGCTCATACTAGCGAATTCAACTTGCGTAGATTATAGGTCAATGTGGTTCTCATAATATGATTATTTCTATTGTATTTCCACAATATTCTTCTTTGACAGACAAATATTATCCTTATTCAATAAAAATTGCTAATTTATATAAAATAAATTGAATTTCCCTCTTTTGTTTTCTTCTAATGAAGTGATTTCTCTGGCTAGGGTTATAATACTGCATCAACAACATCAAGAAAAAACAACTGCAAAGGCACACTATAATACATGTAATAGAGATAAACATTTATATCGCTTAAAATTAAAAAAAAAATGGTTTCGGGTTTGAATCAACTTACCAATCTTACCTGCATAATACAGAAAAGAAATGAAAACGATATTTTCTCCCTTTTAAAGGCACTAATAATTCAGAATTCATTAGAAACATAATTTCACTAAATCCATTCTAACAACAATATGGTGAATAATAATGGCAGAAGATAATCGAATATTATCCGTTTTAGAAATGAGTAGCCTTCTTCTACATCTTATAAACACTAATTACTACAAGATCTAAATGACTGCGAGTTTTCAGGAAAAAAAAACTATGAGTTACGAGTTGGAGTGGGGGAAGAGATACGGGCATGATAAAAAATAGGGATTGGAGAAAGGTTTGAACAAATGACAAAAAGAGAGGCATATAGAATGCCGTGTTGGAAAAATGTGATAGGGAGATGGCGCCAAAATATATCTTATCTCCATCAAAGTAATATATTTCATGGTGCGTGTTTGACCGGGTGATGGCGGTAGTAAAGGATAAATACCTAGCCTTTCTTCTGGATATCCTACATAATTATATATCTCCTTTCTTTTTCGCAATATGAGGTCAGAAGTCACCCATGACGCTTGGATATGACGGTATCATATTCAGATATTGACAATAAGGGGCAAAGCGTGCATCCAGCCGTTTAGGGAAGAGGACACTCTCTTGTGTTGGGAAGGGGGTGGCGTACTTAATATGTAGATAAAATAAGAGAGAACACTTAGGCTAAATAGAGGGGGAGTGTGTGGATGAGGTATCGCATCCTCTTATTTGCGTAGTGCTTTCTCCTGTTCCATTCCTTTCTGTCCCTGTCTCTCGTTTGTGTTAGTTTGTTAGTTTATTTAATGGTTTGTCTTTTCCGATTGGGGGATGGGATGGGGCACGCGGCCCCCTGATCCTGCCCTATGGCTACGCCGTTGATGCTAATGAGGAGAGTTGAGCTCTCCGGGGATACATGAATGTGGGTAATAGATAAACGCCTTCACTAGGGACTTGGGGTACGTCTACTTTCATCTTTGCTCATGATCTATCTGACCTGCCATTTATGTCATCTCAGTCATGATCTAACTGCTTGCATGGCATTGGGTCGGACGCTCCGCTATTGCCTTCACCCCCAGGGACACGGGGAGAGGCGTGACTAGATTACCGCTTGAGTCACGTTGAGGAGGCTCTGTTCGCGATATAGCCCCCTTCACACTGTTGTTCTCAGACGTGAACGGCTATGGAATACGAATGAAAGAGTTTCCATTTCTGTAAATATAATGAGAAGCGCATTTCTCAATCGCCACGAGGTAGTAAACTTTGTATTAAATAAGTAGTATGAATAGGCTAATTGAAAAGCTACCACCATTACAACCGACAAAGTTTATTTTCGTAGCATCTTCCATTGTGGGATAACCGAAGAATGCTTACTAGTAAGAGCGTCCTACCACCATTACTAAGTTTGATAATGACACCTCCTTAGTACTGTGATCAATTATTAATTTCACGACTGGGTGAATCAACCATTTGTGTAGGCGGGGGTACATAGACTGACGGAATACGTACACTAAACCTATAACCTATACACTGGAATTGGTCAAAATAAATCGTCTACAAGAACTTCTCATCGAATCATGAAAAAGAAATACTGTGAAATGCGATTGAGATTCCATGGGCGTGTGCAGGATTTTGTGATGAAGGGGGCTGAAACATAATGTTTGGGTCCCAGTTCCAGTAGAGCGCAGCGTCTAACGGCATGTGGTCCAGAGGTGCAAAGCCCCCGGACAAAGCCCCCGGAAGCCCGTAAACGCCTCTCACATAATTTTTCTTCCACTTTTCAGACAAATTTTGCCTCAATATTAGGTTATATACAATGTAAAACTCACTGTTTCTTATGTTATAGAGGTTATACTCGCATTACATAATGATCGACACCTGTAAATATGGCGGAATCCTCAAATCCGTTTAGAGAGAACTTGTTGGCCGAGGTACCATTGTTACCATGAATATCGATGTACATTGCTATCGCGGGTTTGCACAATATTTTGTGAATAGATTACATCCAGCTATTACATGATTGCGGTATAGGAATTATGTTCCAATTAAACCAGAAAGAATCTCAATACGTTTGATTTAAAGTTCGCTGCGACAGGTATGAAATTCTGGCACTCTGTCCGTTCACTCCAAATTACGATATCTTTTATTATTTTAAGTACCGATGCGGTTACACCCTGGGTATCTATTTTGTTCTGCATCCGATTCCGCCGTGTTTTTGACGTTGTTTAGCATAAATGTGGGAAATATTATAACACGGTAATGATGTAATCTGATATCTTGCCGCGCGGGTTTTCAAAAGTAGGGGATTTAGACCCTTTTCTTCAACGACACGGCCTACAATGTTTAGATGGACCACGGTGACACACAATAATATTTATTCATTTATGAAATCATTGGTCTCTAGAATCATTCGTCTTTCATTTTCTTTCTTTCTTTCTTTTTGGGTCCATCTTAGAAGATGCCATTCGAAAAGAGTTATTAATTGTCTAACAAATATTTGATTACCACCTTTGAAAGGGAAATTTTAGCGACGTCGCGGTTAAAAATATCTTATTTACAAGATGATTTTTTTCTTCAAAAGCTATAATACAGAAGGCCCTTTCACTCTCGTGTCCAAATTATAACTTTTACCTTAACACTGTAGTGTGTATGAGCCTGTTGTAATGGAATACAGATATTAAGATACAAAACATAAACAAACGAACAGACAGACAAACAAACACGCACACGCACATTAATTACATGAGAACGTCATCTTTATAACAGCAATATATTATACTTAAAAGTCTGGTGACATCCAAATATAAGTGCAGGGCTGCATACAACTCATATTTTGTTATTCAAACATCTAAATATATTTCACAGATTTTTAAATATTAAAAAAAAAAAAAAATTCTCAGACCTGCTAAGCTCCACCCTAAAAAAATGTTCCAGATCTCATTCATCTTGTGACATCATCTGTCAATCATTAGTGAGCTAAAAAGAGACAGTGGTATGTAGCTTCACCAGAGCTGACCACCTGTTTACAATAGACCATACAATACCAACATAGGAGTTGCTATGTCAGACGTGCTGTAGCATCTCCAGGAAAAGAAAGGTAAAGTGGAAGTATTGTATGTTGTGAGCATGTGCTGAGCTGAGGGAAGTTACATACCACTGTCTCCTGTTAGCTCACTCATGATTGACAGATGATGTCACAAGATGAATGAGATCTGGAGCATTTTTTTAGGGTGGAGCTTATCAGGTCTGAGAAAAAAAAAATTGTTTTTTAATATTTAAAAATCTGTGAAATATATTTAGATGTTTGAATAACAAAATATGAGTTGTATGCAGCCCTGCACATCAACAGTAATCAACTTATATTTGGATGTCACCCAAACTTTAAAGGTACTATGTCCCATTTGCAGGCCAAACAAATGAAAAGATTAAATTCCAACGGCATTTGAAAGACAAAACTAATTTAGAACTTCCCTAAAAAAAGGGGGGCTTGAAAATGTCTTTAAGTGGGAAAATAACGACTATTAGTTGTCGAATCGACTTAGGAGCTATAGAGCCAGTAAGTAATAGTATGATTTTTCAGACCAATATACCGAATGGACGTACGTTTTATGCTGCGCAAAGATTCAATCAGTTTAATATTGGCCATTACAACAAGTGGGTTATTGATGTAGACAAATGCTCATGTACCCTTTACAGCTCATTTTATGTATGTTATTACCAAAGATGAAAAAAGCCAGTCAGTCACTCAATAGTGTCTGACAGTGAAGTCTAGCAAGTAAACGGGTTTCCTTGCATAATTTGAATATTAGGACACTGCTCAAGTTTAAATTTCACAGATAGAACATACATAACATATTCATAATTACTGCAAAGTTCTACAGAATTTGATGTTGGCTGCAAAAGGGACATAAATGTAGTATCTTTAAGGTATGCATCTTGGCAGTGATATGAAGATCAAAATATAAGACCTCGTAATATCGATGAAAAAAAATAATCACAAAGGCTTCAATATAACCTAGTGTGTGCAAAGGGAGGCATTTTTTGTAATATAGTATGCCAACAGATGTCACAAACTGAAACCAATCTCTATTTTATTTTGTTTGTGATATACCTTTACGAGTTTACTGTCCGAATTAGTTGTGTAGGAAACGGAAATGAGAACGCTCGTTGTGCCAAAAATAAAACGCCCTCGCCGTCCTTTTATATCATTCTCGCTGCATTAATACCCGACACTTTCTCACCATGAGGTATTATTCATCGAGTATAATATCACATCGTATAGGGAGACACACAGACCATGTTGACATTTGAGTTTAACAGCATATCCTTCAGCAGTTACTGTAAAATGTGAGCAAATACAACGGGATTGGGTGGTTCAAAAGATTCCGTGATGAAAAACCTAGATCTTGCGGCGCCTGTTTGCTCAGAACTTGCGACGTAAAATCTTTGTTGGATCAAGACTTGGTTGTCCGCGGGGATCTGTTCCGTATAAACCTGCACTTACGAGACAACTCGAAATGCTGCTGTTATAGCTGTGCTGGTCGAAAGGGGCCCGGTGGAGGCGGCGGTGGGAGGGTGGAAACAGAATCAGACAATTCCATGTGTATATATTTACTAATACTAGAAGCACACTGGTAGAATTACTGATTACGAAGAAGATTCTGATATGTTTTAAAGCTTTTAGATTGATCTGAGAATCCGTCGGGGTACACTCAGAATAACGAAAAGCCAAGTTTGACATAAAAATCTGATATATCAATATAAATCTAGAATAATAAATTGTCATCTAGGCCGTACTACGTCTTTTTTAACGCTTTTATTGTGTTACTGTTATTATTCATTTTCAACAGCGCACCTTCTAAAAATAACAGCTGAATAATTTATCTTCTCTTGCAGAAGCCCCCTCCTTACCCCTCCATTTCCCTTGCAGCTCTGTCCTCTTTCACCTCTCCCATCTTTCCTCCTTGATAATTACAAATATCTTTCCCTTCCCCTCATCCATCCACCTTTCTTCCATTCCCCCACTCTCTCTCTCTCTCTCTCTCTCCCTCTTTCTCTCTCCTCTCGCATCTTTCCTCCTTGATAATTACAAATATCTTTCCTTTCCCCTCATCCCTCCACCTTTCTTTCATTCCCTCCCACTCTCTCTCTCTCTCTCTCTCTCCCTCTTTCTCTCTCCTCTCGCATCTTTCCTCCTTGATAATTACAAATATCTTTCCTTTCCCCTCATCCCTCCACCTTTCTTTCATTCCCTCCCACTCTCTCTCTCTCTCTCTCTCTCTCTCTCTCTCTCCTCTCGCATCTCTCTCTCTCTCTCTCTCTCTCTCTCTCTCCTCCCTCCCTCTCTCCTCTCTCTCTCTCCCTCCTTCTCTCTCCTCCTCTCGCATCTCTCTCTCTCTCTCTCTCTCTCTCTCTCTCTCTCTCTCATATTATGATTCTCACCCCTATCATTCTATTATGTGCATCCCGTTATTCTTTATTTTGTCTTATCTCTCTCCTGTGTCCTGCGTAGTTTTCACTTTCTATATACATATACCTGGAACTTGTTCCCGTCCTTTCTTCAGTTACATTCCTGTTAAACCCTACAACTCTCTTATACACCATCTCATCATCCTATCCAATTTCAACCTTTCCTGTTCTCCAGATCTTCTCATCTCAATGCAAACCAAACCAATATCAGAGCCCTTTTTGTAACCTTCGAAATTCCTTCCCGTGTCTTTTGACTCCAATCTGGACTCAATGCTATTCATGTTGTGGGGTGACTGAAGGAAGGGAGATTGTGAGAATCATCGGGTGAGAGACTCGGGGGACCTAATGACATATTCCATGCACTTTGCACACCGGTTAGTAAATCCTCCCCAGACTGCTATGCCTGTGAAATCTGAGCTCAAATTGTCAAATTATTAATCCCAAATCCTCTACCTTTTCACCGTCAACGTGTACAGTCATTCTCATATACTTTATATGTCCTGGTGTCGTTAACGGGCCTCGGTGCACTGCGTTGCTGTATAATGAGAGAAAGAAGATACCGAACATGCTTTGCAAAGGGCACCCTTCTATATCACTAAATAAATAAGGATGAACGCACGCAATCCAAATACACCAACGCCCAGGGACGATCCAGGGTTCGGGAGGGGGCAGAATGTAGTATGACATTTCTTATGTACACATACACATTAAATACAACCGAAAATTTGCCCCCCTGAAAGTGCCCCCGTCAGCGGCACTGGAAATAAGATAAAATGAGCTTTGCAGAGAATGTTTGGATTTGTGCCCCCCTCACCCCCTACCTGGGGATCTTTGATCCGCCATTTTTATCGTGACCACAAATGCCCTATCAAGTCATTCTTTTCCATTCCCTCCATATTCCCTCTTTGTAAAATGAAGTAATGTAAGTGTCATCATTATACTGACGGTATAGATTCTTTGAACATTTTGCATCTGATCACAAGACTCCCATAATGATGACCATTAATCCGTGGTTGGCATCCACCAGCGTCCACCTCAAAGTTTTTAAAATTTATTTTCTCTTAAATTTGCTTTTATGTACATGCTATTTTAATAAATTTGTGAACTTGTCTGTTTCGTACAACGCTTACAACAAGTTACATGATGCATTTTTCGTGTATGAAAATTCACTTTATTGATTCACCTCTATACTTTCAGCCATACCAATTTCCCTTTTCTTCAGTTAGTTGCAATGTAATTCTGAATCTTCGTAGCTCTTTCTTGTCATGACAGATATGATAGCTAGAGCATACTAAACGTTTAAGAAGTTCATGACTCTTTGTTTACACTCGACAGTGTACCATCGGCAGTGGTAGGCAACATAATATAAACATTAATTTGGAATGACAGTGATTGCTATTCGAACAGAGAACAATTTGACCTGAATTGGGTCGAAATGCTAACTGCTCAAATGAAAAGAATGCAAGCAATTCAGACTTAAGAGAGCCTCGGGCTCAGAGTAAATATTTGCAAATAATGATTGAAATATTGATAGTAGCCTCAATGAAGCGGCTTTTTGGCGGTTTTTGCTACTTTTCGTGTCTGTTAGCGGTTTCATTTATTTTTTCCTTGATACTATAAAACTCATCAAAACATCCCCTCCGATATAATGTCATTCTATACGTTCTTGTCTAATAGCACGTACGGTATTATTGAAAAGCAGTTGTGGGATCGAATATGCTTTATAATTATACCCAACAATACGTTTCTTTATATTTGTATTGGAAATACACAATAAACACTGCAAGCTACAGAGTAGGATGTAATCTTTATGTATTTGCTAGTCACCTAAACATTTACCCTAAACCGATAAAATTATCAGCCCAATGCGAAAATGAATTGTTTCTAGCAATATCATAATTAATTATGTCTGTTGCTGGTCAAAATTGGAGATAGGCCTAGATAGAAATATATAGAAATGGCAAAGAATATAAAATTATATCCGTGTATACAAACCGATAGACAAAAATAAATCTGAACAAGCAAACAAGTAAGTAGGAAGGAATGCCAGACTAAAACAAATTTAACTGAAAATGGGACTTTTGCAGAAATTTACTAATATTTTTTTCAGTCAATATTTCCTGAAGTCAAGATGTTTGACATTTTAAGAAATCTAAATTCCTTTGCATCCTTTGCATAGTTGGACGTGAATTCCAAATAAACGGCCCTTGAGCAGATTTGGTAGAAAGATGATGAAAATCACTTTTAATATCAGACACTTTGGAAATTGAGGGCGTTTCAAGTACTGTGTGGGAGAATGCTACAGTTCCAATGAAAGTACTTGAGTAAAAAGAAGATATTTCCGTGAATACACATATTATATATTTTTGAGTCTACGAAGCTTAAACTCTAATAAACAGACAAGTCACGTAGGACCTACGACCGAATTGAAAATGTCATGTAGAAGGTAGAACGATGGAAATGGCGACTAGTCGAACATGGCCTCAGGGCAAACACCCTTTTAATCACGAAGGAACATTCTCTCGACGATATATTGTTTTATTTTAAGAGAAAAGAGAGAGTGGCAATAAAGAGAAATGGAAAAGAAAGCCATATAGACATGCTGTGTTTGCACTCCATAGCCTAAGACAGTGTTCTCCTGTTTACTACTTCAATTTATGGCTTTGTATTCTATTTGTAGGTTTATAAAAATGTAGGTTAAGGTCACGTTTTGTAAATCGAAGCATTCCACATCCGCACTGCATATCGTCTGTGAACATTATATTTTTGGCAATTATAAGCATGATAAAGGGTACATTCTTGATTGAAAAGTCAGAAATATTGTTCTTTTGATGAAGATGGAACAGGGAAATGAAATGGGTGATACTTTGAAATAGATTTTTTGTAGGCCTATTTTTTAGTAACAAAATTACATTCAAACCTGTCTTACAGTGTAGTTAACACCTTCCTATAGTGGCCACGTATTTTTTTCTCCCGTAAAAATAAATGCATGTTGTAGAACATGTCCAAAAAGGCTACCTGTCTACAATGGCCATTTTCTCTGTTTCCTTTGATGACCTTTATAGACAGGTTTGACAGCATTACCTTCTGACCGGTTCAATAATGTATGTACCGAATTCCAAGTGAAACCACATACGTTGGAGTGACTTGAAGAAAAACAAATCTGCAACATGGTCTTGTTTCCGAACAACACGACGTATTTCTAATGAAATGTTTGAAATACCTATATCCTATAGGTCAATGTGTAAATGATTTCTTGGTATATAAAATGATGTGACTAACGAAAAACATAGCAAAAAGCTTGTAAATTAAAGCTAACTCCTTAATAAACCTGTTCGCAACCATTCTTTAACCATACATTGCATTACATTACATTATTTACATTTATCTAGAGGGAATTTTTGACAACCGATGATTTTAAAGCAAAATCTGTGTTCAAGGTGGAATTACTTACTCGAATATACAGGTAGGTCACAAATTATTGCCGCATCCAGTTTGTCAAAGTTTCTCAAGATTGGACTGTCATCTCTAATTCAAGGGGGCATAATGTATTCTTGATTTTGATTCACGGAAAATAGAGACAATTGAAAATTGAAAATATGGGCTTCGTTAGTTGTGGAGGATGCTTTGTCCATTTATGTGGTTCATATTCTTCTACTGAAAGTAAGTAATCTTGATGTTGAGCATACTTTTCATTAAGAGCCATTTTTTAGATGGAAGAATAATGCAATACCGATTCCAATGACAACCACGATGGTAAAAATGTCCAAGGTGAAGATGTAGATGACGACGACGACGTCGATGATAATTATGATGACGAATAATCCTAGTAAATAAATAATTGTTATTCCGATAAACCTAACCAATGTTGGTCCAATAGTCTTTACTTGAAGCAGTTCATTTAATTGGTATAATTAATTAAAATAAATTTTCTTATTACACGATCAATTCGTCCTCTACCCAGCTCATATAATTCAGTTTGTCCCTTCCCAGTCCATCTACGGTCAGTTCATTCATTAGTTGTTAAAGTTATCATCTGGGCTAATAGGCGATTGTGCTAGTAATCATTTCGTCTACTAAATACATTTTGTTATAATAATCACAAAGCAAACACAGGGGTTCGTTGCATAGTCTATTAGAGCACGGTGATATCAGAACCCGCGGCTTATAGACAAAGCCAGCGTTAAGCAATTATGCATACTCAGACTGGCAATTTGACAAAAAAAGTTATATACCAAAGACGAACTGAGAAGTGAAAAATGGCATTTAGACGACCTTTTTTTTTACTACACCATGCGGAGAGTAGACAAACGGTTTTCTGATGGAATTAGAGTGAAAAAATGGATCGGGACAGTATGGCACTATATTGTTTATTTTAGTGTTTAATGAGCAATAGAATTATTAGCGAACGAGATTTAAAAAAATGAAGGAATGAAAACATAAAGTGATGCATGATCACTCATATCGCTGCAACGCCAGAGGTCGCTTACAAAGGAAGAGATTTTCTTGAGGGAATCGGGATCTAACATTGCCCTTTTTACACAGACAGGCATCAATGGTCAACCTATTTCACCAATCAGGTGACCAACATACACCCTTTTTAACAATCAGGTGACCTACAGATACCCTATTTCACCAGTCACGTGACCAACATACACCCCTATTTCACCAATCAGATGACCATGAGACACCCTATTTCACCAGTCACGTGACCTTCAGACACCCCTTTTTCACCAATCAGGTGACCAACAGACGCCCTATTTAACCAGTCATAACTTCATGCTTCTTCCAACTGTAATGCATCACTCAAGTGAAACATTTGCCGTAATAAGCATAACAAGACAGATGTTTTTGACAGTTCTTTTGCTCGTATGTGTGACACCTCTAAGATCAATACCCGGTTGTCGATATGCTGTCATGAAGTCGTCCAATTATCTTGGGATTTTGTCAGTCGATGAAGTAATGAAAGCTTCTAATGCGATCTAACTAAATTGGATGTAGGATGACAGGAAGCAGTCGTGTCCTCATGCTAAGTGCTGTTGGGAGCAAAGGGGAAGTCATTCCATATTATTTGTCGGAAACAATTTAGCTGGCTTTCGATGTTCTTCTCCAAAATGATAAAACTAATAATATAACATGAGATTTGAAAGGCACCGAATCCACTTGAAATCAAATGCTCAAGGCACACTTGTGGAGAAAAAAAGATCACATAAAAGCATCTGTATGATAAACAAAGGAGCAGAAGTAAGATAGAATATACAAACAAGTCAGAACAAAATACCACTTTTTCATGTTTCTCTAGAGCATAGAAATATTTTTTCCAAAGAGCAGCCATTTGTCCTAAATCCCCTTGGTTAATGTATTTATTCAATTAATTCATCAGTCTTAATAATTAGACATCTGATTTCTAGTAAAAAGGATATCATTATCACCCGAAAGCAGTGTAACATTTACTGCAACGAGAGTCATGTATAGGGTGTATAGGATATTTGCAAATACCCAAATCAATCGTAGCATATATTATTTCATTGTGCAATTTGTGATCTGTTTTAGAAAATGGAGAAAATTAATTTGACTGCAAACTAGTAAGACAATGCGCTCTTATCATCAGCTAACGTGGCTATTATACTTAAAAATATACAATACGAGATGAGATGAAAAGTTGGAATGGAAATATAATTAAAACTTATCAAATTTAATTTGAATGATGATAACGTGAAAAGTTTCATTTTTGAATATCAGAAGAAGAAAAAACGCCAGCTTAAACATGACACGTACGAGATGTTGCAATTACCCTCAATAGTCCAACCCTTTTGACATTCTTACGAGAGTACGTGTCATGTTTATATTGAATGAAACTCTTGTAAGAAATATCCGTCTCTTCTCCTTCCGCCCCACTCCCTTCTCTCTCTCTTCTCTCTTTCCTCATCACCATCACTATCTTTCTTTCCTGATATTCATAATCATCCCACTCGTTTATCCTGATAGTCATAACATAATCTTTTGTGAAATGTTTACGAGTTCAGTGCGAGGAATACATAATCACTGCTGCTTCCAAGTAGTACTACTTGATAATACGTTGAGAAGAAGATTGGAAAAAACGTCATCATGTTTACAAGACTTTCTAAGAGGAAAAGGTTATTTATCGCTCATGTAACCAATGAGAAAGGATTCCAAGAAATGATTACGATCCCATGTCGTCAGATGTTCATAGAAATTGGTATAAGCAAGTTTTTCTTCAGAGGGCACTCTAAAAATATCAAACACGTCGTATAAATTTAGAAAATGAAAGCTTTAAGGTGGATTGTTTGAATCAATTCTTGACGAAAAGGGTAAATTATCTAGAAGCTTTTATCGAGAGTTCATGGTTAATGACACGAATCTTTTCTCAGTAATTTCTCAGACCTCATATCACCCTGCTACTTAAGAGGTAATAGTCCATTTCATCATCATGATCAAGTAAAGAACGCATTTGCTTCTTTGTGGACCCGCCATGCACCCCGAGCATAACGACGCCGATCTTCTAAAAATCGGGAAAGTGCGAATATGGCGGAAACTCTGAGTAAATCATGAAAGTATATTTGCATAATCGACGGGATCGGATTGTGTAAACTTTAGCGTTTAAAAGAAAAACTAAAAGCAAAATAAAACAAATAAAGTAATCCAGGTCGCCTTAATCTGGTTAATGGGACCATTTAATTAAAAGCGTCTATTACCTCCTCGGCGAATGAATTAATTGACTTGCGGTGAGCATTCAAGGTAATATTGACTTACAGTGTAGCTTATTATTCACTTGCTATAAACACTGAAGCAATATCGATGTTTTAGACAAAGGAAAGACAAATTTTTCTAAGATGGTTGTACGAAACATATTCCTGCGACAATTTCTCGGAATAACTGCTATATTAATTTTCCATGCCAGTGGTCAACCTCATCTCCGGACCCAACACAACATACAACACTATACATTAACCTAACTCTAAACATTCACATTATTTTGACAAGTAAAAATCCTGGAGCAATAATTGTCGCCGGGGCAAATGTAGGAGAATTACAAGTTCCAGAAGGTAAGGGAGGTGCTGAATACTCACGTCAGTCATAGGTTACTCGCGCTAAAGATATTTAAAAGAAAAGGAAATAATCATACACATATCTCCGAAGCGATCATTGTGATCAAAACGACGAATTCATCTTGATCAGGGATATCGACAATACTAAATATGCAGTATTTAGAAAGCTGTATCTCTTCACTTTTCCTACAATAAATTATACAGTATTGAGAGAACATCACAAGAAGTAAAGAAACACCTAAACAAGTGTAGATAGAATATAGACATGAAATATTATATAACGGTAAAGATTTGAGATTTCGACGGTGGAGAGAAGATACAGTATATGCCAGACGTGTAAGCTTGATAACATACGATAGAGTGTTCATGGATGTGATACAGAATGTTCAATCGCGCTCTGATTTCTTCGATATAAACTAATCTCAACTTGATGACACATGTGAGGAGTCCTACTCGTAATAATTGTTGAAAATATATCTAACTGTGAGTCTGAATAGTGGAGTAGATAAGCTTCAGCCATTGGGAGAGCACTGTTGGATGAGGGGGCAGTCGTATAATGTGTAAAGCAAAGTCATCGAGGCAGGGAACCGTGTGGAAGCGATGGTATTATCTTCTTTTTACGTTGCCTTCCCCTCTCATTTTCTTTCTTTCTCTACCCCTCCCCTCTCTCTCTCTCTCTCTCTTTCACCTTGTTCACCAATAGATGGGGGCGAGTACGTGCCCATGAAACCTAGTAGCTACGCCACTAAGTCTAAAAGAAAACAGATTAGACTATCCGCCATGGCACTTATGAAGAATGGCGCGTAAAATAAAGAGTTAAACTCCATACCCAATGAATCTCCAAAAGACATTTATCTGCAGAACTTGTCGCCTTGTGTTGGAAGTGAGATGCAAGTGGGCTGTAATTGCCCAAATCTGACATAAGACACGGAAATGACCTTTTCACTCTACAATTTATATGTAAAATAGAAGGATTGTATCTATAAACTGACCAGTATTTGGGGAACCCGTAAAGGAAGGGTTAGATGTTGTTCCTCTTGTGTTACAGCAAAATGTAATGGAATTTTATTTGATCTTTATTAATAATTTAGTCTTCCCTGTTTCTATCCATGCATTTACATGCATATCCAAATATTGTAAACATTAACATGATTTGAAAGAGGAAGGGGATAAATAAGCGAAATTGCAATAATATTTGTACTCGTATATGTGTGTTGTGGGCTAGTGGATACGTCTTCGGACTGTGGATCACATTGTTCGCGGTTCGAGTACCGAAGTGACATTAATGGCCTTTGGCAAGACATTAATCTACATTTACCACTCTCCACCCAGGTGTTAAAATAATGGATACCGGTATGAAGGAATTCTTTGAATGCTGTGAGCACCGAAATCGGTAGACTAGCAGAGTTATGGTAATATTGGAGCGCCTTGAGCACCTTGCGTGGTGGATATGTGCGCTATAAAAAATATCCAATATCATTATTATTATTATTATCATTATCATTATTACTCTATTCCACATATTACATGTATGTGCATGGGAACGACTGGTTATTACGTCTGGTATTGGTACATTTCTATCATAATAATATTTTATATATTCCCAATGAAAAGTTGCCATAGCAAACCGAAAGTAATCCATAATTAATCCGAGAAGTGAACGAATATTTTTTCTAAACATGTTTCCAAAACTTTCCATGTTAAGTGGTAAAATCAAATCTTGTATTTTTATAAATCATTTGATTCGTGCATGTACATCCACCTTCATTGTTTATGTCAGATAACTAAACTAGCAGATGATTGAACTGAAACGAAATCAACTGTAAATGTGAAATTTGCTACCATTCCTACGAGGACAAATTTGCTGACCTCTCTAAAAAATCGCTGCACACTTGAACTTTCGTCTCGTTATATTAATCGTTCCAATTTTCTACACATGGCCGACTTTTAGTGATCCAAGGTAATTAGATGGGATGGCATTAACGTGTCAACAATGGATATAATCTTTTCCGTTTAATCATTGTCTTTTTTGGAATATAGCTTTAAAAGTATTGGACACGTTTAAAGGAATGTAGCTGTTCGTCTACGTTTATCGGGGATTTATCGTGCAATTGGTTGTTTTCATTCTAAGCAACGTTAAAATGTTGAACGTTTGTAATTGTCACCAAGTGAAATATTGCCAAGTACTTCTTAGAGTCCAAGTAATTATTTTTTGTGCCATCCTCTCATGAGAGCTTGCTCAGCGACTATTGTTTATGGCATTCTATACGATTATATACATGTATGTACTGTGTAATTAGGCCTATTATATTTCAGCAGAGCTAAAAAAGTAACAACAATTAATTAGAATAGGCAATGTAATATTGAAATACAGGGAAACAAGAAAAGCTTCATGACTGTGACTGACACAACAAAAGGAACCCCAAAAAATAACGAAGAAGGAGAAGAAAATGAAGAAGAAGAAGACAAAGAAAAGAAGAAGAAGAAGAAAAAGAAGACAAAGAAAAGAAGAAGAAGAAGAAAAAGAAGAAAAAGAAGAAGGAGAAGAGTTAAATGATTAATGTATATAATTGTATTCCAATGCCGCGTTTCATGAATTACATTCACCATTTAGACGTACAAACAGGGTAGGGAGTAGGAATAAAGTAGTACAATTTTATAACAGTAAATTCTTGAGATGTTTATAGACAAACACTAAAAGCTAATTGAAAGTATCGTAAGGTACTTCTCAAGAATGATGTTATTCTTCTTTTGCAACTTTATCTCATTTTGATATTCTTATTGCTGATACATTCATGGTGATATCATCTACCCAGTATGCATGTAGATTTGCTGTTGAACGTTTGTAATTTCATTTGATCTACTTTTACTTTCACCTCGAATGCATCTCCGAATCTTACCATCAATCCTACGAAAGAAAGCAATGAGCATGACTGTCGAGCAGCAATTATAGCTACAAGAGTCCTCTCCAAAAACTGGTTATATGTCACTCAAATATCATACAAACTACAAGGTGGCCTAGGAAAAATAATGCTCCTATCTCGTTGACGAGAGACGAGAGCTCACTAATTGATTTAAACTTAATTTAGAGTGACTCACTTTAGTCTTAATATTGTTCTTTTAGATGTGTTGGAAGTTCTAGTTTAACGATCCCAATTTAACACTAAAAAATGAGTAAAGAGTCAAAGATTTCTATGATATTTGAAAAGCTCCCTTTTCTACAGTATTACCAGTGAATGTCTAATAAGCAGATTTCAAGTCGATTAGTTACAAAATTGTCTATTTAGACTGGTTCACTTCTCTCGTACTTTTTCTGGATCACCCTATCGCGGCATAATCACATAAGCAGTGCAGAACATATCATTACTTTAGCTTAAAGACAAAGACTCTTATTGCGTCCACGTGGTATATCCATCAGAAGAAAAGCACAATTATGACGCACTTTGTCTTACATGATCTGGAAAGAGAATTAAGAAGATGATTATTAGCTATCGGTATATGAGCATGAAATGCGTTAGGAAGATGCTTCAGAGGAATGTCAAATGGTGTTTAAAGACACTTTCCAGGTAAATGTAATTTGGAGTATCATAATTCATATCAGACAAAATGTGTAATTTTCTTTGTTTAAAGGCCTTGGATACTTACATTTTCATTTTACTTTTCAGAGATTTATCTACGTAGGGGCAGTGGTATTATTTCTGGCGTTTAGACCATTTTTGTTTAGTTCTTGATTTTGTTAGTTGTTTTATTAATTTCTTTGTCTTTACTCATTTCCCTCGGATGAGTTTTTGTGTGACTCTGTTTGAAATGGGTTTTAACATTTTTCAAGCAACATCATTAGTATATGAAAGAGAAACGTTTGCTATTATGGATATAATAGTAGGTCAAAGACAGACCTTCCTAGAGTAGTTTATAACCCAGTTTCGTCACTTAAACTATCTCGGCCTTTCTGATATTATGCCAATACCTTATTAGATTTTCGCAGAATCAGTTACCGACGTAGCCAATTCACTCAATTGTTAATATTCTACTGCTGTGGAGCCGTTTCAATCAATAATTAATTTGATATTTTCAGCCATTACTTAAATTTGCAAAATCATTATTATTTATACCAGAGAAAAACAAAGTGTTCTTAGCCATTCATAGCTATTTTAAATTGCTTTTTGGAAAAGACCGATAAATGCCACTTTTTCGTATATGCCAACAATCTATTTCCGGTTATTTTCCAACGAGAACAAAATTCGATACAAACACAAAGCTGATGCTCATAGAGTAAAGCTGAATCAAATACGTACCGACCGGGGGAATGGTGAGGTTCAAGACGAAGCAATCTTGTTCATTTATAGTCTTCCAAGAAGTCAGATGATCATCAATTCGACGACCGATACAATATCGACCAGGGACTCGTTATAGCTCTCCCTACCCGTCATCGTACTGATCTATCATTACGTGAATGACATCGACCAGGGGGAGAAATATGAGAAGTGTGAGAATGGATAACCTTGGGCTGTAATAGTGATTGAAGTGTCAGAGGTTCTCATGAATGCTGGTGAAAAATAACGATCAATTTCAGATGGGTATACTTGACTCCTTCCTCAACTAGACAAGTTGTCCTTGTCAAAGGAAAGTCATGAATGACGACCTTCAAATATTGAAAGAGGAATAAAAATGGATGTGCCCAATTTCATCATGAACATTGTCTTATATATATGTATTCAGTAGTGTATGAGTGTCAGGGTCGTTTCAGACTTTTCATCCTCATAACTATGGGCTATACGCCTGATAGAGTAATTATATTGTATATATCAGTATATTACACCTTGTAGAAAAATAGTAACAACGAGAAATTTAATTCGTCATTGAGGACGAATTAGGTGGTCTGTCTTTAAATTTGGTGGACGCTGATCTTGTTAAAGATTGTCACAGCTACAACATATCGAAATTTGAAGAAAATCGATCAATATTTACAGAGATACAATCAATTTTCCCTAAATATACTGATGTCATAATATGCCAATTCGGATTTTGAGTTCCAAGGCCATTATGATGACGTCACGCTATATTTAACGGCCAAATGAGACATGAAATCATTTCTCCGACTCATACTCTATCTAAATATATCAACAAATTGTGGGGTCAACGGGCATCCTAAAGAGCTATAATGGATTTTGTATAGGCATGTTTTTGCCCATATGTGCCATGTATTACAAGACCTCGCGCGCACGGACATTTATCTGGAACGGACGCTCATTACGTTATTAATGGTCATAAAGAGATAAACATGGTATCAAATTGTTCGGAAAAAAATGGGCAATACTATAATAGACAAAAAATGGCGATTCTATGTGCGTACGGCCATGACGTACGAAAACGCGCGCGCATCTGCGTGTGCGCGTTTTTGTGTGAAATGCTTAAAATGATCTGAAACGTACTCTAATTTGATCAAAAAGTGATTTTGAGCATTTTGAAATTTTGCGCACGTTTATTGACATGAAAATGACCGGACGGATATTGACCTTGATCATGATAAATATGAATGAGAAATGAATTTTCGTTATGAAGATATGATCATGAGTTGATTTTCACAAAATGGCGCCTGGATGACGTCATGATAACCTGATGAACATGAAAATGTTCGAGACACATCTTAGGACAATGACCCATGACTGTGCCAAAATTGAAAGAAATCGACTGGACCGATCATGGAGTTATGCTCTGCACAAAAAAGTGGAGAAATAAAAATAAATAATAAATAATAATAAATAATAAAGAAAGAAAATTCTGACGAAATTAATAGGTGGTCTGTTGACAACAGACCACCTAATAATGGAGTTTCATATTTAAATCAAATGGAGAAACTGAACGGTTTTAAATTAAGTGAAGATCAAGTAGAGTAGCAAGAATTATTGATACACAATGACAGCGTCAGTTAAAATAAATGTTTATGATCTCTTATAGTAAAACGATATTTTGGTAACTATACTTTCGTTTTAAAAGGTGGTCACTTTTTCTGATTAAAACTTTTTCAATCATGATTATATTACAGGGGAAGATGCATTTGATATCTAAATCTTTTTTTTGAGCAGTTGCTGATGAAAAGTCTCATCATGTAATAGCGTTAAAACATAAGCCAGTATATCTAGGGGTTACATCTAGTGATTTGTGTGAGCAATGAGAACCCTCACTCTTTACCGATGAAGTGTTTGTACACCGCAGTTTCAATACTGCTCGGAGTACGTATTTCAACAATAAACTGGTACTTTGGGCCCCATTCAATTTTTTTAGGCAGTGCAACTACCGGTGAGCTGATGGGACGGGATAAGGGTTCGGAATGCAGCCCCAAAATTCCTCACCCCGAAAATGAGAAAAAAAAAAGAGAAAGTGGAGGAAAGGATGAGAGAAGATATAAAATAATATATTTTATGATATCAAAAATAATATATTTTTCTGTATACAAATAATGTTACTGTTTCACCAAAGCCATGAAGCCGTGAAGCCATTATTAGACCACATTTTTTTAGGGGTCAACTCTTCCTGACTGTTATTTTGGAAAAGCTAGTGTTTCTGTATTTTGTTCATCTTTTTTATTATCACATTCGATTTTTGTCTGGATTTGAATGAAACATGGGGGAGTAAACTAATTAAGCCAGCCAGATCACTTCTTTCAACCTGATAGCAATCTATATGTCATGTTTGATGTATTCTAGTTTGATGAGAAATATAATCATACAACGATCCATAGGGGATTGAAACGAGTCGGGGGCTAGGGGACTGAAACCCCTCAAAATCTTAAATTCCCAATATCTGGGTAGCCCTTATTTCGTACCGGGGGCAGTGAGATTGTATTATTGCTATTTCGCACTGTTTTCCTTTTATACTTTAATAACTAAATTACATCGAAATGGTATGGATATAGGCAAAGCGTTTTCAATGACTTTAGGCGAAGAAGACACATCTTAAAATCATTATCCACTAGCTAACCTCTAATTCATGAGATGATTAATATTTACATACGGATTTATCCAAACTCCGATATAATTACTTAAACGGTTATTCATGTCAATGAATTTTTATTTAAAATGGAAATAGTGGTGAGCCCCTCGATGTAATTGTGCCTTTCCTCTATGTCCTAATCAGTAGCGGTTCTATAGATGGGTGCTCGAGCCACCTCCTTAATTCCTACTCACCAAACAAAGTCCTTATTTTATTATTCAAGCGAGGCACATGTAGAAGATGAATGCAAGAATCCTCAGACCCTCAGTCCCCTCCCCCCTCCCCCTCCTCTTCTCTCCCCCCAATTATTCTTATAGAACTGCGCCATGTGCCCATGTCGTGATCATCCATTTCCATTATCGCTTAAAGACTTGATGTCAACTGCACGATTCAAACGTGCCACAGTGCAAACATTATCAAACTCGTTATGTCCACAGCGTAGAGTAAATTGTGGTGAAAAGGGAGAGAACCCATGCATGTTCAATATGTAAACTGATTGTTCGTTTATCCGTGATATCTGTGACACTTCTGGAACTTAGGACTCCTTTTCCTCCTTTGAAAATTACGTGCTCATAAATGGGTACACAGAAGTAAAACATCAATAGATGAAGGAGGGGAGTGTGAAGAAGTACTCGATTCCCGCTCCTGACTTAGTATTCAATCTTTCCGCACTTGTTGTACTACAAGGACGAAATATAACAAATGTTTCTTCTTCTTTTGTTACCTACCGCCCAAAGCCACCTGTCTTACTTGTGACCCCTTAATTGTCGGATCAGGTACCAAATAATAAGTTCGGAGGTGTGCATCGTTGTTAAATCTATCTTGGTTCTTTGAAACTGGGCTCCTGTAGCAACCATTTAACATTGATTTGAATCTTCTTATCAGATAAGCATATTCGACTGGACATGCCAAAGCTTCATTCACTTGATATTACAAGCGAATTCAAATATTTCAGCATCCAACGTTAACTTGACATTTTAAAGGGAATTGATGTAATATATATTGGATACAAGTCATCTTGTATAAATGGAAGCTGAAAACATCGACGCTGGTATTGTGATATTCTACTGCATATCTGGTCTTCTTGACTGCATTTTCAATTTGATCATGGTTGGTGTTATCCGCCATCAGAAAGAGGTCCAAGATTACATGCGAGTACTTTACCAATGTCTCGGAGCCTGCGATTTTATCTTGGGCATCAACTGGAGTCTCTGGAGCCTTTTCTGGTTCTCATATGATAGCAGAGAAGTATGCACCATCATTACTATGGTCTTTGCGCTTGTGCATCACATAACGCTCTGGTCGGTCATGGCATGTCTTTGTGGTATCAGCACCAACCTCTATCTGCTAGTCACCAAGCCTCTGCGCTATCACACAATCGTTAGCGGAAAGCGATTCTACGTCACCATCGCATCAACACTAGCAGTGACCATACTGGCCGGTGGAATATATCTACCAATTCCAAACTTACCCACAATGGATTTTAAGATAGAGCATTGCCTTCGCAATGATGTTGCCACGACAAAAAGCTGGGCATCATTTATCGATATGCTATATGCCGTTATCCCTGTATGCGCAACTATGGTATTTACGACAACAATCTACATTCGACTTTTGCTTATTGCGCGGCAAAAAATGAAAGATTATCCCGGTCTCTCGGAGAACCATTCAGGAAAACAAGCCAATGATGAAGGCACTGGTATCGTTCGCAAACTCAACGTACACGTTGCTCGACGACGAAGAAAGGTGTACCCAACAGGATTCTTCACAATCATCCTTATAACGGGCTCGTTCTGTTTTGTATGGACACCACGTCTTATATCATACGTAAAACCGATGAATCCTTCTATCCTAGACAAGATATCTTCTAGCAGTACTTGGGTGCAACCCATCCTGTACCTTCTGACCAACGCGGAAGCCAGGAAAATGTGCTTACATTTCTTTCGTCGCAACAAAGTTGGTGTGTCCCTCTTAAGACAGATTTAGATATTCATTGGAGCCATATTCAGTCCTTATTGACGGAAATAAAAAAATACATGAATTTCATATGGTTTAGACTGTTCGAACTTCGGAGCAATTACCACAAACTTAATAGGAAGACCCAAGTATAAAAAAAGAAGATCATCTACAGACATTAAGACAAGGAAAAAATTTTTCTGTTCATTCATCATCTCTCGCCTGGATTCATGCAACTCTTTACTCAGCCAAGTCAAGTCAAGTTAACATCACTGCAGCTAGATTGATTGAGCAATGCCGACCGTCAGAATACAAATCACTCAGGTTCCTTCGACTGACTCAATTGGCTACAGGTCAAAATGCAGAAACTCCACGCCAAAGCCCCTTCCTACATGTCCCTATTTGACTTATGTGAATGAATCGACCCTTGTGTTCCTGTTCATACTCTCCGATCTCAACAACAACCAACAACAAAGTCTCCACATAGTCCCACGCAGTGCACGCACCCATACTCAGCGAGAGATCCCTGAGCCCTGAGGTACCACGACCACACCCTTTGGAACGGCCTGTTCATCCATGACTGTCACGCCCCACCCAGTAGATTCATTCAAGTCACTTCTGAAGACCTTTATGTTCACCTTATATATAGTTGATACTTATGATTGGTTAGGCCGAATAATACGATTACTGTACTAAGCTAAGATCTTAAATATTAAACCATCTAGTATGTGTTATTGTCTCTTGCCTTCATAAGTTTCCCGCCCCCCCCCCCCAATCCGAGAACGGAAGGATACCATGCGTGTTACCAAAATGTCCGGTAAAGGGGTACTTTTCGTGCGACAAAGTCCGGCCCGAGAATTGTAAAAAAAGGGGTGTATTTGACTTTTCACCCAGAAATTTCTTTAAAAAGGGGGTGTTTTTACTTTTTCTCTCTTTGGATTCCTTAAAAATTTAAAAAGAATATCATAGATAGGGGGTACATTGAGCAGTGTTCCAGATTTAAGGGGGTCTCCAAGGCAGGAAAAGCCCGCGAAAAGCCCGCGAAAAGCCCGCGAAAGGGGGGTTCGGAAATGTTGGCAGTCCTCAGATAGGGGGTGCTTTAAAAAAAGAGGGAACAAGCATACGCGTACCCTAAATAACACTGAGTGGGGGGGGGGGATAAGTTTATACAATTTATTATAATAATAAATTGTATAAACTTATGAAGGCAAGAGTCAATATTCATTTTAATTGTGCATTGCCTTCACGATGTTAAACAGCTCTATTAAACTCCTTGAATGTGTTACTATTACGTATTGTGTATTATCATATCGAAATGTTCGTTTATTCGTGCCATATCATCACTCGTGTCAACTGATGTTACGGAATTTATTAATATGCGCGATATGAAAATTACTTTATTATCATTATTGTTAATGCAAGTACAGTTTCCTAAGAGTCATTTAAGACTTGACTATGACTAGAATTCGAAAGAAATGGAAATCGGATTAGATGTGGGTATGAATTTAATATGTATATACCATTCCTTGGGGTCGCGAATTTCCTCATAAATAGTAACATCGGAGAAATCCCCCAAATGCTGCAAATCTTAGTGACGTCATACTGGTCGCAAAAATGACCTACAAACTAGTAGCAGACTCGGCCTTTTTTTCGATTGTGATACAGGATCGTCGCCGTTTGAATTTCAGGAAATACTCTCTACATATATCTATCGTCGAATAATAGGCGACAAGAATGGTCCGTTGATTCACAAACACTATTATGTTTCCTCCAATATTAGGATATGACCCCTTCTCTCACGAGAAAAAATCTGACGAGTAAAGAAAAGAAAAGAAAAAAAGAATCGTCTTTAAATGTGAGACATACTTCGACCACTATCCTTTATACCATCTTCAGGGACGCCCTTGCATTGTAATTTGTACATGTGTATACAAAAATAATCTTACAATCACAATGATGTTTAAGAATATTATCAGATTCACGATACAGCAGATATCGAGATAGTCCGAGAGGGATTACCTGAATGGTATTAGTCAACTATGACATGATATTGTGGGGCGCCCTTATGGTTGTGAATAAGTCTTTCTCTGTCTTTCCCATGTTTTTATCTCCGTCTTCTGTTTCTTTGTCACTCCATCCTGCTCAATTCCCAAGCCAGACATATCTTTACCTCCCCTCTCTTCTCTCTCTTTTGCTTCTTCTCAATCTCTCTGACTCAGACAACAAGTTATACTCTGTCAGCAGTGTTATAGCAACATCTCTTATTGCAGGTAATCACGTGACGCATGATTGATCAGGTGACACCAATGGCGGCATTACCTCCTACTTTTATGACATGTCATCCGTTATGGAGCCCCTCTGTAATTTCATCCTCCCTGCTTTCACACTCCTTCAATATGTTAACGCGTCTTTACTCATATTTTCTCGTTTATTTCTCCGTGCATGGATGTCTATCTCCCTACTGCACATTTTCACCTCATATGTGTCATAGTCTTTGATAATATTCTTCAAACACGCATCTAAAGGAGTAGTATTATAATCTAATCTAAGTTAGTTATGAAACAAAATTAACATTCAAGTTTCAGAATCCCTTCTCTCTCTCCTTCTCTTTCCTTTTCTCTCTCCCCCTCTCTCCCACTTTCTCTTTATTTTTGTCCTTCTCCCTCTTATCTTTCTCTCTCTTCCATGTCTCCACTTCCTTTCTCTTTTCTTTCTCTCTTCTCTTTTCTCCATTTTCCCTTACTTTTCCCCCTTCTCTCTCTTTCTTCTCTCCCTTGAGAAATTATACGACATGTTCAACATGCACAACCAAACACCCACATACACCCACACTCACTAAAATATTACCACACGCCCTCCCCTACACCTACACATCCATTTCCTCATTTTTCTCTCTGTCTAGTTATCTCTCTCTCTCATCGAATCAATTACTCATTCCAGCAAACGATACGAATGCTTGATATTGAGCCCCTCTGTTGGCCGCGATGATTCTGGTTCTGATATATGAGCAGTGATGGATTATTTTCACATTTCCACACATTCGTTTTCCACAAATAAAGAAGGGCCTAGGAAAAAGCAAGCTTGTAAAGGTATAAGAATATTGTCCAGGGCAAACGATCAATGTACGTTATTCCTATTCTTTTTCAATGTACATAATAGCTAATGAGCTGCTTGAAAACTGATCACTCCTCGAGGTTATCACTTTTACGATGTGTTCCAATATAGACGTGTCGTAATGGAGTGGTTAAAACACCTGACTTGAGATACGAAGGTCGTGGGTTCGAATACCGGCACGGCACTAATGTCCTAAAGCAAGGCATATTATCTACATTGCTCCAGTCCACCCAAGTGTTGGTACCCGATAGGATGCGAAAATCATTGTAGTCTGATCAGCACTGTGAGCGTCTGTGAAAGGGTGCCAGGTCGGAATGCTCCCCATGGAGTGGAGTATGTGCATACAGTGTGTGCAGGCAAGCTTAAACCCGATGACCGGGTTAATGATCTGTTTAAAGCGTACACATATCGTTCTAAGTGTACTGCCATAAATTATGTGTAAGATAAATGATATTACTGTAGTGAGCGAGGTCTACACCGACTTTAAAAACTGTTTAAACATATTTTAGAAAAGGAAATATTTAACAAAAATTACGGTAATGTATAATGTCCATTGAATGTTGCTCCTTCAACAAACATTCTGAAGCTTCAAATATCGATTGTTGCAGTCGACAACCATTCTTACAATTGATATCGTTCCTCCTCCCTCTACATGTACGTTTTCGAAAAATATATCAAGATGGTTTTCATATCCAAGCCACAAACCTAACAAGAGGTAAGCGTCCTTTATTCAATCATGTACTTCCAACTGAATAGACCAGTCCCATCGCATGCAGAATCATTAAGAGTGCGCGCGCAGTATCTTTTTCTCGAGGTACTATAAATAATTGATATTTTGTAAGCAACCAGTTGACTCTCAAGGGGTACCACTGACAGAGCACATTACTACATGTTATCAAGGAGATGGGTAGTGAGACGTTAGTATGAATGCTAATATGAAAGTACGACCTTGATGGGATCGACCGGAGAGGACTACTGGGAGGCACTATGACATTATGGAAACACCTTTAAAACCACCCTCTGCTACGAGAATCTTGTTAAAGAGATCTTCTGCATTGATCATGTTGAGCATGTGCGTTAAAGAGAAGGTTGAGTTCTGGGAAGAGGTGAAAACAATTTGTGAGCGTTATCATTGTTATTATGCAAGTGTGGAAGAATACCAGATAAAACATGTTCCCTCAGAAGCATGGCTCTTCAAATGCCTTCATATTCTAAATATGGCATGTAACAACATAAAAATCGGGACGGATTTTTATGCTACATGTTCATGTAGTCCCACATACATCTTTCTGTGTACAGTGCTTGTAACTTTACCAAGACTGGACCAAATTTCTTATCATTTTGATGATTCCAGAACCTTGCAGTACACACCAATATGCTAGATGATCAACCTTTTCTGATCGATTCCACACCGTTTCTTTCACAATGCAATCGCATGACCAGAACTCAACTTTATCTTTAAAGCGTATGTCTTGCAGTCGCTACGAATGAGGAGCAAATAATTACCGCCATTTGTGTTACTCCGACATCATTACTGTTATACCTTCAACAACCCCTACTGTTTCATGTGCTAACATGATGTCACATATTTACCATGAATACTTGTTTATGAACAGTAGCCATGTTTATAAGCTCAAATTCACCACTGAAAATATCACACAATTGTTCAATATTATCAGGTTTGGACATTGACATTACCTTACGAATAATGTCTATATTTGAAGTTTTGGGAAATGACGTGGAAAAAAAAACGATTCTCAGGTTTTCCCCTTGGTCGATGTCATGACATTTATTTTCATCTTGATATTCTTCTTACCTTGGCTACTGTGTCTTCTTCGAGATATCATCGATAAAGCGAAATATGTTTTGATCGTCTTTTGGTCAGGATCATACCCCGTCTATCTATTTATAGTGAAATATAACACCAAATCGTCTGGAGGAAATACCATATTCATGTCATCAATGACTATTTGATTATTCATGTGCATTCTTTTAAAATGGTTGCCATGGCAATTAATTTGCATGTCACATAAAAAAGAGCTGTTCTTGTTTCGTTTTCCCTTTTTTGGATAGCGCATAATTAGGAGCCACCTCCAAAGTGGTTGGAAATCATAATTAGCTATAGCTCGGCAAACCATTGTCATTGCATATTAAATTTCAAGGAATAAGTCGGTCTCACCAATTTTCATCGAATATGACGCAGGAATTTTCATAGCCAAGCTTGGATATATCTCGGTGGAACCGCCGCCCACATAAGCTTTCTCGGCTGAGCCTCAACTTGAAGGAGACAGTCCGCTGTCTACATGGTCTATAGGCAATCTTAATCTGTATTTAAAGCTTCTAGGCTTAGATTGAAACGAATTCAAAATATTAACCCCTCCCCTTTATTTATCTCTCTCTCTCCCTCTCTGTCTTACTCTCCGTTTATCTGTTCTCTGTACTCTGTTTTTTTCTTCTCACCGAACCCAGCGATTATAGGAGCTCTACCCATTCATGATCTGGTCATATCTTTTTCTCCTCCTCTCACATTTTTTTTCTCCTCCTTGCCCCCAAACAGTGTCGTGACCCTGATGAGGACATCTTGTCGAAACGTTACTCAATAAAATGATAAATATATGAATTGAATAAATCATTTCTCTCTCGTCGCTCTTCATCTCCCTCTCCCCTCCCTTCTTTATTTCCGTTTCATCTCATTTCTTCTCCCTCCCCCTCATTCCATCTCTCTCCTTCTGAAATTCTGTCTACATACTAAGTACTTTTTAAAAATTATTAATGTCACTTACAACTCCTCTTTTTGTCTCTCTTTCTTTCTGTCTCTCCCTCATTACTCTATCTCTCTCTTTTTTCTCTCTCTCCCCTCTCTTACTCTCTCTCGATTTTGATCTCTCTCTCTCTCCCTCTTTTCTCCCTCCCACTCATTCCCGCTCATCTATTCATCACCGCTCCCTGCTTTCTAAATCTCCCTCTCTCTGTATCTGTCGTAACCCTCTCTCCACTCGAGACAATTTCATTTATTTATTTCCCCTCTCTCTCTCTCTCTCTCTCTCTCTCTGTCTATCCGTTTCTCTGCCTCTCTGTCCCCCATCTCTCTCTCTCTCTCTTTCTCTTTTCTTCCAATCCTCCCCACTTCATAAGCGGCTTCTGGGAGATTGGAACATACTATGCATCATTTATTTGGCGCCTAGATAGAAATTAAAATTTCAGAAAATTTGAAATATTCATAGTATTCGGCTTTAAAATTCCTTCTAGAATTGTCTTGGGACTCGTCATTATTTTCTGACCAACAGTGATGACCAGTGATATGGGTGAGATACATCGTTTGAAAATAAATATATTTTGGCGAGGTTATAAACTCGGATATGTAAAATGATATTTATCAATTGTATTATGGTGCATGTTGAGTAATGGGCTATACATTCCCAGACATACATGTACTTACAGAATGGAACATGGAGGGCAATACTAAAGAATAATGAAAACATAAGAACTAAATAATAAATAATAACAAATAAGCAAGATATCAAAGACGAGGGGGGGGGGGACGACTTTGAAATGAGTGACAGAAAAGTGAAGAGAGAATTCAAAGGAAATGCTGATTAAGTACAACATATCACGGACAAAATATTTTCATTGTAGGAACTATTAAAGAGGAAGCCAGACATCAGATCAAAGAACAGATTTCTGAAGAAATACTCCTACGTAGCTGCTAGGATGCTATCTCATCATATAAAGTGGCTTTCGAGAGAGACGACGACCAAGTGAAGAGGATAATAAATCGAACTGTTCAGTTGATGATGAAAGGGAAATGATTGTTTCTATGAATGACAGGGCAGTGCTCTCAGTGCACCAGAAAAAGAAGGCGATCGATAAAAAAGGAAAGTTACAAGCAAACAAACAACAGCTCCAAAAAAAAAATCAAAAAAAAAATCAAAAAAAAAAAAAAATCGAAAAATCAAAACAAACGCTCCCCACTAAAAGAAAAAAAAAAAAAAAAGAAATCTCACGGAATCCAAGACGTGACAAACATTGTCCATTGTAATTACAGGTGTATTTCAATGTGGATATAGAAATGGCTGAATTATTTCATTATTTTAAATAGTGTATAAGAAAAAGCATACGTTAAAATGGTTAGTGGAAATAGTCAGCGTTTAGTGGGAGAAGGGGGAGTGGTAATTCAGTGTTTGTTAGCATTAAATATGGGATTTATCATTTATACAATTTTTATGGAACACCGTGTAACCCGGTCCAGCCATAAAATTTGATAAGAACTGTCCTTTGACCAGTCAACGCTTCACTCAAATTCGGAAGTCATTCGCAATCATCATCATCTCCCTGTTCTTGTATTCTCCTTCTGATCTATTTGGTTCCTCCTAATCCTCCCCACATTGCATTTGTATTTGATTTACTAGATTTCTACGTCAATAGTTGCCTCATTATTGGAAACGGAACCGAATGCATCAATAGGTTCGCCCTTGTCAACAAGGTAAATCAAGAATATTTCCGGAATCATCTCAAAAGAACTCTCCTATATATTTGCACTATTCTGCACTCTGAATAACGAGTTTGATGAAATTTGTCAAGACGTCATTTTTGGTGGATATCTTATGAATGGTTGTGAAAGTTGAATATAAATGATTTAGTTTATCGATCATATAGATCAGAACTTCGATGACCTCCAAACCACTCAGTGTCATTATTATAACAAGATGTGAAATCTTCAGAGTTCGGCCTATAGGTGGAAGGATATATCCGACGCCGATTTAAGTACAAAGCTTTGGTACGTAAGGTGATAATTTTTGCAATATTAAACACGGTTATGTGTCAACATGTCAGTCGCAATAGCCCCCTACTTGAATATTTGACATGTGACATTTTTTTTACACATATTACACTCCTAGTATTTTCAGGGAAAATTGTAGTGACTAATTACATGTCTTTCTGTCAAATTATACATGTAACTTTTTTAATATGGAACAAAGATACTGATACAATTCTACTAAACGGACTTTTGCTTTACTCGTAGTACATCGTGAAATTCTCTTTCGTGAAATTAATGTTACATTGATTTTTTTTATTTTAACCCACTGTAATAATTTAAACGCATAAATGTCAATCGCAATATTCAAATTAGCCGTCTGGCTTTAGACATAAAAATAGTTTTAAGACATGAAAACTTTCAAAGCTAGCCACAACGACATGAGAGATGAATGACACCAAAATGTACTCCTTACTGAATTTCACAAATTGTTCAACTCCATTCTATGGATGTATTTGTCCAATGTATGTTTAACATGGATGATTGTTTCTCTCACACGTCTAATAAAGGCTCAGACATGGACTAAATCTATGATGGTTCGTTGGCATGGATGAAAATGCCTTGCAAACTGATCTAATTGAAAGTTGTCTAGCTGCAAACTTTCTTTGTAGTGCAATGTATCTCTACATTGCTCATATTAGGAATATGTCGCCTGTAAGTGTGTATCTGTGGAAATGATTAAAGAACAAAGAAACTGTCAAAGATGTGTGTGTGTATATGCACCTGTCATGCTGCTGACTGGCGCTATTATACCATGGTATGCCTTGTTTTGAATGTGTTATTACCATATCATTCACGCCCTCCTTCACAGTTTGGGAGCAGAAATCTGGAAAATGTCCATTCACAACACGCGATGGATTGGATAGCATTGAATTAGGTAGATGAGATCATGTTTAGATACGACACATGCTGACTTACCTTAACTACGTTAACTAGGCCATGCAGACAGAATGATTAGGGTCACGTGATTCATACGTCAGCAATTGGGGCTCTCTCAATTATCTAATAAAAATGTTTCACACTTGGTGATATTGTTTGAAGTTTCGATGACGGCATGTACAATTTTGGCAGCTTTAGCTGTCTGGGATTTCGGAGGACTCTTTGGATCCAGATTGATTCACTCAGTTAAATGTCGTAACGAAAGAATTTTACAAAACACGATATTATAGACAGAGAAATTTGGAGTCAGAGGGAAGGAGCTCCCACAACTAAGAAGTGGCGAACGGACATATGATGTAATGAAAAGAGAAATACAATTAGCCTATAAAGGGTATCAAAAGCGACAGTACATAGATATACATGAATGAGACCCTGATATGAGGATATAGTAGAGTTTCATTAAAACAACTTATATATAAATTGATTTACATTCTCTATATCTTCCTCAAATAAATATCAATATCACAAACACTTAATAATGATACATGTGACATTTATCTACTAAGAGAACCAGGTTAGGTGAAGAGATATTCAAACAAAAAGTAGAGAAAGAGATTATTAAAAGAAAGATTCGATGAAATGTCATCACCTTATCATTGGGGTAGACATTGTAAGAGTGTGATCTCTCCCAGTATTTTTTCACCTCCGATCTACCATCTAATTGGCTAATAGCTCGTGAGCCGGAGCAAGCACCACCTGACATAACAGACGGCCTCCTAGCTCGGGCTTCAACCGGTCCAAGAAACAGTGACGAAATGAGGCTTACGACAGGTGAATGTCTGCTGCTATAATATTACCTATTGTGGAGAGAATGTTCTCATTCTATTATTAAAGCTGGAGTGTTGCACGAGTCAATTCGATACAACCATAATATGTTGTTTGTTTCTTTAAAAAAATATAATAATTGGTTGAAAACATGGTAAGTATTGATTTTAATAGGTTATCCTTTATCCAATTTACCAAGATCTGTGTAAAATAACGATTCACCGAATTTTGTTTTGTCATAAATTATTTCATGTTGCCTAAAATCGTTATACGTTATGTTTTCATGTAGTGTAGAACATGGTGATTTACCATGACATTTTTATGTAACCCACTGAATATTTATTTGCGGTAAATAAGTTTAATTCAACCTTTTATGTACATATGCAAATAAAATGAGAAAAAGAAAAGAAAACGGTGTTCGAAGACAGATTCACATATCTCCAACTTTAAAAGCGTAATGACGACAGTTACCTACAGCTATGAAATCATGTCGAAATATTGGTTCATCGCCCGGCGGGGAAAGTATCGTGTCACGTGACAGATGAAGGTGTCAGCCCTCCTAACTATGGTATCGCTGAGTGTAACATAAACCTTGAAAATTCGAATTATATTCACCCAGGAGGCAAACTGACTAAACGGACAGCGATCTATATTAAGGGTGTTATGGGCCCTTGGAGTAGTTGGCGTACTTGAATTGTGAAATGAATAGCATACTTGAGCCTTATTTTCCAAGTTTAAGGACACAACCCTAGGGTCCTTTACCGTGAAAAGTAGATTTGTAGTGGGTGTAGCGGGAAGTATCATGTCTCTTGGAAATAAGTCATTTGAGGCGTCAGACCATAGTAACCTATCAATGATCTCCCTGATTATTTAATGCTAAAGATGATCAACTTAGATGCATGGGCTTAATGTGTGAATTTTAGCCTTTAGATATGGTTTCTGGGTAAACTTGTATAATGACGATGATGGATGGGCGATGGCTCAGTGGTAGAGCAGTGGTCTCGTAACCGAGAGGTCCCTGGCTCGAAACCAAGTCGATGCGCTAGTGCTCTTTGGTAATGCATTGATCCTCATTACCAAGTCCCTCGGAGATGAATTAAAGCCGTCGGTCCTCTAGTTTCTTACTTACAAGCATACACATGCTTTCTTAGCAGTCAGGTTAAAACTAACAAACCAACAACTGATGATGATGATGAAGATGATGATGGTGATGATGATGACGATGATGATGATGATGATGATGATGGAAACAGATGATGGTGATGATGATGATGATGTAGATAACTATTATGTTGATAATGGTGAGATAAAGTATACAATTTTAAAACACTGTGAAGATGTATTTGCTAGGCTAAAGAGGGGATATAGTATTAATGTAACGTCATCAGTGTTAAAAAAGTACCTTAGTCCTTAACGTCAAAGAACAAAATAGAAAATCAAAGAAGAAAAATCACACAACCAAAAATTTCTGCGGATTAATTGATGCTGAATATTAAGATATCATTGTCACTTTAACGCCACCAAAAGCGATCAGAGTGCTGACGACGTACTTCCCAAACGCCAAAATATATTAAGTTTACTTTTGGAATGCCTAAATTAGATAATGAACAAGCCGAGTGTAAACTTGGTTATAAAGAGCATCTCTGATTTCAACCACCCCCGACTGGTCACAGCAGGGTGATCTGTGATACGACTCAAATCTGAAGCTTGCATGGTATGTGAGAGTATCTCTCTGGGAGATGTCCCTATGTCCGTCCACTCTGTCCGTCACAAACCATCATTCTAGCTTTCTGCATATTAAACCAACAACCCATCGCAGCATTTGTTTAAACCATGTTTCGATGCTATAAAGGAGCCACCCCCCTCCCTTCTCAACAGATCTCTCTTCTTCCTCTCTCTTCTCTCTGTCGTCCTCCTTGTTTCTGTTTTCTTTATAATTGGAAGTTTTTTTATCATCAATTTGAAGTGCAACATGTTGAACAATTCTCCTTCTAATCTAATTATTGTTTCTGGTCAATTTTTGGTGCATTTATTGGATTCTTTTATATAATTTTGAACAATGCAACTATGTAATCTTTGTTTTTATCAGTCTTTAAACTATTTTACAAGGAATTGTCGTTCGATGAACCAAAATGAAAAAAAGAGGCCTACTCATTCCAGGAATTGTAGTGTCCGGACATGTTTTCTTTGGGAGTAATGGTCTTGCCGGATACTGACGATGACCACTGTTACACTGACCATCGATCGCCCCTGTCACCACAGCAGGTGTAAAAATGGCGATATGAGACTCAGAACAAGTTTCGAACAGCAGACGGAGACAAATATGACATATGCCAGAGAGACAAACATTCCAGATATTTCATTCACAAACGCTTGAATAATTGATAGTTTGCAAGCTATATAGACTTGTGAGTCCATGGAATGGAGGGAGAGGAGGGGGGTCCATACCTGCACCAATTTACGCCATTATCAGTGCTTCTTATTTTACTACCCTGTATTATTTTAAATGATTTATTTAAAAAGAGGGTTTCATTTGGCAAGCTAAATTTATCCACTTGTGTAGAACATTATGTTTAGTACCACGCAGCTAGGCATAATTTAATTAGTGCCGTTAAATGAGTGTGACACATGCACCAGTCCAATAGTACATAAAAATAATCAATCTATTATAAAATAATAAAATAACACGTTTTCCATGAATGGTTTTAACATTTAACGAGTCATGGACTTTAAATTTATTTCTCGAGAGAGAGATATAAATGAAGAGATTAATGCTTCAGTCACACTAACCGACAGTATCTATAAATATATATTAAACATATTTTACTCTCCTCTTGCTTTCGATGACTTTCAACTTGTTAATAAGGATACTATCTCGACAAGACCGCTTTAGTCTTTCATAGTACCCTTGATTCCATGTATAATGATTTGCATCGGTGCTGTATTTCTGATTTGTATGAGTATATGCTTTTACTGGAATTAAAAATAGAAATGAACTTGGACTTGAACTTGTATCTTGGCCGTTTGGGGTAATCTAGATTTTTCGTTCAATCTTTGTCGGCCTGGTGTCGGTCTCGCCGGTGTGATCGGGGTATGAGGTTCACAGAGAAACATACAACCCATTTTCGGAATGATGATATAAATACATTCAGCATACATATTTCATAGTGTTGAAAATTAAATACAAATACCTATGGAAAATCCCCTTCTTTCCTTATGATGAAATCATTTAATCTAAAAAGAAATGGAATGTGATAACCTGTTTTCAACCAGTACACAGATACGAGATACAAAGCTATGGAAGCACATTTTGCGAAATATATATGCATTGGACTGTAACTGAGTATATTTCAAATAAATTTACTCACATCGCCTCCAAATTTGACCTTTTAAAAATCCAAACTTTCTCTGAAAGTAGGCTCTTGGATATCTAATACTCGATATCACATTTAAAAAAACAACGATTAGACTTGCATTAGTCCAAGAAAATGCACCTCTGAGAATTAAAGTACCCCTGGTAGGACGGACCTTTTCGTTTCAAGGATGTTGTCACCTAAGATGCCATGCCTTCCAAAGAATTATTCCATAATTACATATATATTAAACTTTCATCTCTTGAATAATATCGTTCTTGTGAAGATCTCTGCATTTCACAATGTTTGCATAATTTGTCGGGTTGATTTTAAAATCCAATTCAGGAAGTATAGTGTCCTACTTACATAAAATATTATCTTATTCTTTAAAAAATCCGAAACCAACCTAAAAGGATTGTACATGGTTTCAGCACCGAACATAACAAACGATTGTCCAGAGTTGAATCAAGATTAACCAATAACATTTCATATTAATTAACAGTAACTTTTTATTTCATTATTAATGATGAGCAAATTATTCAATGAGAGTTGATAGATCTTCATCTGTCATACAATCATACCACGCCTTTAAAAATATGCATTATGTTTCAAGGAGATTATGAAAGAATGGCAATCTAAAGTTTCATGAATTTCATAGCCAATATTGATAACAAATTTAAAGTATGAGAGGTTTACTGTACTATGAAAATGTAACAATAACATTTTACTAATGCCAGATTATCAATTCTGAGATTTTACGGTAAACATTTACCAGCAGCCAATGGCTGAATTTCTCACAATTGAAAACAAGATTCATACACTGTAGCTTGAACAAAGGATTATGATAATGAGAAGCAAGACGTTCTAGTTGTATTATGATATATATTACGGCGCCGTGTCTGAACGGGGGCTTACATATCCAGATCGGATTATCAATCTCCTTATCTAAGTACATCTACTATGTTTTCGACTTTAAAATGCTATTTTCTACACCCACTTTGGCCTTTTTATGATAGTGCAAGACGGTTGCGTGCCCCTCCTACCAATCAATAGCTATAACAAGGTTAAATGCATATTACCAGCTTGGTGTGCGGACAACTAATAGCTTCCACGATTAAAGAATGACTGCACGGATTTCATATCGATCAGGGGTTTCTCCCTCGGGGCGCCAGAAGGGAGAATGAAACCATCTTCCTCCTTTCCCCTCTCTCCTCCTTTCTATGTCCTCTCTGCACGAATCTCTGTCAGTTCCTATCTTCCTCACCGTCTTTTTATTTCTTTAAATCTTACTCTACCTCTCTCTTATGTGTTTGTCTCACCATTTCTTTTACTACATCCATCTACCTCTCTACCCCTCTCATCCCTCCCCTCCCCGTCCCCTCACTCCCTCTCCCCTCTCCCACCCCTCTCTCTCTCTCTGTTTCATTTTCTGTCTCTCTCTTTCTCTCTTTCTTTCCCTCTCCATCTCTCTCTGTTTGTCTGTCTCTCCCTCTCCCTCTCCATCTGTCTCTCTTTCTCTCACGTTCTCTCTCTTTCTCTCTCTCTCACTCTCTCTCTCTCTCTCTCTCTCTCTCTCTCTCTCATGATATTATTTTATATTGATATCAATTATGAATTATGATTTTCATCAAGCCAATACGTGATGGTATAGAGCATGATGACTCCAAAAATTAAAGGAATTACAATTATATTTTCAATGTCAATTTCCCTCTCTTTTTCTAATATCTCGTTTTATTCCCTTCCCCATTTTTATCCCCTCTCTGTCTAAGCCTCTTTTGTTGTCGTATTCTCTATCTCTTCATGGCCTTACCTCTACCCTTTCTCCCTTCTCCCTTCTCTCTCTCTCTCTCTCTCTCTCTCTCTCTATCTCTATGTCCATAATAATATACAACATTCTGGTAGATTGAAGTATTGGAAATAAGCGGAAAGGTATTAGATATAGCATTCTTTTAATACAACACTATAAATAAAAATCAGTGCTTTGTGCTTGTGAGGTGGCGAATTTTAATGTGATCGGAGTAAACGGCAGTCTTGCGTCTAGCATTGCTATTTATTTCTAATTATATTTGTCTGTTCATTTTCTACACTGTTTCATTACCATAGGCCGTAGCCAGTGTGAAATTTCCCATACTGTATTAACAAAAATATATTGAAGAATAAAACTATGTATTTTTCTTTCGCATTTTCTCTTTAAAAAAATTAAAAACAGGTTCATAAATTGTGAAATCTAATATGATGAACGGTGAGCAATGAGACCCTTCTTTACAGCATGTCTAAACAAATATTCATATTTATATCGTAAATACGGTGGAACTTCAAAATGTTAAAATTATGAGCAGGAACGGGATGCTAAACTGACATATTTTCTTGTAATTGTTTTCTCAAATCTGTAGATCTGTAGTAAATGTTTGAACATGAATGTTTGCAAACATGTTGGATGGATTAAAGTGACGTGTCATTATGCTTTTAACCATGTCAGCAAATACAGGGGACACAGGGGCAGGTGTACCCCTCCTTAATCGATCTGCGTAAAGGAAAGAGAGAGAGAGAGAGAGAGAGAGAGAGAGAGAGGAGAGGGAGAGAGAAGAGGAAAGAGAGTAGAGAGAGAGAGAGAGAGAAAGAGAGAGAGAGAGAGAGAGAGAGATAGGATATAGAAAGGGACTTCCAAGTTGAAACCAGATGGATTTTTAAATATTCTTTTGCAACAATAACTTAAATGAATTTGTATATAGTCACATTTATGGATACCTTACTGGTATAGAAAATCTAATCTAAGAAAATCCATGTAGATTAAATACCAACATCAGACCTTATGGCCCTTTTTTGTAAACATTTTTTCACAATTAGTGGCGTAGCTAGCACAGGGCACGCGCTCCCTCTTCAATGTCAATGAAATGGCAAGAGAGAGAGAGAGAGAGAGAGAGAGAGGGAATGAGGGAGAGAGGGGAGACAGAGACAGAGAGACAGAGACAGACAGATAGACAGAGCGAGAGACAGACAGAGAGACAGACAGGGACAGAGACAGACAGAAAGAGAGAGAGAGAGTAAAGGAAAACGGTCATTCCAACACTCTATCCCCACTTCTTGGCCGTGTTCCCTCGCATTCCATCAACCTTGTAAGAGCGGTGCACCTTATGCTCCTCTTCAATCGCTAGGCACACGCTTTGCTAATGATAATTTCCACCTAATATCAGTTATGGACGCATTAGATTCTAGATGATAACATTGATAAACAGATAAATGATACATGGCATAAGTTCAAGCATGAAAAATAATCTATACTGGACATGCTGGAGGGGTCGTTGCGGGCTTACCCATTCAGCATTTTAAACTATTCTCCTGGCTTTGGCCGTAATGTGCAACATATTCACTTATAAACCTAAGAGAAAACAAAAAAACAGTTCTCAGCATTTAAAGGAGGATTGCTTTCGTTTATATGTGTTATAAAGAAGATAACATGTTTATTCTGTTACCATTTTGAAATAATTATCTCTATATGTTTGACGAGTTTGTGCCACATCACTCTAAATACATGTATGAATATATAGACTAGTTGCGTAGCGTGGGTCGAGCCCTTGAGTGGAACCATTACAATATTTGGGGGTATTGTACTTATAAGGCGGATGAAAGTGAGTATGGGGTGTAAAGTGGGTCGTGTCGTTTTATTCTCCCTGTTCCTCTAGTATCGCTTTTCTAACCCATGCGAGGGGGGTGACGTATCCCCAGCGTCTCCCCTGTAGCTGCTCCGCCTACTCCACTGCCCAGGTTCACTAATGTCAAGCTAATGTCGTAAGTTTGACATTAAGTATTCTTGGTGAAAAAACGTAATAGTTACATGACGTAGATAAGATTCATTTTGATGAGACTATTGACTAGCACCTGACCTGCTGATAACACTAAGCCAATCAATAAAAGATATTTCATTTCTCAATCGTGTCTCAATTCATACGTCATCATTCTAATTCCAAAAATATTTCCTGGTGAATAGTACCTCAGTCACATTGGCACACCGGCTCCAAACTAAATCAGATAAATTGCCTCTTAGCCATATGGGGAGGGGGGGGGGGTTGTTTAGTAAAGTAATGTCTTGTTGTCGGAGTGTTGTCGGTGTGTATTGGGTATTAACGTCAACTTAAACACTTCAGTACACTCTTAGAAATATAAAATCAAGTGCAAATAAATAAAAAATAAAATATTTTTCTCATCATATAGCCTAGTCAAAACTTGTTTGATCCATAATTTGTTAAGAAACAACAACAGCAACAACAACAACAACAACATAATCATCAGCAGCAGTAGCAACAACACAACGATAATAAGCCTGTGAAATTTGCCCGATGTAACATATATATACATGTACAAGCTTGCGATAAGGGTCTATTTCTCGAGCATACTCTGATATACCCACGTAAATTCCACTGGGTGGGACTACATGTGATGAAGACATCACATGTTATTAGATTGATTATAAAGGTTTTGCAGACCTGTTTGGTGTGCCAGCCAGCCATGATTCACTTATAAAGCATTCCTAGGCAAACGTGGAATACCAATGACGAGATGAACGAAAACCCCATGAGGTTAGAAATAATATATAACTAGTAAGTGGTGGAAGATTTATTTTTGTGTGCACATACGCATGGGAGTATGAAAAGAGCATTTTTTTAAGGGATGGGGATGGCCTACGCTGTTTGTTCGAATAACAACTTTCTCGTTTCTACATGTTTCGAGCTAGCAAACATAAAGAGCAAAATAAAAAAGCTACAACAAATCGCATCACAGCCCGAATATAGAGTTGCGGTAGCTTGAATATTGGTAATATAAATTCAATCTCCAGCCCCTCAGCAGCCTCGCATGTCATTGTATAGGAGCATTATTTGGGTTGGATTGCGGTCAGATTGAAAGAACGAGTATACCTAGCTGTGTGAATATATTGACACAAGATACACTTTTTTAAACACAATCACTGGTGTCTAAGGAGTATGTAGCTGAATAACAAACCCTAACAATTTATATAAAGTGTTGATGACATGCAAATAGTGTCTTACATTTATTTGTATTAAACTTAGGGCAATTCTCATCGTTTTAATGAGCAAATCAATATGATACATGTATTGAACAGAGTGTCATGGTACCTGCACTTTATCAACTAATTATGTCCAACAAATAATTAGCCTGTATTGTATTATTATCGTGTACTAAAGTCGAACTAAAATTCATTACTACATTAGTTTGGCCTTGGCAACGAATTGTATAGGTTCTGAAATATTGGCTCGATCAATAATCAATAATTAGCTAATCACCGAATCAGCTTATCAATTAAGGTTAATTATATTGTGTATATACGTTAAAGAATGTGTTTTGACAATGAGCTGAGTATGATATCAATTAAATTGGAATAAAGTTGGAATAATGGGCTGATGTTGATAATAAATTGACCCGCCTATGCTATAAATGTTATTTATTACGCTTTAATATGGTCAAATGATCAATCTAGCTTAGAATGTTACGAGACCCATCGACGACAATGTCATTAAATGACTAACATTCAGTAAGCATCAAGAGAGAACAAATATTCTAAACGTTCATTAATCGAAATGTTATACACACCTAGGTGAGAATAAAGTTATTCTTGAAAATTGTGTTTATAAAAGTGTACGTTAACAGTTTCAAAATAAAAATAACAAAAGACACATACATTACTAGATGAGTAAACCCAAAGGAAGTCCAAACCATTCTTGCCACCAAACTTGCTTCCAATCAAATTTGTGATATTTTCAACGTAATCAATGATTTTTTTTTGTTATGTTAATTATGTATTGAATATATGTTTGTAGATATTTCAAGTTGTTCTTTGTTTGTCAATAATATTGTGTGTGTTCATTTCACTTGTTTTTTTAAACAATGTGAACAGAATCGCTGAAAATCAGTCTGTTTTGGCTTAGGCCTATTGTGATTTTTTTTTTACCGTGATTAAATAAATGCATACAGTACAATTGTCTTTTGAACATTTAATTTAATTAGAAATAATGCATATCTTGTGCAAACTTTTTAAATACTCATATTGTTTCCATATATATTTCACATAATGTTTGGTATAAAAAAGATGAATCTATACCGTGTGAATGAAGCTTTGCTAATGAACACAAATACAAATACAAAAAAAAAGAAATCATTTATAACATAATTATACTTTAAATATTCCATGCCTCTTTAAGAGTCATTTGATACTTTAATGAAGACTTGATAATAGGTAATACTGGGTCCTGTTGCACAAAACTTACCATTGATGGTAACTTTGCCATCAGTGGTAACTACCATGGAAACCTTGATTTTGATTGGCTGTTGAGCCCTGTTACCATGGTAGTTGCCATTGATGGCAAAGTTACCATCAATGGTAAGTTTTATGCAACGGGGCCAAGATCTATATTTCATTCGCTGTCCGCTGTCCATACGTTGCGAGAAAATCAATGTGGAGTGAGATCTGGTATGGCGTGGACAGCAAATATCTTATTTGAAATGACACCGAATGCATATCATGATGGTAATCTTCCTTTTAAAGTGACTCGGTAACATTGCCTCAGATTCTGAAACAAAATCCTAGATTTAGCTCATGCTGCAATCATAATTATAAACCTTTAGGTCAGTCAGGAATCCCATGACTTTTACAAGCTAATCGCCTGTCTGATTATCAAGATATTTATGATTGGAAATCGAACACTACAGTCTATTGGGGAAAATGAGTATGGTAAAACCGGTCACTCAGAGATTTTTACTTTTTTGAGGCATTTCATGATCATTTTGAAGCGCAATTCTTTTAGGGCTTCAATATTACACCATATCACAGACACTGATAACACGTAGGGCCATGCATCTCAGATTTAACATTGTTAAACGATGCCTTTAAGTGAAGGAAAGACGCCATCATACGGCCATCTTTGAAGTATGTCCGTACATGAATAGACCAGCTCGAGTCTCGACAATTCTTGTTTGAATGGGTTTACCTCGCCGAGAGCAATATCACACAGAAGATAATACGAATAGCAGTTCTTCTTCGAAACTATCCTATACAACAAATACCTTTGAATGGAAATAGTTTATGCTATGTCATTGTGTGGAAACGTCTTGGGATGAGTTAAGTGCTCTATTTTTGCCTTGTTTCGTCAACTGCCATTAGCTTTACAACCAATTGAAACACTAAAAGGACAGGGGGCGTAAAATGTCCCTACTAATAATGAAAAAATAAATAAATGCGAAATAGATCATTTTTTGACTAAACATATTACGATTCAAATTTGCAAGGCACGATAATATCCGACATCTTACATGCGCCTAACTGTCAGCATTTTTCTGATAGTATCTGTGTTTATCCAATAGGGATAGATGTACAAAAATCATGAAGTTGTCTCCAAACCCCATATTTTTTTCTCTCAACTTTTAGCATTAGTGATAATGATAATAGGGATGTTTTTGTTCTCATTTATCAAGCACATAGTCCTTATCAGGAATTTACTTACTTAATGCACCTTACTTAATGTGATTGTATGATTATTTACGAATTGTAATTAACGAATGAATGAACGATATTTCAACTCATTCATGTTATACATGTTATATTTCGATAGAGCATATGGACATGTATCTGAATTCGTTTAATGGTATTACATACGGTCTTTTATCTTACAACCAATCTGTATAATGTAATCAATGCATGAACATGTTTATTGGTTTGTTTGGGTTATTAACTATTATTAGATAACGCGTCATGGAAGTGAAACCGCAGTCAAAGATAGTGAAGCCAGCCAGCCATACCGCACACTATGAAACTACAGAGATGACATATTTCTCTGGATGACCCATAGAACAGACAGACGCTTCCTAATTAGAACTCACCCCCTCGCCCCGTCCGGCCACCACATCCACAGCCACCCTGCATCTGGAGTGATTTCAAATTCGATGGAATATAATTACACTTTCTGCCAATAATAGAGATGATTTCTATTACGTCTGTGATAGCATAATAGTGTTTTTGTTTTGGGCAATGCGTGATTCATCTTCCATTCATTCCCCAGTGGAATAATCTACACTGGGGCTGACTTACTGCTAATCATCATCATCATTACCTCTCTCGCCCACTAACCGATACCTTGCATGCTGTGTGTAGTGATAATAGAGGGATGGAGTATTGGAATTAGGAGCTGAAGGAGGGAATATCGTTCAAGCTACTTGGAATGTCCTTCAAATAGAGCATATTTGGAATATTACAGCTTTTCTTATTTAGAAGAATGATGCCCCCATAAATTCCGATGATTCATGAATATTCCCACCTTTCTTATCAGTGAGCAGAATGCGTATAAAAAACAAACGATACGAATGTTTCTCTCATTAGGATGAAGGTCGCACTTTCCTCCATAAAGTTAGACGGATCATGAATATTCATAAATTTCTTATCAATTAACAGTGGGCGTGGCCTATCCAGTCGTCTCGTTTCCAAAGTTTTGACAGTTGTCGACTGTGAGTGCATCTCGCAGACAGACAATAGAAAAGAAGATTACCGGGCTTATCTATCGATTTGAAACGTCAGAATAGCATTACAAATGATCACAAGGCAAACCGGTTCTTCTTCGTATGTTTTTGTCACCCAACCACCCCTCCCCAGCTCATCATTTGATATATTGGAGACTCAAAATGATGGTGCATCTTTAGATGTCTGAATGTCCGCGGCTATCTGTGGTGAGTGGCGTACACACGCATAGTAGTAGCTGTGATGAGTGGGAATCCAGCCCCGGGGATTCAGCGCGTTGATGTTCGTGAGATCGCAAACTCTCGCTACGCCAAAATTCTTCGATCTGACATCATTTTCCCTCTTTGCGTTCGTGTGTGTGAAAACGACGGCCAACTTATAATACTGTCGGATTGCTAGAAAGCCTTCATCCACGTCTCTTTACGAAGCCCCTCTTCCCCAAATTGTGTTTATTGAGCAGGGAATGAAATGACTTCGGGACTTTAGTAACGATTTTCAGTCGTGGAGATCAACTTAATAGAATGAAGAATCGACTCCTGACGGATCTACGTGTTTCTCAGCCTATTTGTTTTCTTGTTTTGACCGTCACATTGACCGGAAATTGATGGCAACGATGGTCTATTAATATTTGAAGACGTCAAGTGGTGGATGATATCTGCTCCTTGTGCTTATTATATTTGTTTGAATCGCGTCGAGGAATACCTGGACCTATAGGAATATATTCATTTTACATGTAGGAGTTCTGACACAAGGCGATTGAACATCCATGTGGAACTCATTTCATGTGTTACACAAGACATTGCACAACATTCTGATTTCTTTTATCAAATTAGAAACTTCTATCGCTTTACGACGGAGGAAGAGGGAGAAAAGTTCAAACTAGTATTATTGGAGAGCGCCGTCGTATCAATTCTACTTTCTTCGTCACATGCAGGCGCATTCTTTATTACATTTTGTGGAAGTCTCGAAGCAAATGCGTAATACTCGACTTCAAGAACCACTGGATGGAAATAGATCTTCATTTCAGTGATTGCTGAGAATTATCTATCATATTCATATTTGTATTTTCTTTAATTACGCCGACATTTTGTCAGACATGCCCAATTTTTCAGCGATGTCTTTGAGGCTGTCTCAGATGGCTGCAGACGGCGCCAAACTTGCCAGGATATGGCTGCTAATATGGCTCTCTTTCTGGCCAACCATAGAGAGTGTGAATATCACAGTCGGTAAGTTTACTATTCCATCTTACTTTACATATTATCTGATACACAGTTTCAAAAGTTCTCAATAATTTACAGGCACATTCTGAACAGCGTATAATATGTCATACTAACAACACTAATAGCGAAACAATTCAAATTTAATTATCAAGTGTTATAGTATTACATTTTTTTGATCTTGATAAAAGAATTGATTTGATAAAACACGTTTGAAAAGATGATAAATCAGCAATATACAATTGTTAAGCTATGAACATTGGAAAAGAGGATAATTATTAGCGAGTTATGAGTTTTTTCTTCTATTTCCTTTCACGGCGGTGTCCCTTCAAGTTGTGCATTTTTTATTTCTACTCAATATGCGGCATTAATATTACCAGCAAAAAATTATTAGGAGAAAATTGGTGATGACGATGTACCTATGCTTTTCAATAAATTTGGATAACTTAATCAGATTATCTAATCATCAGAGTGCCAGCAAGTTTAATGATAAAAACGAACATGATGAAAAGTTCATCCATTGATGCTGAGTATGTTTTGCCGACTATGCTGTCATGTCATTAAATTCAAATTTGGACATTTTAACCATCATCCGCCACGCATATTGCTGATGTCATAATACGTGTATAATGACTTGATTATTTTCCGTATTTTGTATCCAATCTCTATGGGAATTTCTACGTCTATATGAATTATGGCCAGCATAGCGTGAACCATGAAATCGCCACTCCTCTGCCTGTCAGAGAAAAAAAGAAACGCGCTTTTGTATTTGAACATCCATCTACCAAATCAATTTTACAGTCTCATAAACAAAATCCCGTAAGTCATGATAGTCAGGTTGACTTCAGAACGTTGTATTCTTGTATAAAAAAATGATGAAACTGTTTACAAATCACTTTTTGTTTTATTGTTTTGAATAAATTTTAAAAAAGCATGTGAAGTGATAAAGAATAAGAGGAGAGAGAAAGAGACAGATATATAGAGAGAGAGAGAGATAGGGGAGAACGAGAGAGGGAGAGAGAGGGAGAGAGAGGGAGAGAACGAGAGGGAGCGAGCGAGCGAGCGATTGAGTGAATTATCTTTCCATGAAAATAGCTCCTTTTGAATATCGTCTGGGCAATCTGTTTTAAAATAGTTTGACCTTTAATAGAGAAATTGATCAAAGTTTTCGTAAATTGAGATCCAGACCCAGTGCACCAATCATGCTAATGTAGCATATTTGTTTCAAGTTCTGTCTAACATTAATATTAACATTTATATCTAAATTATTTTTCCAACATGACTGACCTTGAAGTAAACACTTCATTAATAAAAAACTGCATGCATTTAAACGTATGCATTTCAGAATAACCGCAATTACAGATCAATAACACTCTCTCGTGTGGACGTTTTCGAACAAATAGTTTTGTAAGTCATATAAAATGATAAGTAAACAAAACCGTGTTCAAGACAATGATTAGACCCTTATTTTAACAAGTTTAAGTGCTAAATACCTACCACAATAATCGTTACTGGTGCATATCAATTTACACCACGTACACATTCAAATGACATTAAAACTAGCAACAGTTTACCTTACCTAGGTTTACTGTGTGCACACGTTCTCACATCGGAGTCATTAAAATTGCATTATCATATCGAATTGCTTTTAACGATGTTTAGATTGCGACAACAATGGCACTGTATAATTATCGAAGTGAGAGAGAACATTCTGATTATTTCAATCAATCTTTATGGAGCTGAAATTAATTTTGATTGATTTTTCTTTCCGATTCTCTGCGGAGGTGTAAATTTTTTTCAGAGCTTCACCGATAAGTTATCTTCACTCTCAATCGAAAATGAAAAAACAATTGTTGTTCAAATATTGACTAAGTAGATAGATAGTAAATGAAAATTTCACAGATCTCATCGTTTAAAAGGACTACCATGCTTCGACTTATTTTTGATTGCTTCTAAAGTAACGCGGAACTGATAATGTGAATATTGAATGACAAAGGGGACAAGTTTGGAGGAAGAATGGAAACTTGTAATTAGATATCGATTTACTTGTCATTGTATGTTTGGTATAGTTTAAATGAGAGAATAACATTAAATGAGAGAAAATTATGTTGTTTTAACCCATGGTCTACGTGAAACGACTGGATCCTGTATCATGCTGATGTGAATAGCAGAATTCAGTAGTCAGTGGGCTAATATCATACATTTGGAAAGCCGACATAATTATAAGATTAGCTATTGATTGAAAGGTCCTGTAAGTTATTGAAAGAAATATGAGGTTCGTCTCCACTTATCATGAGAATCCATCGAGCCATTTCATAATGATGTATATATTTCCCACCATGCACGCCTTCATCTTTTTGAATGATCTACTAATCACTACGAGATGATAATGCAGTCACAATCACGCTTATCCCTCCAGGGATGAATGTACAACTAACATTCTCAGACCAAGTTAAGACTCAAATAGATTTAGACGAAGAAGAGGTTCGATGGGTCGGAGTAACGTTATCTCGTTTTTAGCTCATGATTAGAATAGGTTTTCTTAACTAGCTCTCGACGATTCAAGCGAATACCTCTTTCGAGGTGATAGCATGAATAACCAGGAGGTATAACATAAAACCAGAGGAGAGTTGATCAAGCTGACACGTTTTTTTTTTTTTTTTTGTCAAGTCGCATTGCATTGAAATAACTCACGTGGGTCATAGCAGGAGACATTGTAGCGGGGGTGTGAGCTTAAACATTGATCGTTCACAAATCTCACATCACTTGTTGAGGTTGAAAAACAGTAATTCTGTTTACGAATGAACTAAACATTCAAATTAAAGCGCGTCATCCGTTTAAAAAAAATGTTCAAAGATTGATGATGATTGTTGAAAGTTGAACATGCTTTTGCCAATGAAACTGTAACACTGAGTGGATGTGTGCGTATGTGTGTGTGTGTGTGTGTGTGTGCGTGTGTGTGTGGGTGTGTCTATGTGCATGGTCTCGTGCTTTTCATAAAGAAATCCCCATGCAGGTGAATATCAAATACATCAACCTGTCATCCGTTTGTTTTACAAATACAAAAATACAATACGCAAAGGAGATCGAGAGTATTGCAATATTCATGATTAAATGTCTCGTGGCACGCTCGCCACAGGCTTACTCTTAAACTATGTATGATTTGACTTTGGTCGAGAACACAGCAGTCGACCTGGAGATGGTTTACAGTGCACTGCCGTTTTTATCATGAAATTTATCTTCAAGTTTCTCATCTGCAGTAAAGGTGATTGGCCGCTATTTTTGTTATGACAAATGGAGTTGGTCTAATGGACTGCATGCTATCATGTCCAATGGCATCGCCTTTCTACACTGCACTTGTAATCTTTCAACATCGTTTTATATAACGCTCCATTCCGTTTTCACATTTTACATGAAAAGAAAATGGTATGTTAAAGAAACATGCCGTAGTACATAGCTTGGAGTGAATAGACAGACGCCTGTTATATACTTTTATAGAAAAAATGAATAATACCGTTTGGATCAACAGATTTTAAATTTCGTCTGTTGTATCACAAATAAGATCATTTGACTTGTTGTTCATGTAGCGAAGATACTCCTATTCCATTAAAAAAAAAATCTTCCCTTTTTATTTCCCCCTGTATTCACTCTTCGCTATGATTCAGTTTAAAACATTCGTTAGCCACATGCCCTTTTTATCCGAAGACATTTTCTTGTTACTGGATTTTGATTAAAATATATGACAAATTGTGAATTTCTCCAAAATACGTATGAATAACTAAAATTTATTATCAACCCTAAAGATATCATACCTTTTTCATGATCGCCTAACGTCTAAATCATCTGCCCATGCTATACTTATAGATCAATGTTTATCAACAATCTCCAATAATTTGAAATACGCTTGGTTTATCATATCCATATGAAAGGAATGTCCATCATACCTTATTTTGGTGACAACCACATATGGTTGTCAACCTATGTGACTACCAGTATATTTTTTGATCAAAATGATATGCATACTCTGTAAGTACTATCAATCACTCCCGGAATAGTGTTGTCTGGTGTGATATGATGCTGTTATGGCTGTGTATGGCAAAGTCTCAGTCACCACAATATAAACATGATTATGATATTGTATTGAAATTGAAATTGAAATTAAGCTTGGAAATTCGTTTTTCACTCGCAAAAGTGTAACAGAAGAGCCAATGAAGGTCGCCACCGTGCGGCGCCCGAGAAAAAAAATGATGTTAATAGTCAAATGTTTGATCGCATGCGTACCCATAGGGTCCATAGGGGACCTTTAGTAGTGCATCCTAACAGAGAGACTTAACAGATATTAAACTGACTGTGACGTACTGAGTAAGATTCTTAAACAGCCATCACATTTGTTTTAATATCATTGCTTTAGCTCCATCTTTGATAACTATCAGTCTGCATCTCTCTTGAAACGAAATGCGGGGATGTCAACATTTATGTGTATCGAAATAAAAGTGATTTCTTGATATATATTCCATCTTGCCACGAAGAAGCCTATAAATACAATTGGATAAATCATAATAATTATTTATGCCTAATTAACCGCTAGAGTTGTAAATACAACATCTTGGATCTAAACCTATATCTTACACATTTTCAAGCCATTAGTTGCCGTTAATCTCCTATTTGTAGGGGTCGTTTAGAGATGCCGAGATGGTGTAACATATCAGTTTTGTAGTCCAGTATTCTGAGATCAGACCAAAGTTCCTATCTAGAATATCTCGTTTAAAGTTTCGTAAATCCAAGAATACGGAGCCCGTTAATTTGTCTGTTTTGCTGTGTTTGTACAGAAGTCTATTAAGTCTACTAATAATAACCGTTATATTGATCTCTTTTGTTATTCCTCATAAAAGAGCATCTCTTGATCTCTTATCTTGTTTTCATCTCACCCTTCTATTATCTTATTACTCTCTTTCACATTTATAGGATACCTTTCACCACCTGCACAAGCATCAATTGAAAATACAGTTACGTTCCATTCTGTGTAATCTGATAATTGCTGTATCTGTTAATCTTTTAATCCTGCAGTTCTTGTGATTTCATCCAATGAGAAAAGGTCAAATTCATCCTTAGCCGTGTTCCCTTGGTGTTCGGGTATTATTTCTGACCTTAGTACAAAGTCGTGGTACTATTATCACATGTAAATGGCTGGGCAGTGAAGCTTGTAGTATCCGATGTAGCTGATAGCCGGCAGTTCCAGCCAAAGACTTTGTGGTGGCGCACAGCATTGAGGTTTGGTTTGGACTGATATCTAATCGAAGTAATGAAAAGGCGGTGTAGCATTGTACCCCCCTCCACCTCCCCATCGTCTTAAGAGCACTTCTCTTCTTGTTATGCGGTGGATCGATATCGAGTAGTGGGGGAGATTATTAGAAAGGGGCTAAGATGTATGGCCAAGCGGGTGGTTCAATGACGCCCCAGTGAAGTTTTAGAAAATAGAGTACTATAGAAGCTACAAACTGGAACAATCAGACTTGGAGAGGGGGTGATGTTTGGGCAGACATTATCATGATTAAATAACCGTTACTTGCATTGTATGCAGTATGCAAGAGTAACCATGCTAATATTATGACAGATCTCAGCATCACATGGCATTGTATTCTTGCGAGGTTGCATCAGGAACTTGTACATTTACAAGTCCATGGTTGCATGTAGAGACATTGGAAATGAGTCAACTATCCGTTCCATAATTTGTCATTTTAAATTCTCGATTTATGCCTTTCTCAACATCAATATTTATTAACATAATAGATAATTGGATTCAATTACTTCTGATAATACACGTAGAAAACAAACCAATGTAAATGCTAAGTGCATACTGTCGGCGGCCTGCAAGAAGGCCCTTACTGCCATTTATAATACAAAGTTGTCACAGCCAACGATATTCTCTTAACATGCTATGCTTAACTTACAGGAATGCAATCCTACTCTTTTAGGAGTCTTACTAGTGATAACTTCGTTTAGAGTTTAATACATTTTAATTTACACTTGGGTACGTAAAAAGACAAAAGAGATATATTCTAGATTAATTTGTGACTTCACATTATTGTCACTGATTTACCCCCCCCCCCCTAAATAACATAATATGCCTCTTCTCGGTATTCACTACATTATATTTGTATGAATAGTGACCATAATGCGTTTGCATGATTTCTACCAACAAAAATATTACAGACCTGGTCCATATGTTACTGCTCATAAAACATTACGCATGACATGGTTTCTTAACTACTTTTTAATATTCTCTATCCACACAAAAATAATATCTCTAGTGTTATGTCGAGTACTCTTGCACTTTAGCCGTTTGGTTATCTTTCTGTCTAAGCATACCGTAACAAAACAGGCTTTGTATATACACTGTTACCCCATTGGGAAATCAATGTTCCATTTGTGTGTTCCGATATGAGAATTCTCTCCATACAGATCATTGATAAGAGAACAAGGTCTCAGTGTACAGTGAATAACATTATTGTAATAACCTAATTAATCAATCGTGACAATCTTCTACCGGTTCATCGATCAATGCACCTAAGATTCAATCATTTTTTGTAATGTGCCTAACTTCTACCGAACGTAATGCGTCACATTCTTCTTTATACTTGGACATATCTATTCTAATGATCTCGTGTTTGCATCAGACATAACAAATTATTAATGGGAGTTTGTGTACCGTAGTACTAATTGACTATGAACGCTTAAATTATAATTTAAAAAAATCAATGATTTCGAATTCAGTAATTCATTTTCAACCCCAAATTGCATATCATTATGATATTGCAACCTGATAATGCAGCATGAATACAGTTATATGGATTTATAATTTGCTTTACAGCGGTTGAGTATTTTTGTATTTTTGTATTTAATCAATGATAGATCTATTTAATACAAACGAGTCAGTCTAGCACGGCACAGTGATAACATATCATAACTTTACTTTCAAACACTTTTGTGATACAATGCAAAATAGATGTAATACTTCGAGTTAAATAAATAAATCAACATCTACTGATGATAACATAGTTCGAGGATCTTGGACGAGTGTTGGATTGCTATGGTATTGAACTTCCCAACATCTGAATATATTAATAACTGCGAACGGCAAAGCACATTGCATATCGTACATTTACATGTTTAAATTTAGCCTATAATTGATTACCATTACCGTTCATGTCTTTACCTCTCCTATTGTACTTTTGTCTATTTATCATGTATTTCATCTTTTGCACAAGTTGCGCCTTGAGCATTTGATTGTCAAGTGGATTTGGCGCCTTACACATCTTATGTATTATTATTATTATTATAAAATAATAATATGGAGCGACGGAAACCTTTCCTCTTCCAACAGAGAAAAAGAACTGGCACTGCAAGACGTTATCTCATTTCCTATTCGTCTGCCTGGATTTCATTGTTATTTCCACTTCTCTAATTCCCACTCTCTCTCTCTCACCCCACACTTTACTCTAGTCCACTCAAAACACATTTACAGGAGTGCAGCGACACCGTTCCAATTCTTCAGTCCCACCTATCCACATTGGTTGTGCTTACCGCTCCCATTCTAATCACATCCCTTTGATAAGTGTTCTCGACCCGATAAAATAAATTTTGGAGGGTCGATACAATCGAGGCGACAATTGAATAGAAAGGCGTGGAAAGCTATTGAATCCAGCTCGATGTATCTTCAGAGTATGGATAAGATTGGACCAATCTTGTTGCCGATTTGAGAACACAGTGGGCTCTCAAGGGATGTAAAGGTAGATTGATAAAATATGAGGTCGGAACCAGGTCACGTGACTTGAGTGATTGCTGGTAATGTTAACGCATGAAGGTTTAATAGTCATTGTGATTGTCAAGGTGATTGTCAAGGTGATTGTCAAGGTGATCGTCAAGGTGATCGTCAAGGTGATTGTCAAGGTGATTGTCAAGGTGCTTGTCAAGGTGATTGTCAAGGTGATTGTCAGGGGGTGATTGTGATGAAACCATAAACAAAATGTATATACAGTGTATGCATGCCATCTGGGTTGCCATGTAAAGCTGTGAACTCTTCTTAACGATGTATATAAATATTTTTTACAAAAATGTTATAAACATGAACCAGTTGAACAAAAGTTTTGGAACCTGTTAATCTGATTGGTTTTCAAATATGATTGCCTCAAACACAGTTCGTTTATATTGACTTTCAGATGATTTTGTTCTTTAAGAAATTCGTTTTGAATTTTGTTTTTATTCAGGGGTGCCATCTGCAGTCTGCTTGAAATAATAAAGAAGAATAATTGAAAAAAAATGATGTGAGAAGTGCAAGAGATAGAGTTCAAATTAAGGATTGAAGAAACTCAATTCAAAATGCCACAACAGGAGCATTGATATTTTAGCTGTAATGTGGAAAGTGCAATTGATTGTCTACCTGAATACAATACAGACGTAGGTATGTTATTGTCAACAGCAACATTTTCTGCTCTAAAAATAACCTGATATCGGCATTTGAATTGAAATGAAAGTCTAATATTTGATTTTTAGAGATTCATTAGTCTTAATATCCGTTATACGCATGTAAATTGTCTGCAAATGAAAGTACCAAGGTACCTGGCGTACGACCTCTTCGTCATTTCCTAAGAGCAAACCGTTTTCGAACGGAGACAATTCAAAATATCGATTGAAAAGAACGGGTAGCAAGTGTATCCCCATATTTCGTGTGTGCAAAAAGCTTGGGGGCACTGAGTGTAAGGTTAATAAGGGTCTTAAAAACACATGTGTTTATGAGTGGAAAATTGCTATTTTAAATGTCCCCCATAACGCTAAATGGTATCGTTAGTAGAGTCTTGCTAGCTATGTGGTAATGTACAAGTATGTCATGATGCGACACCAGTATAGTTCTTGAAGATAGTCTGCAAAACACGATAGAAGTAAGAAGTGCGATGTATCCGAAGAGATGCCGAGAGAGTTTGTATTGTTATATCAGGTCAGCTCACTCCTGTTATTGATCAAATAAGCCGTTCATTGTCGGATTAAAAAAACACATCAGAAACAAAGCAAACACGAAGACAAAACAAACTAAAAATTACGGCCAACGCCAATACAACCCCCCCTTTTTCTGGTCAATTTAGTTAATTTTCATGCAGATGTTCAGCATTTTTTTCTTACTCATTGAAATATAATTTGTCCAGGATCGATGCAAGCTAGAGCTGTTGTCCTAGGTTATAGGTTAATAACACGGACCAGTCTATTAAAGATTGTCATCATTGAATGTAACTTCAGTTCAACTGTAGGAGTCAAGAAGATCGAAATTGATATCATGACGTTCTTCTCTCTTCGCTCCCAGTCTTCCATTAGACTTACGAGACACGGTAGAAGAACGTGAGAAGAACGGCGTTGCATAATTAAGGTCACATCACAACTGAAAATCACTGTAAGCACCTTAAAGGGCACGTACATATACCATACGACACCCCCGAGGAATATTAACAAGGCATAGAGCAATGAAAGAAAGAAGACACTTTGAAATGTATGTTGGAGGAAACCTTAGAAATACGATGCAGTTGTATGGTATCCCAGTCTCGTCAGTTCCGAGTCTTTAAGGTTTAACGCGTTTGCAGCTATGTAAAAAGACTTTTTGAATTTGATTTATTTACCAACAGCAAACAAGTACAATATATTCCATACAAAGATATTTACATTTACAAGAAGGAAACTATTAGATGATACACCTGATGGGGGAAAGGGGGACTACCCCTTCCCCCTCCCCCGATCGGAGGGTTGGTGACAGTCCTGCGCGCCGAAGGCATTCAAGTTTGATCTATTTCCTCTTCTTAGCATTAAGGGAGTTTGGAAGACACCGGCTCCGCCCTATATGGTTGCCTACTACTGCTAATAACAGGGGTGGATCTAGTCTTTTAGAAATGGCGGCCCTCATGTTGGCAGTTGTGAACATACAAATATATACAAGGCATTTAGTAGGTAGGAGGGAAGCCCACAGCGCAGGGGACCCGGTTCATCCTTTAGGTGAGTCGCCTGTTATGTCATGCCTGTTATGCTATTTATGGGTGGTTCCTGGGAGACACTTTGCATTGTTGTATATCCCTCCGTGGTTCTCGTTGGGATATATACTATCTATTCCATTTCTGTTGGGGGGCATTTTAGGTCATTAATTTTACTTCCGCCCTATATGGGTGCCTACTAAGGGGTGGTCCAGTCTTTAAGAAATGGGGGAGGGGAGGGTGTAAAACCACCACTTGCTAATGCATTGTTATCCCTCATGATTCTCATCCATGGTATTCTATTTATTCATTTACTTATTTCCAGTTTTATTTAAACGGGGTTGCCTCTTCAATTAATGAATCTTGAAGGCCCTGGACAACATACAAACAATATATCAACAAAAATAACATACAATAGTTAATTAAAACATACGTATACATTGATGAGCAAGAAAGTTACATTTAAATGAATTTGCTATACTGTACGGGTAGTTTGGTGAAATCTTGGTACTCTGATGGTACACGTCTACGTGGCGTCTCCGTGTAGCAGCAATAGGGACTTTTAGATTTGCACGACGAGAACGTAGACTGCTACGTGGACATTCTTTTAAGGCAATGTGACGTCCTTTTAAGGCACTGGCAGTGCCCGGCAGTGTGCCTTAAAAGGACGTCACATTGCCTTAAAAGGATGTCCACGTAGCAGTCCACGTTCTCGTCGTGCAAATATAAAAGTCCCTACTAAACAACAACATCTGAACGTAGGCGTGATAGAGTGACGTAGCTGTGACGTCATCTAGATTGTTGTAACATTTACAAGGCATGTTTTCAGGAATGTGTCTTGTACCTTTAGCGATCATCGCCAGTAGAGTCATTAGCTCAGTCCCGTTGTTTGCATACGGCTTCTGTCCTTTCCATTACGACACCCGTGAGTCTACTTTTGTTTAAAGCCCCACTGTACTACTTGTAGCTACTTGCTCCCTCTATATAGAAAACAATGCCTAAGCGGTGACTGTTGGTCGCCCATGATCCTCTTTTTCTTATATTAATTGAGAGCTGAGTTGATAAGATAACCACCTGTCAGTGACCACGCTAATCCCTCTAATCCCTCCTGGCCCAACTAGTGCATAGGGGCTTTAAAGACTGCTCATGCAGCCTCCTCTAGATCTCGTAATTCTAATGATAGGTGTGATAAGAGGACATAAGTCAAGACTTTGGATCACAAAGAAAATTAATTTGAAGTTGAAAATAAGTAATCCAGATTCACTTGTCCTATACAAATGTAGCGTATATGCATTTAATTTGTTTTGTAGGTCCTGTGTCGAATGTACGTTAATATTTGAAAAGGAGGAGGATGGTTCTTTCGTGTGTGTTTTGTTTAAAAATAATTATAAGCAATGCGAATGATATGAATTACAATCTTTTGAATAATAAGGGTACACAATATTTGACGTTTGTTAAAACTATTATCTTGTGACGTTGTACATTAATTAACATCTAATGCACTTTTATGATACAATGGAATCGACTGTACAATGCATTTTGATGAGTTTTTAACCATTAAAACTTAACATACGGTACTCATGATACTCCCGCTCAGTCGTTAACGGCCTTGAATTGAATAATTCAATAACCCATTAATTTACTCAAATTATATCTACTGATTAAGAGACATTAATTATCTCAGAGTGGTTTAATTGATGAAAGGGAGCAAGGTAGATACTTCGGAAAACGTCATGCATCGGAATGAATTAAATATGCCTGGGGTGAGAATATCGGGTAAGAATGAAGGCGTATTCCAGATGTACTTGTGCTTTACAAGTTGTACATCTATCCTAATGCACATATCCCCACCATCTCATCCCCTACTCCTTAACATGTCAATAATTGAATTTCTTGACAATATTTACCCCCACCATATGCCTTGTGCGGCTAACGATAAGAGTGGGGAAAATGAGTCTGCTCTCCGATGGATCATTTTACAAAATCAATATGATATGGAATCCTTCCCCTAGTCAGATGAACTAGATATTATATCTAAGGGATGAAGTCCATCTAGTCAAGTCACCTGCTCGCATCTAGTAGTATACTCACTATTCATCGGATAAATCCTGCATCGTTGCACTTTCTCCTCCTCCTCCCCCATAGGCTATGATTTTTGCACATTTGAAACAGATGAAAGTAAAAAAAGGACTTTGAAATGAGCCGACAAAATAGTTTATCTAACAATGTTGCCAAATAGGTTATAGCTACTGAGAAAATATTTTCAATTTACTAACAATTTCCAACTGAGGAAACGTGCAAGATGTATCTTCCACATTCCCTTGGTCAGAGATAATATAAATACAAAATGAAGAAACTCTTATCTTAGCCTAATTTTGCTTACATCGATAACTTTCGGCAACTTTGTTGTCTTTTGGCTGCTCTGAAACTAGAATGGTTTGCTTGAAAAATCGCGAATGGCAACGCTTATAGAAACAAATAATACAGGGGCGGCGGGCTTCAAAAGAGAATGACATGACTCCTCCAAGAAATCCGAGCAATACTGCGCCCCTCCCACCCCTCCTGCGCCCCTCCCATCCCCTCTCTACTTCCCGACTTATCGATGCAACTACAAATAACGGACCGAAATGTTAACTTGAAACCGCTATTTTATTCAACCTGCTGAGAAATAGTGGATATCTTCTCTCAGCCTATTGAAGTTAATTTAGTATATCATTATTATCTTAATGATTGATAAATCACACGATATCTAAGCTTGAAGAAATCAAACGTACATGTAATATGCGATTTAAAATCCTGTTTATGCCCATAAAGTACATGTCTTGTCACTCGAGGGTGGATAATGAAATGAGTAAAGCATGTCGGGGCAAAGAAGATGGTTGTCGTTTTTTTAACGTATAGGTATCATCTAATTACTCATCTTGTTGTGAAGCTATATCATGGTAAATTATTTAATGCAGTCGCAGGACGGCTGTAATTCCTGTTCTAAATCACCCTGCTCTTCGGATATAACCATGAACTCTTTTACGAGTATCCCCATCAAATATTCAACGATTGAACTCGATATGTATAAAGTATTCATGAAGCAATGTCGTTTGTTTTGTAATACATCATATAAAATGCACGGCTTTCACTGTACCAAATGCATTTTGTAGTGTACATTCCTGTACTTGGGGCTTAAATCTCATTTCACTTGCCTCAAAGGGACAAATACACAGACAAACCAAAATGACGCTTTTTCTTTTCAGAATATAAAAGTAATCACGGAAATGCAGAAGTTAAAGGCGATTGTTTTCTTGATTACAGTTGACACTAAACATTCGATGTACATATAGTTTGTTTTGTAGTATTTATCTCCGACAATTTTCTATTTTCGTGCTGGCTATATCTGTTAGTCCTTCAGGAAAGATGTAAACTTCATCCTGGTATTCTAAATGAGAGTGATCTTCTTTTCCGATCCGTTTTTGATAATATTCACCTTCTATATTCGTAAATGATTTATATCTTTCATATACATTAATTTCTTTGTCGGAATGTTATAAATGTGGCTGTATAGGCATGAGAACTAAAATTCAATTTATTGTTTAGTTATCACGGTTATTTCATTGCCTTTATCAAAAATATAAAAACAAACAATAACTGAACTAGTCATTTACGATTCATTTTAGCTCTAGCTTTTGTAGGCATTGCAATATTTGATTAATTTAAATGTCTTTTTATACACATTTCACTGCAACTCATCTTCATATGCAGGGCAAAAATATTTTTATAAAATATAATAATTACGTCAATTCTGTCTCTTCTATTTGATTTAATGCCCTTCTTGAATACAATGAATGTATATACTATATCCCTTCTCCACCATTTTACCATGTGTTTACTGTCATACAAACAAATGTTGTGCTCCCCAAGACACATAAACTGTAACCCTTGGCAGTCGTTGTGCGTAACAGTGTCTGCACTGTGAGACTATGTTGACAGCATACTGCATATGCTCTGTACTTTAGCTGCTCCGGACACAGCCAGAGACTGAACAGAGCTAATCTCTGCTCAAGGCTTTATACAATTGGGGTAAAGTATCAGATTAGAGTCTGTGACTGCAGACTTAAAATAGGTATTGAAGATTCATGCATTATTCATTAACACATACAATGTGAGATTCAATCTAGACGAAATAAAGCCTGCAAGCTCAGAATTTGATTTATTCCCAGAGCTACGCCATCCCGACAAGAGAGAGGCAAACGAGAAATTGAAGAAGAAAAACACAACATTTTGAGTAGAGTGTTATAGTTGGAGTAATCTTAGACCCAACTAGTTTCTAAGATCAGATTTTTTTTCACAGACTTTTTGAAGGAAGAAACATTAATTAAGCTATTACTTCTATATATACCTTAAAGGTAACTGAGTTCCCACACATAATTTATTGTTTTACAGTTTAAGGCTAATTTAAGCGGAAATAATATATTGGTTTTATTTTGTAAAATATATTTTAACAAAATAAATCATTGTTCCAGAGACAATTCAGTGACCACATGGGCCCACAAATGCGGTTGTTCGTGCAGACAACCACTGTAATGACATCGGTCACTTTGCGGTGTTTTTTTAACGCGGTTCGTTCTAGTCTAGTGAGCGTGACTGTAGCATTTCCATGTAGTTATTCATTGATGTCTGCAAGTTGAGACAATTTACAAACTATTTGGATTGCTTAGAGAAACCCCGGCTAACTACACACGCGTGGAATCATTTGAATGAAAATAGTGAGAATACACCTTGCTTTCAAATCGGATGTGAACGCAGCTAAGATAAGCCGCCGTAGCATGGATAGGAATTATGGCCCTAAGGTTAGATTTTTATGATTCCCATCAATTGACTCCCCTCATCGTCTCACTGGACCATCTCAAATCACCCAAGGGAAATGATCAAATGATTTAGATTTTATTGTCGACTCGATGACGATGAATAATTATGAGGAAGCTTAAGAGGCTTACAGAGAATTATTCGGCTTAGTATTTGCTCGTGTCGGATGATAAGTCCATATTACATGTTAAAAGAAAATAATATCTTCGTTTTCAGTTTACGAAAGGTTATGATAATTGAAGTTTAACTCATCAAAAATATCTGTATAATAAATAAATAAGTAATAATTAAAAACCTGTAAACATTTACTAAAATGAATGGCAATGATACTCAAGTTCTAGCTCCAGTTTATCAATAAAATATTTGTTTCCTTGAGAGTAAATATGCTTTTACTCCGAAGGATAATAAGTACGATCATTAGCAGACGATGTGAAGCCCAACTTGCAATACACTCATCGATGTTTGCGTGTGATCTTATCCAGGGGTGTAGCTCTGAACGTCATTCGATAATCAATTAATAAAGAATTCTCACAAGACAGTCCCTATCCTCTAGCCTATCCTAAGTCATCTAACGTTATTACGTGTGTTCAATGGCCCTTGAAAGTGCCATCTTTTGTGACATTAATATTCTCGACGTGGCCTAAAGGGTGTCCCAATGTAGACATGAATTTATAACGAAACCGCTTGGTCGAGATCAATTCTCTTAGGCTTTCTGTTAAATGGTCTCTAGGTTTTGATGAGAGCGGAGAGGTTCAGTAGTTTAAAATACACCCAGATGACTGATAGGGCTGGTCGCCTGCGTTAGAAATAATTTATCAGGCACCAGTATCTTTAGGGACAAAACAGTCAAGCGTAAATATTAAAAGTTCTCTCGACCTGTTGCACAGCTCCCTCCCTCCGAAATGTTATAATATTAAATTTTGAAGGGTATCTAACGGAAAAGAATGTCAAACACGGTGCATAGTTTGCCCTTTGCGTCGAAAACAGCATAATCTATCAGTCGATTTTAAGCAATTCGTTTCAGTTTTTCAAAAGCCGGAAGTCGTCTGTTAGAGAGAACCTTCGCATGGTTAGATTCAAAATAGTGGAAATGCACACAAGAATGTCAAAGGTAATGCTGACTGCTTATGAACAGATGAAGAATTGTACTACTCTTACAGAATGCAACAAAAATTTCATGTTTTCCAAACAAATTTGTTAGCTCCAATTTCCATTTGAAATGATAAATGTTGTTGCATTCCCAGAAGGTGCAAACACTAAGACTTCAAAGTAGATACATTTTAATTGTAAAGGTATACAGGGAATCCAGCCAACAAACTGATTTCGTTTCCAAAAATATCTATGGAGCAGCCCTCTTTACTAGCAACATATTAGTTAAAACATTACAATAAAATTTGAGATGGGTCATAAAGCTTTCTTTTTACATCACATTAAATATTAGTACAAAAAGACAACATTTATTCCCAAATAGAATTGTAAACAATATATATATATATATATATATATATATATATATATATATATACTGTATAGAATTGTAGGTATCTCATTTTTACTTGAATCTTACAACAACAACAAAATCTAAATAAACCATTTGTATACTTTTTCTTTATTTCAATTGAAATTTCTTATAGATCTCACTGTACCTAACAACGCCAAAATTAATTTAATTTGTGGACTAATGGATAATGTGATCAACGATTCAGAATGGTCTGTTCAAAATGCCGTTACACTGAAAGTACTCATGAGTACCTTTAATCGTCACAGAATGACTATCGCCTCTCTCTATTAAACAATCATGTTTACATAATGATCGCCTTGACGCCCATCTAATATATTGCTAAATTTGCTTCGGTATGTCTAAAGCGCGCTCATCTACCTTGAGAAGCAGTTCATGAGCTCCCTCATCATCCTTCGCCACTGTATAAATAATGCATTCCTCTGCATCCGAAGCCAAAGTGCCACTCACTTACCCATCTTGCAGTAGTGGAGTGTATAGAGAGAGCGGAACTGTATGCCGTATATATGGTATTCGGTCGTGCATGATCCGTAGTCAATGAGGCGTGTGCGGGATGCTGTAAAGTCATTTTGACATTAGACCACGTGGTATCAGGACACGCACCATTTAATCTCCATCATCATGCCCCGATGAGAACTGTTGATATTAAAGCACCCTCTTCTTTCTTATATTTACACTGTCCATCCCATTTACATGACGAACGTTAGCCGGTTGCACGACATGTGTCCTGGTGATGATTGTTCTGAGGTCAGTTTCCTACAACTTCATCTCTCGATGAAAAACATAGACCCGACCTTGAATCTAACCTGAAACCAAAATCTAAAACCTTAACTGTCCCTCCCAACTCCCTGCCGCAACCCTAACCAATTGTGTCTGACGAAATAAAAGCCCAGAACATTTGACGCTGGAGCATAATTACCGAGCACCACTTTAGCATAGCCGATGCATCGCGACGGGTCTGGGCAATCTCCTTTATGCTACGGTCACAAAGGTTCGTACGAACGATAATTTCGTACGAATCTCCATGTTTTTCCATTGTCTTCCCGAATTTCCATTGTCTGAAAATCGTTCGTACGGCGTTCGTAGCAGTTCGTAATGGCATTTGTGACCGAAGCTTCAGCTTTAGCTCCAGCAACCAATTTGAGTTCACCGTGCATTGTAGGAACAATCCTACCAGATGCCCATTCATATCACCTGGTTCGAGTGTGGCATATACAAATTAGTATCTTGCCAAATGATGTTTGTGCTGTGGCAGAGATTCGAAACCGAAGACACATTTGGAAAATAGCTGAGCACTTACCAAGGGTCCAGGACCCAACAGCCCGACGCCTCTAGTCCAGTGAAATTACTTCCCTGCATGGGAGATATTCTTTGAATGTACATGTACTTCCATATTGACAATGTTCATTGTTGGTGTAGCAGCAGTAGCTGTAGCTGCTGATAGAATGTTGTTCTATCAGCTCCTTTGGCTACTGATCTTTATTGTAATAACCGGTTCTGGAAAAAAAATGCCTTCCCCTTGTACATTTCTTATTATTATGTATGATAAGGCTGGTATCCTAATGATTATGCGTCTGCAATATCTAGGGTATTGGAACTGACAAAATGCTTCGATTAACAGGTTAGATTTCATATACAGCTTGTCCTATGAAAACACGTCAGTCCTCTTGACCCCAAAAGAATACATGCACACGTCCAGTAGAATACTAACGTACATTCAAATTACAAGATCATCCATTTTTTACTTTTAAAGAAGAGCAATAATATTTAGCATTATCAGAATTGAAGCGTTCTGAAGTTCAGTCCTTTGGTGATCTTGCCACATTTTCACGTCAGAAAATCGGTCTAAGTATATGGCATAGCTTTACAAGAAAGGTTCAAAATAACTCAATATCATTTATTCGACCTGTACCTATACTATGAAACAAGATAGACAAGAATTATGCAATATTGTTTTCAATCGATCAAGTAATATAGAGATATTTACTTTTAAGTCTTCCATCCTTCTGAAAATGTATTATTATCTTTGATGAGGGAAATATCTATTTTTTAATATTTTCTAAAATCATTCTCTAGCCTTGCATACACTTTACAGAATGGCTTGTGTAAACGGGTAAAGATGTATGTACGACCATGCAGCCCGCGATGATTAGTAAGAATTCACATCGTCAGTCTCTCCCTCAGTCAAATCCGAATGTTTATTTACTTAATTTGGGTTAGGTGAACTTTATTGGTGGGGGTAGACGGTACATCAAAACAAATTCTCTTCATCTTTCAGCCCGTGCAATTATTTCACGTTCGGCCTGCCAGGAATCCGTGTATAAATATTGCTGTATTAGTTTAAGGTTTAAAGACCATTGTTGGAAAAGAGAGAAATATGGAATTATACAACAAAATACAGTAAACGTTTTTTTTTAATAATTGAAAGCCAAAGATACAATAATAATGAGCTATTAAACAAAAAAAAATGGATATTATAAAATGAATTCATATATTCATCTGTTTATAGAAAATGAAAGATGTGCAAAGTGTATGTTTTAACAAATAAATGGAACAGTTTTAACCAAAACAAATAGTTAAGCAGCTTTTATATAATATCATTCGCATCATTGTATGCTTTCCGTATAGAAAAGGCCATTATTCTATGAAATATTTCGCAACATAATTATGCTGCTAGATTTGTCTATCTGTCGGGTTATTTCTAACGTTTCGTTTAAGTAAATTCTTAACAAGATAACTTGTTTGTCGTAAAGGAAAGAAGCTGTGTTGTTTACTCAAATCTGTATTCCAAAACAACTGCTACTGTTATCTCCATCTCGTTACCGTGTACGTAGATAGACTGTGACAGTGGGAGCAAGTCGACTGAAATCTCTAGCTTAGACTCACGCTGTGTATACATATAACATGACAAAAACAGTACAAAAATACACTGCCAGCATTTATTTTCATAAATTTATATTTCTAGCTACATAAATATTCCCCGAGGGGATTGTTAACATGCTGACGTCACCAGATACGTTGATCATTTGTAATCAAATGGATCACTTGCTGGGAAAATATCGCCGGAAGGAATATAAATCAAGATGCTTTCATCTACTCTGTATTCGAGATCAGAAGTTAAGTGAAACATGTATCTTGTTTTAAAGTGCTCTGTTTATCATTCTGATATCGTTACATTTTTACATTTTGCAAAATGCCAAACAATGAAAACAAAATTTTCCATTTGAAACATATTTGTTTCTCTTCCTGACAAGGTCACTCTAAATATAATATGAAATAGGATGTTTCCATGGCAATAACTTTTACTTTATTAATGAGAAAACAGGGGATCATCGAAAGTTTGTTGTTTCGGATTTTTGGAGTTCGACTGGGTTTCGAATTATGACGCCATCTACTTGCATGCTCTTTTACATTTTTTAAAATTGGCTTTTAAATTTCAAATGTAATTATTTCAGATGTTAAGAAAGAAAACTAGTCCTTTATGATGAAGAGAAATAGTAACCCTCTCACCGATAAAACATGTAAACAAAAATTGCTTATTTTGTTGCATATGAACACAGCCTCATCTATCTTGAGGGATACCAGGAGCAGACATGCCGTGGCGCCGTGTAGTTTGTAACAACATGATCAACGAAAAGGAACACAAATCTTTAAGTGTTCTTCAATGTTCATGTAGCATGTTATGGGATGTCTCGATTCGGCAACAATACATTTTCTTTTCGTTTGCAGAAACAGAGAAACCGTGTTTCTTATAATCAATAGCATCCTTGAAACCTACTGATCTGGATGACTTCAGCGATGCCACATACTATAGGACCACATACACTGTGGTCAAAATAGTGCATTGCTTTTAATACGCCATTTTAGAACAGCTACCTTTATATCGCGATATCAGTAAAATCGCGACGTTTAGACAGCAGTGTAAATAGACCTAGAGGGTTTTTTTTTTTTTTTTTGCTGTATCGCAAGTTGACCTTATTTTCGCATTATTTTCCGCGACGGTGTGAACGTAATACAAAGGTCCACCAATAGATGACCTTCACCACGGTCAATGACAACCATTAATGTCTCCTTCACTGTGCCATTCACTGTAACCTTGTATTGGACGAGGATGCGGCGCAGAAGCAGCATTGTCTACGTGATCTATTAATATTTAATGCATAATAAATGAAGACTTCATAGTCAATGACACTCTATTCATGTTGGGAGGATGCCTCATTACCAGAGACCTTAAAGGGCAATCCAACCCTTGCAATGAAAGCAGAAAAAAGATAAATGGAATAGTGAAAGTTTGAAATAAATCGAACCAATGATAAGAAAGTTACGAATGTCTGAAATATGAGATCACTTTGTCTATGGAAATCTCAAATTGGCAATTTGGTCAGTGGATTGTGACGTAGTCGCGTATAATTTCCCGTTTGTCGTGTACAAAAATATCATTAATTTCTGTTTTTCTCGCAAGTGCTTTCTCCCATGGTGCACTTCTCAAATTGATAGCGTATTATTATAGGCCTATGTCAAAGAGAATAGACCCTCCTGAGTCATACATTTTTGAAAAATTAAAATTTTAGTCATTTTGTGCATTGGGAAAGTTGTCTGCTACCACACCACAATGCAGAAACATTACCGATTCAGCCAATTTGAACAGCCCATACCCTATAGTGATTACAACTTTCAAAAACTTATAACTATTTTTATTTTTTGTCTGATTTCACTCAAACTTTAACCACTTTACGTATCTGATGTTCATGCTTTCCTCTCGAATAGTTTGCTAACAAGGCTGGACTTACCTTTAAAGAGACCGAACTCTTGATCAAACTATAATTAGCAGGATACTTAATTGGGTGTTGGGTTATATCCTGATAGAACTTCAAGTTGATTGCTTTTAGAGCGTACCGGCATGTGAGTCGCCTGAAATTGCACAGAGCCTTGGAAAAGATGCAGCGTTCATTGTGACGTCATCGAAGAATGGGGGTGGGGGTGGCTATGTTAGTGGCGCATGGATGTTAAATGAACATCAATGCTACAATACAAATGCTAGTCCACATCACAACCAAATCATGTTCACTTTCTAACATTTATAAACTACTTATAACTATGTCAAAATTCTTTCATTTCATGCATATCCGTGTATATTCAATATTCATTATTTATTATAACATACACGTATTAACAATCATTATAGGTCACGTGTCATGTTTGACAAAAATTATTGATCCACACTGTGTGACGTTCTCACTACATAGACATACTAGGATATACTGAAAAAGGGGGAAATGTCCTCCCTGTGATAGTGAAATGACATCAAAGTCATCAATGAGGTAAAAGCTATATTTCAGATTGTGCATTAATGGCCATATTATCTCAAATAATGTGTCACCTACATTCCTTATCACGATGAAAAGTTATTATATTGTCTGTGTTAGCTCTAATTCCATCTGTTACAACATTAGCAGTACATCTTGTGTGTCTCGTTTCACCGTTTAAACAGCTGTGCTCATATCTTGATAAGTACATCATAAGGTAATTCAACCTCGTCACATATAAGATATGATGCGACGGAGGATGTTTCCACTGGCGGGCCGGTCGTCCTCGATGTATTTATCCGGCCCGTCTCCAGTCTCCAGACATCACCTTCGCGCTTGAAATGATGTTGCAATAGAATGTCAACACCTGCGTTTATACCTTTCCATTTTGCGTCTTGCTCGTTTTGTAACTAACCAACTAACCGTAAGCTAAAATTCAAATATACATGCATGTTGACAACGTTGACATAATATTGAAAGTAAAAAAAGGCAGAACACCTTTGAACTTAAGAATATACTTAACGTGCCTAATACCAGAATGATGTTGAAATAATCTGGATTTACATGCATATTCGTCAATATTTTGGCAGCATATTCCACGAAACACTGGCAGTTTTACATTTCTGTCTTTAGGAGGTCATTCTTAACCACAAGCCGAAAGTTTGCATAAGTTGGATATGATATTGATATGACCGACGTCAATGCTGGTGGACCAGAACGTTTTTCACATACACATGACATAGAATTGTATACTGATGGATCTAAGATAAACGCCTAATGACATGATTGAAAACCACTTTCTTTTGGCTATGCGAACGCATTCAGAAAATGGAAAAATATGAATATCGCATCATATCAGTCCGACATTCTAAGTGATGGTGATGAATTGCGATCATTAATTACTTGACATATATACAGCGCACAGACTCTAGTTTCCTCACATTAAGTGTATGACTCTGAGCACTAAGACGAGAAATACAGTATTCAAATAATATTTCTTTACTTTTTCAGCGTGAAGAAATAAATGTTGGTCGGGAAGTAAACTTCGCCCGGTAGATACATCTCATGACGCCGTGAGACACTATTTGCGATTATTTTTCATGTTTGATATATGTTGCAGATTTTATGATGACAGTATATGAGTGAATGTCCAATCTGTATCTCCCCCTCTCTTCACCCCTCTCTCTCTCTCTCTCTCTCTTCTCTCTCCCTCTCCCTCTCTTTTCAGATATATCCCTTCTAGTTTAGCATCTCTCCTTAAATATTCACTTCATCTATATAAATCAATCCATGGGAGTATAGAGGCGGGGACGTCCACTATAGGTAAAAAAGCACGAAAAAATGAGGGAGGTTAACACGCCCCCTGATTCTTTCTCGGGACCTTGGAACCATGGGAGGGCCAATGAGACCCCCCAGTTATTATTATTATAGTTATTACTCCTTTCGGACAATATTTGATCCAACTCTATTTTTCGCTTCCTTAATAATCATATGCAAGGGTGGTGTAAGGCATCTAGGTACATACATGTACATACAGAATTAATGAACGTCGTGTATGATATTGCGGTTGAGGAACCTTGTATTCTCATTTAGGAGGATATTGAGGTTAGCTTTTCACCTCGCTTAGTCGGATGGTACTATGATGTAAGGTTGCTCATCACCTTAAGAAGGTCAATGAGAAAACCTTGAAGGATGCATGTTAATGGCATCAATATCAACCAAGCTTTACCTACTTCATCTGATCGCTTCCAATCAACACCAAGCTCCTAGCGCAAGATACTCCAAAGCCCTCCAAAAATGCACCGCGGTAATTTTCAATCAAGTGTTGAACGTCACTCACGCGAGATTGATATTTCGAGTCTTGATGGGAATGTAACCAAACGAGATTGAATTTGCCCGAGTGTCATATGGTACATGAATTCCTAAATGGGAAGAATTTGGGCCAAAATTAGGCCATCGCTGCCTGTTAAATATTTCGTGACAAAGAGCGGAACATTATAACTGTACCGAAATGGAGATTCGATGGAATTGAGGTGGTCTGTATGAATATGATTTGAAGAGTGTGAATTATTAACGGTAAACATGGCGACGTGCTGTATTGATTGTTTCTTTATGAAGTTGAGCATATCTTTCTGAGTTTCTATTAGATTGCCTTGCAAGTGAAAACCCGCAAGAGTATGTCATCGAGCTCCTCTGTTCCGATCAAGATTTTAAAGTTTTCCATTTTATACTAGAAAAGAAATTGTCAGCTCATGTATTGGGAACAAAACAATTCTTCTATGAATTATGTTAACTGTCAACGTTTGCAGAGAGAACTTTCTGAGAAACTTTCTGCTCTATGCAGAAAAGGGAAGTGAATGATAATGATGCTTCATGCGTCTGAATTAGTTACCATGGTTACACTGAATCCCTGTAAATGCTATTGACATATTGAAAGTTGAAACACGTAGCAGAAAGGACAAGGGACATGGAAACGGTTGTCAAATATATTATGTCGTGCAACATGAGAAACTTCATGTGCACAGGAAGAGTATAACATTTCATCCCCATCTGTAATAGATAGGAGGTTTGGAAGACACTCGTCATCCTGGATCACCAGTTTGTCATGACCAGACACACAAAAAGAGGAGGCGTGAATTTTCATCCTCCTGGTCAGCGACTTGCTCTAAATTTTGACAACCATCTCATTGATATGCATAGATTTGTGGGAAACGATTGGGGCCGCGGTAAACTTAAAGAATATAATAGCGCAATTTAAAGGGATTGTAATACGATGATGTTCAGTCCTACGATTGTCAACTGTGCGTTTCGAGGGTGGATGATATCATACATGTACTTGACTAATACATGTAACACAAAGTAACTTGGATAATAGACATGATAGAGTTTGCTAGAAAGGGCGTACATTTGTTATTGGTTCATGTTTAAACAAATATATTTAAAGCAATATTTGGGTTTGATTTTGTAATCCTTCAAAATATGATGGGAAATTAAATTTTGTTAACGTAAATATCATTTTCAGAATTTACTCATTTAATCGTATTAAGGTAATTTGTGAGAAAAAAATAATTGAAATGTAAATGAGTATTTAGATATCACTTGATTCCATCGACGTTTATTGAAATAGCCTTTTTATTGAAGTTCGGCCATAACTGTTTCATAGATTACAGTCTTTAAAATATTGCAGATATTTGTCTTAGTCTTAAAAATATTTTCTGTTAAGGAGGCATCCAGAAAATATTATTATTATTATTATTATTATTATTATTATTATTATTATTATTATTATTATTATTATTATTATTTTTTTTTTTTTTTTGGGGGAGTTCTGACATACGCCTCCCCCCCCCCACCGGCGAAAAATCCCTGGATTTGCCTCTGCATTTTCTTTGATATGCAGATTTACGTAGAGTTCTGTAGAACAAACAAAAACAAAAAAGAAGAATAAATGAACTGAGGTTGCTTAATGAGATAGGTCATTGCTTGGAACATTATGCAGGAGAAAAGACGAGTTGAGAAAAGATTTCCAACTCATTAAAGCTTAAATGTCAACAACAATCTCATTGCTCATTCTACAGGGCCCATCTCTGAGGAATATTAGAAGGTTTTCTGCTGAATTATTTATCTCCTTGGTTACTTTTTAGTCTATGACGGCCGAAGTTAAACACTGCTCCACCGCAAGATCTTGGCATGCGGTGCTGATCAAATGTGTTATTTTATCCTCAGTATGGGCGAGATGAAAGAGGGAGGGGTACGTTGCACTTCAATACATCTTTGTGGTTTGTGGAAAGTACTAAATACCGTGGAAAATCGGGGTTAGATCGTCTGCGACAATTAATTGATTTCTAGATATCTGAATGCAAGGTGTTATGTGAATACACCGACCCCAAGCATGACAAGTATTATTCATCTTGGTCAAATGTTTTCATGTCAAAACATTGTCTACTAAGTAATTCTTAAACAACTTTACTGAGCTGTAAAGGTGAATAGCATTCATTGATCAGTCGTTAGATGTAACTGCAACATATCTTTGAAATGTTTAATAAAACTGATCTACAGATTAGTATTACATAATAGCGGAAATTCATGTTGAATATTTTCGATACGAATGAATCCGAAAGAAACATTAATGTCTATGTATGTAATATAAAAAAAGATTATTATCAAAACAAAAACAACCAACAAAGAAGTACTGGTGACCCTTGTTAAGTGAAGGCCTGAGTTAATAGCATTTTGATATACATAACAAGATGAAACAACCTTTAGCAAAACGTTTAAAAGCGCATTGCACTTTTAACATACGATAAGAGCAAAAGGAGCACGGTGGAATATGTTCAATCCATTATCACATAATGATATTTAGCTTTAATATTGGATACAACATTAGCAGCATAACCAGCGGGGGTATTTAAACCAGGCCTCATCATCTGCTCAATTTGGTGGCTGTTTATCGAGAAAATAGTCCCAATTCATCTTTTGACAGAAATCGATGTAGATTGGTATTTTGACGTGAATTCAACTCAATATTTTTCATTTTGCCAGGAGAAGAAAACCGAGGATGTAATGAAGACGTGCTCTCTCTCTCTGTCTCTCTCTCTCTCTCAATTACTAGTCACCCGATACTCATTATATTCATGTAGATGGCTATATTAATGTACACCCTAAGGCTTCACTTTTTAGCCTTATTGAAATCATGACTAGATGTTGGGACCCCTGTCTGATATCTAATTCCCACTGTTTTAGTTGAACTACACATTTCTTGCAGCCAGCCACTTTTCCCTTCATTTTGTTTTTGTTTACTTCACACGATATTAAGGACTTGTCTTTAGCTTTCAGACGTACACAGGGGTATTCTTTAACAACCCGACCGTCTGATGAAGATCGTACCTTGCACATAACTGTCGAGAACAAATTTGAAACTTATTTTGCATCCGTTTGTAATGACAAGTATGATTATTTTCTACACACATGAATATTTCCATAAAGGAATTCAATATGATGATATTCATCATCCGCTTTGATTCATACCTTTTTACTGCCAATATGCGAGCCGCGTTTAAATTTCGACTCAAAATTATTTTAACTCAACTTGAACTTTATATACAGCTCCTTAACAATCATTTTGGACGAAAAATCACGATGTCATTTACCATATTTACTCAAAATAAAAGTGAAAAATAGAAATGAATCTTCCATAATTTGTTTTCTTCTATTCTTTATTGTGTTTTACTATTTATTTTGCAAACACACTTTTCTGATATGGCCTGTGTGGTATTTGATTGAGTAGACGATTTTCAGTTGAATCCTCATAGTTTCTACCAAAAAGCACAGCAGAAAAAAAAATGACATTTCGGGTCTGAAACCTGAAGACTGGCCGGACATCCCCCTTCGGCTACCCTAGCTGTAAACATGGAATGCACTTGAAATAAGGAGATATTGCCAGATTGTTCAGGTAATGTTCGTGAGTTCTCTAATTATAAGAAAGTCTCCTTAGAAGCAGGTCACATCGCCATTAGAAATGTGTTAACCCCGATAGGTAAGACTGGTAATGTACGCCTTAACGACCCCTTCATCGTCGTATGCCTCAACGCCCCTAAACATTGATCCGTCTCGTGTTTCATACGTTAAACACGAGAAAGGTAGAATGAAACCAAGAAACTTAAAAAGGGACACTTCACCTTTCCGGTGACGATATTGACGAGAGCATCCTCGCTTATCAGGTACCTACGGTCTACTTATCTTACGTAGAATGGCAAAGTTGGAAAGGAACAATTTCGCTTTCACATTCTTGACGTTATCATAAATGATAGAAGAGATGTCCACCAATCTTAATGGTTGTTTAATAAACCACAGGACGTAAATGATTTAGTCAACTAAAGTTCAAGATAAAGTGATGCAAAATAAGATGAAAACACTTGATTGAGAGTGTATGTATAAAGACGAAACCTATATTGACTGAACCGAGTTATGGACCAATAAAATGACCCTATTATTTAATGGAATAACAAGACTTCTCCTGAGAATCAGAAGAACGTAACTCATTTGATAGCTTACAGAGGTAACATCCTTCCGACTCACTTCAGACGAGGACATATTTCACAATTTCAAATTCATTTTTTTGTGCCAGTCGCAGAGCACTCGCATTTCTAAATTTTAAGAACATGAATACCTATATTGAAAGTGGGGTATAGGTAATGTCTACGTGATGGTATAGTCACTATTATCTGATTAGAATGACCCTTTCTCGTATAACTGCAGCTCTGTGCTTGAAGATAGATTTAAATTTCATCGTTTATCTATAAATGTTCATGTTTCCTGAATCTTAATCATAGATAAGTAGGAAGAGAGTATGCAAGTTTCATGTTTGGGACATAGAGAAAGCAAGGCCGAGATTGGATACATACTGAAATGCGAGGGCCTCCGTTACTTGGAGGATTTGAGACGAAGAGAAGGCAGCTGCTACTTAAAGAGAAGGTTGAGTTCTGGGAAGAGGTGAAAAATAATTTGTGAGCGTTATCATTGTATTATGCAAGTGGGGAAGAACATCAGAGAAGAAATGTTCCCTGAAAAGCATGGCTCTTCAAATGCCTTAATATTCGAAATATGACATGTTACATCATAAAAATTGGGACAGATTTTTATGCCACATGTTCGTGTAGTCCCATATACATCTTTCTGTGTACAGTGCTTGTAACTTTACCAAGACTGGGCCAAATTTCTTATCATTTTGATGATTCCAGAACCTTGCAGTACACACCAATACTTATATGCTAGATGATCAACCTTTTCTGATCGATTCCACACCGTTTCTTTCACACACAATGCAATTGCATGACCAGAACTCAACTTTATCTTTAAAATACCGCATTTAAATTGAGCAGGCTAGAATGAAGGGAGAAACAAAAAACCCACGAGACATATCATGATTCAACACACACACAATGCTTGAGTTCTTCGTGTTAAACCAGATATGCAAAGCGAACAGCTAGGGGAGTGCGACACACAATAAGACCGTACCCCCGAACACGAGAACAGACGCCACGACAGACCACGTGATCTTAGGACGGCGACACGGCGGATCAGTGATGATCACGATCGAGACTCGCGCGCTGAGCTCCCTCGAGACGCGCGGTCACTGGGAATGCGTGTAATGAAACGAGCGCGTCTACGTCACGAAAGGATCAGTTGTGGTGTGGGTGGGGTCGATAGGGTCAGTCCCACGCGTGCAAACCCAGGTTAGTGCTCGTGTAAAACTAAAATAACCAATTTGACTGACGGGTCAACATTTCAGTGACAGTCAGAAAAGAAAAGGTATCTTTATGGGCTTGCATGAACTGATAGAGTTTGCTTTCGATATGGTATACACTAATAGGCGAAAACCACTTGAAAGTATTCATAAACCGAAATTAGATTTCAAACGGATAGTCTCCACTCCCATGCAGCTGTACATACCTTTTTTGAGTACGTATGTTTCTTTCATTTCTTATTCATGGCCTTACAAATCCTGTGTCTTTTATGCACGAGTTGTTTTGATTAATCTATTTTTACTTTCTCTTACATGACTATTATTGTTATGTGCCATTTTTGTTTGAATGTTTTATTTTCTTTACCCTGCTTCTCCTCTTTTCTAATTTCGTCACTTTGTTCTCCCCCCCTCACACTTTGACTAACATCGATTAATTCCAGTCAACCTAAAACTCGACTCGCCTTGTGAGAGCTAAAATCAGGTCTTGATGAAAGAAGGAGAGGGGGATAGAGATAGAGAGAGAGAGAAGGAGAGGGTGATAGAAAACGGGATTGAGGCTGGAAGAGGACACAAGACTCTTTTCATCTCCAAAGTGATTGTCTATTTTTCGTCGCTCGATTCCTGTGCAAACCACTCGTGTCCGCTTTTCAAGCGTTGTGCGTGACTTATCGACGGATAGTTCGGAAGCCGTATCCCTCATGTGACCGGTCGTGACGGGATATCGTAGTATCGATTCCATTTTAACCCCTCTCCGTGTCTGTCGCAGTGTCTCGTCGCCTTTTTTTTCCATGTCACAGATTTTTTTTCTCGCTATTTTCCTATTTCTTCGTAATAGTATTCCTCCAGCTTCCCTCACCCCTCTGTGTCACTCATCCTCTCTCTCTCTCTCTCCCCCCATATCTATCTTGTTTTACATCTATCTTTGTTTTCCCTTCATGGTATTTTTTCGTTTTCCTGATCTTCGTTTCTTTTACCATCTTTCACGGTCTGTCATTTATTGGTTTCGTCTAGCGCCAGTCTCTACCTTGAAAACAAATATATGAAAATCACTTTTCGACGAAACATGCGGGATACGGTGATTCGGTTTCTACCTTCCTCTTATTAAATTACAAATTCATTCGGGGCTGAGCAGTATGAAAAGGGATCATATGAATGTTTTGTGAGTTGCACACGAGGCGTTTCGATTGCGTTTTTACATGTGCTATTATAGTCTGTGAAATCAATTAGTGCATAGGCCAATAACGCACAACGCAAGGTTTTTATTTGATTTGTTTGTACGTATGTTTGCTTGTTTGTTCTTTGGTTTTTGTTCATTGCGCAATCTCTTTGTAACATATTATATGCCACTCTCTCATCAGTCTCATGGCGTTTCATGGCGTAAACAAAGTAACACTTCATGGGGAACAGCTATGACCCATCTATGAAATCAATGTGTTGGACGTGTCAAACTCTAAAGGTTTCCAAGTACAGCAAAAAAGGTCTTAAAAGGTCAACAGTTTGTTAAGTTTGGAGCCATTGATCTCCAAGCATCGATGTGGTCGATTTAAATGTCCAAGGTGGTGTCGAACCGATATTTCATGTAAATGCCAATTGATTTGACCTATATTGACACAGTCTTTAAGTATTCGTCACGGTTGAAGCCAACCATTGCCATTACAATCTGGTGTTATTATCCTTCTGAACCTTCTGAAATTGTAGTCAGCAGGGCGGTGTTCCGCATGTCGCTAACTTGTATGGCAGGTGGTACAGTGTACATGCTAGAGCGTGTTTCTATCTGTATTAAGAAACGATAAAATACTAATGGCACTGAATGGCGTTTGTTATATTTGACCGATACAATTTTGACAAGTACTTCTCCTGTGGTGTGTTAGCGAAAGTAGATGTATAATAACTGGAAAATAGTTATGTTTTTTTTTTGGTTTTGTTAAGTCAGTATGCTCTTTTCAAACGTCTCTTGGCATACTATCGCATGATAACCTAGACTATCACATGCAAGAAGAAGACGAAACACCGACCAAACGATTCTTCAAATCACAGGTTGGTTATGAAGTTTCCTTCTTGTGATATTCCCCCTGGAGATAGCTTCGACAAAATATAATTTCGAGCTTGTTGCTTGAAGGTTCCGAAATGCTAATTTATGAGAGAGCGGGGATGTTTGGCGAGGTAATTTACAGTTTGACTTGCCGACTAATTGGCATTCAATAACAGTGCTGGAATTAATCGTGTTTGTACGTAATGGGTCTTAGTGTGCAGTAAAGGTGAGGATCCAGGGTAGGGAAGGTTTTTGTTTGGCAAATACCTGGTGATGGTAAAGCATAACAGCTTTTAAAAACAAGAGAAGACAAATGGCAATATAGTTACCGACTATAACTATATTATAGCACAAGTCAATAAATTTGTTTTTGTCAGTGTGATTGTCCTTATCTATCCCCGTTATCACTTAATTTACACAAATAAATTCTGCTTTCTCTACAATGAGAAAAAAAAAAAATTATAAAAGATTTGTGTAATCGAGATGGTGGAAGACGTGACTTAGCGTTACAAAGGTTGTTGGTTCAAGCCCCGGCAAGCTGCAATATTCTTGTCGAGAAATTAATCTACCTTTACTTCCAACAGCCTAAGTGAAGTACATGGATATCAGGTAGGATTTACTCCTATATAAACGCACTGTTCTTGTATGACGCCTATAGAACCTGAAATCTAGCTATGTTACATACATTTCTTAAAGGGCCCATGACATTGAAATACAAGTGTATTACTGTTGATGTGCAGCCCTGCATACATCTCATATTTTGAAATGTAAACTTCTGAATTTGTTTCATAGATTTTTAAATATTTTTGAAATATTTGTTTTCAAACTTGCTAAGCTCCACCCCAAAACCTCCAGATCTCATTCCCCTTGTGACATCATCTGTCAGTCATCAATGAGCTAACTTGAGAAAGTGGCATGTAACTTTGCCGAAGTTGACCACCTGTAACAATACCACAAACAATAGCAACATATAAGTTGCTATGTCAGACATGTCAGACTAAACTAATATTCTAGAATAGAAAATGGTATGTAATTTCCCCCAGCTTAGCACACGTTCATAATAGAATTGCATGCTTCCATACATATGTACAATATACATCATCATTGCCTTTGTCTTCCTGGTGATGCTACAGCATGTCTGACATAGCAACTTATATGTTGCTATTGTATTACGTATTGTAACAGGTGGTCGACTTCGGCAAAGATACATACCACTTTCTCAAGTTGGCTCATTGATGACTGACAGATGATGTCACAAGGGAATGAGATCTGGAGGTTTTGGGGTGGAGCTTAGCAAGTTTGAAAAACAAATATTTCAAAAAATATTTAAATCTATGAAACAAATTCAGAAGTTTACATATCAAAATATGAGATGTATGCAGGACTGCACACCAACAGGAATACACTTGTATTTCAATGTCATGGGCCCTTTAAGCTTTAAGCTTGTAGAGACTCTAATATAAATTTTCGCTTTAAAAAAAAGGAATACCATTAACATCTTTACATTAAACAACTGTGCATAGTGCTATCATGGAAACTTTTCCCAGTTTCGGTGTTATTGACTTTAGTGAATTTGAATTCTTTGAATCGTAAATGAAAGCAACGTGATATTGTCGTATCGTTATTTAATAATAATAATAGGTCCATTTATATATATGAATATACTCTACTGCGTTTAATACAATGTATCATATTACTAACCCGGCTGTAGCTGAGTCGCCGTAATGAAACGCTAAAGCATTCAAAAATATTATCCTACCGGGTACTCATTTCCTTCATCTGGGTGGAGAGTGGCAAATGTTGATTAATGTCTTGCCAAAGGACATTCGTGCTGCGGTGGGACTCGAACCGCGAACCATGTGATCCACAGTCCGATGACGTATCCCTTAGACCACGACCACGAAAATGTTAATAAGAATCTTGTGTATGAATTCTTCATCTCTCAAACTATTTCTTCAATTCCTTCTTCCATCCTGTTTTCTCAATGTCGTGGTTGAATACAACAAATCAATCATCTGTGAGTAATTCATCAATTAATTTGAAGGAAAGTGATGTCGACTTCAACTGGTATAGTCATGAGGAATGGGAGGCCTTGAAAGTTGTCAGCTCAAATTTTCTTTTGGAATGATAACATTCATCATCATAGTCCATAACTCCCTATAGCATCATTATGCCTAGAGATTAATATGCTTAGTTAAGGGGAAGGTGGGGAAATCGTAATTCGCAAGCACAGAAGCGTAGGTAATGTTAGTTAGATAAATATCACGCACATCAATTCATAATTCATGCATGAGTTAAAGTGCAGCATTATACAGCGATTGTGATTTTTTATTACATAGCAGTTCATGTGTATATTAGTTTTGATAAAGATTGCGGCTGATATTATGGCCGTTTTTACGGCTATTGTGATGAGCAGATTCAAAAATTTAGGAAGAGAAGAACGATTGAACATTTACCGTAGATAGTAAGGTGATACAAATAGAGACAATAATTGCTGAGGGATTTTGAACTCACAACGGAATCGACCGTCCCTTACCCCTCCATCCCAAAATATGCATATATACTAATATAGTCTTTAAATCTCTCCAAAATCCGTCTGTCACTTGAAGTTCAGCTTTGCGGTATAGAGTCCGTTATTGTTGTTTTTTAAACATTCCTTTGGAAATCGGCCCTTTAAAAGCCAGAACATCTATAGAGTGCCTCTTACATGCTTTGAATGTTGTGCAGCTACGCGCATGATTCTTGTGACATTAGCACGGCAAGTCTGTCCACTTTAATCGACGGCGAAATGGAGAAAACACATCGTTTTCCTTATACGGTCCCATCCATAAATAATGGCGTCTGCACACCATGCCTACACATCATGGTCGGCAGGTCTAAAACTCAATTAGAATTCGTGTCAAAAGATTCTTACATTATCAATCTATCCTTTTTTCTTCTTCTGGATTTGCCTCAGACCAAATAAGTGTATTCTTTGAGCCATGGGAAATGGCAAGAGAAAAGGAGAAAGAGGTGCGGAGAAGGTGCATGGTTGAAAGAAGTTGGAAAAGTATATATAGGCATAAGCAATGCCTGATGTTTCTGATGTTGATTATAAAAAAATGATAGCAGAAAGATCTTAGATGTGCAAAAATAAACTTAGCATGACTCCACCTTCCTTTGTTTATAAGTTGAAATCAGTTGCATTATATCACACCTTCCAGCGCCATAAAAGAGAAAAGGTTGAATAAGCAGCAATAGAACCTGTCATCCTGTCTACTCCCGCCAGATTTTTCCGTAATTGCAAACTATAATTAATAAGAGTAGAGTTAAGATTAACCTGCGAAATTTATAAATTAAACAAACTCTAAAGTGAGCAATCACATAAACAAAAATGAACGAAATTGTATATTATTAGAAGACATGAGATAACAGCCATTACCCCCCCCCAAAAAAAAAGCGACATTCAAATGGCTGATAATTTAAGATCATGATGTTGACATGTGGATCTTTTGCATGGCGTGCCCCGGGGTTCGGTCCTCAGGCCGCTTTAGCCACTCAGTAATGTAATAAATGGACAAAAAAAAAACATACAACATGTAACATACGCGGATGATACGCAGTTGTATATTATCCTTGAACCCCGTCACCGGTCGGTTAATTCGAAAAATCTTGAAGAGTGTGTTCGTAATGTGAAATGTTGGGCACAGAAAAAGCTTAAGCTTAATAGTGACAAATCGGAATTACTTCACATCACATCTCAGTTTCGTAAACCCTTGCCCTTGCCAGATTTTGTCTTGGATGACACAAAATTTATTGTGTAGCCCTGAATCGGCCAAAAACCTGGGTGTTACCATAGACACTGCTCTCAATATGAAGGCTCACATAAGGAAAGTTTATAAAGCTGCCTCTTATGGTATCCACAGAATTGGTAAAATTAGGAACAATTTCTAGATGAACCCACTACAGAACGACTGATACATGCATTTGTCACTTCCCATTTAGACTACTTTAATGGCCTCCTTGTTAATTTGCCACCCTCCCACCTTGTTCCTCATCCGCTTATCTAAAATGCTGCCGCTCGTCTAGTTACCCGCTCAAAACCTAACAAACATATTACTCCAATCTTCTGCAATCTCCACTGGCTGCCAGTAATTCAACGTATCCAATTAAAAATTCTTCTCCTTGCCTTTAGAATCCGTAACGGTGAATGCCCCACGTACCTTTCCAGTCTCGTAAAATCCAAACCGCCCTCCTCCAGGTTGCGTGCTTCAACTTCCTCTCACTTTCAACTAATTCCTGGCACTCGTATGAAAACAAGATACGGCGATATATAGAGCACTTTCTGTAGCCGCCCCCAGTTGTGGAATAGCCTCCCGTCCTACATCCAAAATGCTCCTTTTATACACACTTTCAAAGTAATGTTAAAAACCCATTTGTTCAAATCCATATCACAAATTTCTGTTTTCTCTAAACATGTCACAATAAATAAATAAATGAATAGATTTCGTACTACTATTAATTATGAAATAAGTCATCTTTAGCAAAATATAAGTTAGATTAAGTTGATTGATTTATTTATCTGTTACATATTGTAATTTGTTTGGAATAATATTGTGTAATCGTGGTGCTGTCGTCCCGGCTTTTATTTCGTGTAAGGACAACGCTACACTCAATGGCTGCTGGGACAACAGCACCACTGCGCCTAGAAACAAAGTATTAGGCGCGTTATAAATGTGATCTATTATTATTATTATTATGGTAAAGGTCTCATATCAAGGCCTGCGAAGCAGATAACTCTGAGTTAACTTGGTTCTCATACATGTATGTCACTTTTATTAATATTTACGCTATATTCAAACTTGCAGTATGTATTTACAATAGTATATTTCATGCTGATAGTAGTGTACCGACATGGAAAGCCAAACAAACAGGGTGACATTTTGTGACCATTCCGCATTAATTGCTGACGTTTAAACAAATTTCCTCTAACCACTTGTGTTTAAATCGTCAACAAATACGAGATTATCCTCTCACATGACACCAATGATTACATTACAGTGCGTTCAGTTTCAAGTATGTTGGAATTACCGAGGTAATACAACCATTCCAAATCCAAGATTTACCTCGAGATTAAGAAAACAGCGCTAACAGTATCTGACTACACCAGGGGCTATGAAGGTAACCTTTCCATGTGACAGTGATCCCTCCACTACCGGGTCGAAGCTAATCGTGAGCTTTTGGTAACAGAAGTCAATTTCCAGAGAAAATGGCTTTTCAAAGGTTATGCTGATTATTATTTGTGTATCATGCGGTAAATGGGTTGTATGGAGCAGTACAATGTACAGGTAAATGTCGATTGATTAACAAAATCGTAAAATACAATAAAACCCAACAGTATGTAAACATTTAGGAAAACCTACATTGTTTTGCATACGAAATGTGTGTACGCTGATCTAGGTGACGACGAAAAGGATATACGGGTATAACGTATAATAGAACTGTTAATAGAACGTATAATATACATGTAGACATGATCGTGTAAGTAGTCGAATTGAATTATCATTGTGTCCTATACGATCGAAGGGGGATCTTTAAAAAGCTTTTATAGTACGTTTAGTTTAGCCAGGGTAAGTTTTATGAAGATGTTCAATAAGGATGATAATTTACCTGTTCCGAGGTACCAATGAATAAAAAATCATAGAAACCTTGATGACTAGAGGAGGAGTTTCAAAGCTCTTCCATGGAATAGCTAGCACCCTATTATAATTATATCATATCATTTATCAACATGCATATTCACAAGTTCAAAGTTACCTTTAAAGATGTTAAAAGAAGAAAACAAAAATGCTATCCAGGCATGCCAGCGAAGGTTTTCGATTGATTGCACAATTCTTGAAATGCAAGGAAGTTGACATATCCCCAAGATGAACGGAAGAGATTATAAAGACATTGAGAATGCTAACTTATGATGTCTACCATGATTTTTGTTCTAAAACTCTTTTCCCGGTCAGAGGATTACAGAAATGGTACCTCTGCTGAATAATTCGTTTCTCTAAGATAATAAGCGAGGTGTTTAATGTCTTGACGCGATCCTCGAGAAAGATCCACACCGATAAGCGATTATCCTACGCTCTTAAAAGAAATAGCGTAACAATACAGAGTATTCCTTCTATTTCCTTGCATTAATGGTTTATCAAAAAGGTACAAATATACGCGCCTCTAACAAAAGTAATAGCTTCTCGACTTCAGCCAAATCTCTTTTGCTCTATTGCTCCGGGAAAGATAATGGATATATTCACAAGCTTAATTGGTATTAGTTTAGACCGCGCATTAATCGTTATCTTGATCCTATGCCTATGGTAACACTTCAAGGTGGAACACAAGGATGGGTCATCTCCAACATGCAGTAGGTTTAAAAGAGAAGAGATTAAGACAGGACCGTTTGAATAAGAAAATCTCGCGTTTCACAATCAGTCTAATTTCTCTGTCTTATGTCGGCGCCATGAACTCAATTGTCAATTTATAAGGACTTATAGAGACGCGATCGTCGAAACACCCTCCTCGTCTAATGTCTCATATCATATTTGGTATTAAATTTCGTTATGCCTTGAAAAAAGACTTATATAATCTAGGACAGGCTTCTCTAAACCCTACTTCTCTCATTCTCTACGTATGTCTCTGTATCTCTGTCTGTCTGTCTGTCTCTCTTTCTGTCTTACTTTCCTACTCTCACTCAATCTCTTTCACACTCTCTATCTTATTTTTCTTTCTCTCTCTCTGTCTCTGTCACTATTCTATCTATCTCTCTCTCTTTTCTCTCTTTTTTCTTTCCCCTTCTCTCTGACTCTAATAAAAAATATTTCAATTATAAAGCACCTTTCAAAAACATGAATTTCCTATATTACGAAGGATTGCACTATCGAGCATCCAACACATCTATAATATGTCTAAACTATTATCGTATGCCCTTTATAAAATTTGAAGTAGGATCCAGATATTGATATGATATATCAGAATAAGATCATACACTTTGATACAAAATTTAAATCAAACTATAGATAGGAAGATGGATCATAGCTTCCCAAAGTTCATCCGCGTTACCATGGATACAGAGGCTTGCATCCTAATCACCTGTTACAAGTCATCTGTATTCTACCCAATATTTTAATTTTTCCTTCCTATTCATCTCTTTAATAAGTTGCCAAATCCCTCTCTCCTTCTTTAGATTCTCAGCCTGTGGGCACAGAGCTATCGGAGAGTAAGAAGAAAAAAATCCTGGGACTTTGTGACGGATTATCGTCCCCTATAGCAGTGAAACTAGCGAGATATTTTGATGCATGGGTACCATTAGCAAGTCATCGCTGACTGCAGGTGAAGAAATACTTCGATTGAGAGGTGTGCTATGGAACCTGATGAATAATTGATGTCACGATAAAAATATATGGCTCACCTTAACCAATGGCAGCCACGTAAACGAGCAATTTAACCCGACAATTTTTTTTTAAACATTCTGATTTTATCCTTCCTGCCGATCATTATCCATGCCATGCATTGCTTATAATGACTGTGATTTGTTAATGCCCCGTGCAATAGGAAGTGCGATGTGTTGTTTAATCATCAATCATTTCACATGAATGGAAAACTGTGTTTGAAAGCTTTGCTATTATTTGAAGACGTACAAATAACAAAAGTATAATCTTTTTGTTGTCCACATTGTCCATTCGTTGTAATTTATCTAAAATATTATCCTGGAAATAAACAAATCATCAAAATTAAAACAAAAAAACTTATTTATTATTCAGGAAATAAAAAAAAAATCATCAAAATTAAAAAAAAAATACTTATTTATTTATTATTTATATATTATTATTTAAAGGAAATATGTATTCATAAACAGTTGAACCTAAGTTGGAATTGTCTTAATTAGAGAGGGTTGACAAAGATCCTAGTTTAGTACTAGAGATAATCTTTATCTGTAATAAAGATGGCAGCCTCCTGTGTTCCACTCATTTCTATTGTACAATGACAAAATGAATGCTTTTGTAAACGTTTTCCTTTGAGCATTAGCATGGAATAGGTATCATGGTCGGAACTATCCAACTGATATCACTGTGTAACAATGAGTTCAGCCTTGATTACTGCTAGAAGGACATTCCAGCAATTAAAGAGCTGAGAGTGTAGAGAGAGAGAGAGAGAGATATGAAGGAGGTAGAGGGAGAGAAAGGAGGCAGAGAGGGATCATAGGTAATAGAGGACGAGATATAGATATAGAAGATGATGAGGGAAAAGACCGAAAGACAGAGAGAGAGAGAGAGAGAACGACGGAGGGATTAGGAGTGAGAGAGACAGAGAGCTAAAAAAAGAGGGGAGGGGGACCTCCGCGAAAGAGGAAAGGAGGGGGGGGGTGGGGAGACGGCGCAAAAGATAAGTAGGCCTACATTGTCATGGCGACAACAAAACCAGCGACAGCTTTCTTGCATGAAAGAAGAAAAACAAATATATATTCCCGTGAGTGAGTTGATGAATTATGCCAATGGTTTAGCACTGATGACATGATAGGTAGATTGGAAGAAGTTACAACCAAGTCAAGTGTTACTTATAAATCACCACAGCAGGGTCTCCTACTCACTACTCCACTGACCACTACAATAAATTCAGTTTGGCATTGCTCTAGTTTTGAGCATGAGGAAGAGAGCAGGTCAGTCCAAGCAACTTCGGACATCGTTCGAATAAACTAAAACACATCAGCCACTGTTTTCAGATGATTGAGTTTTAAAGCGAACCGCAGCCTTCCGTCGTCCACCACATGCCCGCTCACGGTTTGCAAAACACCCCGTTCTTAGTCCTGTTTACACCCTCTTAAATCCGAGGGCCCGATTGGTCCTCAAAGTATTTTCAATAAACAGATATACCAATTGCATTCTCGTGATATAATTGGAGTTCATATGAAGGTGACTGGCTAATACATTGTATATCTCATGAAGATATGAAACAACTCAAATATTTGTCAACATCATCTAATATTTTCAAAAATTGAATACATGCATACTATGCAGGCTTAGGCGTTCATTAACTTCATTATGATTCCACCATAGACAAGTTTGAACGGAAATTTACTAAGTAGTGGGGGACTTCGAGAGCGCGTCAAATCGTGTAGAAATGTCGAAAAGAACACGGCGGAGCTTCAGGGGTCTGACTTACACCTTACTTCTAAGCATCGTGTCCAGGGGGGGGGGGAGAGCTTTTAATGGCCCTAAAATACCATTAATCGACCTGATGTAAAGAAAGAAATGTAGAAGAGGTATGATATTCGATTCACTCTTGGGTGCCTTACATTGTAAACAGGAAGAAGTCCCCACGTGCATATTAACTATTGTTTATGAATTTTACTTTTCTACATGAAATAACACTCACTTCAATTATTGTTTAATGTGTTTGCTTGCCTTGTTAGACCATTCCTGTTCTGGGAGGGGGAGTCAATGGTCAGAAAAACGGGAGAACAAATATACGCTCGAAGTAATGGCAGTGAGACACTTTGTATACACCAATAAAGTAAAGATACATAAATAAAAACTATCTCGTCGGCAAGGTCAATAGGCATTATGTAAATAAAACACGACAAACATCTGTCATTCAAATCATTAATCAAATAAATAACTAGGTCACCGACGTAGTTTAAGACTATATCAATGTGATCTAAATCTGGAGATTAGAGAAAGCAGCTCTTTATATAAGGAATAAGTGATGACGGTAGTTGCTTGGCGTAAAACTTGTACATGTCTTGAAAGCTCGTCTCGTGGAAATTGACAGCTCTAACTTCCGACTTGGGGTATATCATTTTACAACGAGCATTTGGTTTATCACTTGCAATAGTATTTTCAAAGATACACGACAAACATTAAAAGGCCCCGCCGCGTATACGCATTCCTTGCAATATTTCAAGTTCCAAGCCTTGTCACGCGCTTTGCTATGCAATGACCCCCTTCTCCTGACCCTGTCCCTCCCCACACCTCCTGGCGGTTATATCTATCAGCGTGTGGTCTACTGCTGACTGAATCAATCCTGACTCGTGTGGTTGTGATCTGAGAAATAGCCATAGTTAATCCTGAGCGCATTTTCTTCATCATCATCACAGATGATTCATTAGAAGAGCTTTTAGAGCTCACGTTCTTTCAATTTGTCATTTCTGATTTGGTGGGGCACAACTCAGCCATCATTGAAGATGTCCTTAAAGTGGTAGTTTGTAAAGCTATTGTTTAAACAGTTTGCCAAAAATTAAAGAGAATAAGAACTAAGGGTTTTCATTTAAATTTTTTTATTTTGCCTATAGTTGTAGTAATCACTAGAAACTAACTGGCCTCCTCGCCTGGATATGATTATAGTAACCATGGTGACCCATGCACGAGAAGGATTTTATATTTATCATACTAATAGATATCAAGTTTTGACTCTTCATTTCTTGTGATATAAATTCAAGTGTGCTGTTATAGAGATGCGTGCGTGTACAATTTGTTCAAAGATGTTATGTTATAGAGAATAAACCCACCGGGCAGGTGCTGGGTTCGAATCACTTCCATAGCACCAACATACGTTGGCAACAAAGGGAAATGGGTTGCCGTTTTGAGGAAGTTGTTGGATGTCCCCTCGCCTTGTTGGAATGACGAAGCAATATCCGATGTAATATAGTTCGTGCTCCTTTGAAGACCCAACTATATGGCGTATTCTACATCGCTCTTAGTCTTAAGAATAGATATTAAGTATTAATTTAAGATTTGAAAACAAACACACGAAAGTTTCCATATTGTGAGCAGATTTCTCCTCTTATTTATCAATTTCACAAATCAACACTCGCCCTAGCAGATTAGATGTTAATAGGTTTGAAAAAAGAGAAATCTCAATTTGCTTTCAAGAAACGTGCTAAGGGCAAATTTGAATTGTATTGGCCATCGGAATTATGTTTGTATTATATAATATGTCAATATAGTGTTCCCAGATTTTACAAGGTTTAAGTTGATTTCAAAAATATATTGCGATAGCAGTGTTATGCATAATGTTGCCAAGTCCATATATAGAGTATGGAGCCTGCAAAGCCTGGGTTTCGTTATTGGTGTTGTTTCCCTATATGATGTGCATATAGTTTATGCTATTTCCCTGATCATATCAAAATATCCAGAACGCTAGGGTGATCAAAAAGCCGAAGGCCGAGAAGATTGTATTTTTGACCTCGCCATTTGCGTCATTTCTTATGAAATTGTATCTCTCCAATTTTGTGGGTAAAAGAAATAGACTTTGGTTCTCGTTGTAGTGATTTTAAATGATGTTATTTCCAGACCAAATGCCCCCAGGTCGGCCACAAGCAATTTAGTTATGTTGTGAGTTTATAGACTCAATCTAGTAAGAATATAAAAGTGCTATGGATTGGAGCGATGTCCATCTTATATCTCTTCGATTGTCAACCGAGGTCTTGCAATAAATATCAATCAGCCTGATTAGATTTAGTTGCGTTATGAAACTGCATCAGTTTCAATAGTGACAATTTTATACATCCCACTGGTTTTATAGATCTTTATGCTTATGAAAAAAATTGAAAAAAACAAACAAACACTATTCTGTAGGTTTTGTAGAAAAACATTTTTTAATGTAACATTTTTTAGTGTAAACAAAAAAAGGGTTAACAATAATTAAAACCGCATGTTGTACATCATACAATTATTTCCAATTGTCATAAAACGAAAAAAGAATCACTGTGATAAAGGTCCGTTGAAGATTACATGTGTTTTTCTCCAATAATGAATACTAAATAGTGAATCAAACATCCAATTAGCCTTTAATTAATTTGGATGATAAGTGCAAGTGATATACATGTATCACCATGGAAATAAAGATAATTAAATACAGCGATGAGAGGAAGGCAGTTGTGTTAATACCCCACATACATACCCATTTACACCATGTTGAAAGATTAATGAATTCAAAGTGTGCTCGCTATTTTATTTCAAGTTCTTGTACTTTTTGCTTCTAGATCTAGATATCTAATTGCTCTGAAAAAGAGCCCGCATCATCTAAACAAACAAGAATTCCAATAAAAATCGACTCCTTCATTTTCAAATTGAATAGGCGAACATCGTCCCTAGGGTTTCTTCTCACACTTAATTACAACAATAGTTGTAGATTGACAAGAGATAGTGGTAGTGTGGGAAGAGATAATTTAATATTTCGTTTAATTGTCAGTCTTCGTCGGCTGTTAATTATTATTTTTATTGATTGCCTTTGTAAGTGTGAGAGTTAAACGGTGTCATGCAAACATTGTAATGCATTCGCGTCATGTCGCTATTGTAGTGGACACTGGACAATTAATTGTTTCAAAGTGATATTACATCGCTAATGACACCATTTCAAGTATTTTGAAACACTTTAATATTGGAATACAATCATTTGAGATTGACAGTCCTAACATAGATGTCAACCATGTGAGTATCTCCAGCGTGTAGTTTACGTTTTTAATAGCATCAATAAATCAATTAGATTTAGCGGAGTTGAGCTGTCATGAATTATGTGAAGACCAAAAAAACATGAAACATAGTGCAATCTACAGTCATATATACACCTCATCAACATACATGAAACACAATTAGACTACAGGTCGTCATTGTTAATCCTTTGAATGCACATTTAACATGTTTTTTCTTCTCCAGATTACTTTTAAAACTGCAGTTTAACATTTGAAACAAGAGACAATTAAAAGATAAACATTCTGAGTTGGTACGCATAAAATAGCCATTGATTTTGACGATTACGTCAAGTGTATCGATTAGATAAAAAATGAGGCGTCGATCATATCGTGACTGTACACCCCCACCCATTTTGCCTGCAGCTGCAGGAAACCATAAAATCTATACATGGTATATTTGAATCGCAGGGTAATATTTTATTAGTATCTCCGTAGTTCATTAACAATATTTTGTTTTATTATTCTTGTTCTTTCACTCTCTCTTTCTTTCTCTCCCTTCGATAACAATGACGTGTTTGTTCAGTCTAATTAAAATAAAGAAAACAAAACACCATCAAAAAAAGGTCGGCATCGTGAGATCCTTCCGAGAAAGTTTAGAGGTAAAGTGAATAATTCGATGTCTGGAAATAAGTAAGCTGAGAAATAGGAGAAATCGTTTTGGAAGTAATAGATCCATGGTGATAAAGGCTAAATTAAGTAACGATGTAATGTAATACAGTGTTAGTCACATTATTAGGTGAGATTTCCCGTTCGCTTTTACGGTTTGTTAAAGTATTACCTCACCACAATGATAACCGCGTAGCTACAGGTTGTGAGTATAAGAAGCGTAATCACAGAGAACATTATCACCTAGATGATCCATTGTTCTGAATATTATTTCGAGTCGCTGTTTTTTTAGGAACCATTTATTGTCTTTTTAATTTCATAAATAACCGAGGCTGTTAACAAGAAGCTCCAAGTCGATATTTTTTCCTTCGTATAATGACCTAGTTTTTTTTCCTCAAGCCACCGCCTAATTAAATCAAGTTTTTGTATAATTTTTGTTGTAGAGAGAGAGGGGAAAAAAGAGGGATGGGAAGGATTATGTAGATAAACCCAGTGCTTCGAGCTCACTACCACGTGCATATACTATTATTTACATACAGACTGAAGTAAAATTCTTTTTGATAAATGAGAAACAAAAGGGCGATAATTCGTATCCTTTGACTCAAAGTTAAAGCTTTCTGGTTCTCAGCAGGCTCTTTATATGTTTACGTTAAGGTTTCAGTTTTTAGATTAATTACAAAATCTTGAAATTCCAGTCTTATCATTGGTATCAAATCAACAAAAGAGTGGACTTAATTGAAGTTTGAATCGTCCCTGTACACGAGTTAAGGTGATTAGTGAAGGGAATTATTATTTATGTTTTGGTTTATTTTTTGTTATTTTGCTTCCACTTACCTTGTTCTCTTTATGCCAACCTAGCACATGTTTCGGGGGCTTCTCATAAATAGGCTGCTCAGATTGGTACGACATTTATAAGCCAACCCCATCCTTTTCGATTGAGCCTCAGCAGAAAGAGCAAAAATGGCTGCAGGATGTTGGCCGAGAATTATGACAAGTAAATGTTTGGCCTAATAATTGACCTGGTTGATATGAACCTCTTTCCTTCTCTCATTAACATTGGATGGCTTCATACTATAGTTTCAGGGCGAAAATTCTTCTGTCGGCTCAATTTACTTTTGGATTTATTCTGTATACTTACTCTTTGTCCCCTCCAGCTACTATTTATGTTTTTATTATCATTACTATTACATTTTCCCGGCCATGTCGACATGTCTTTACTTTGTATATATGTCTGCCTTTTTTTCTCTGCACCCCCTCTCCCTCATTATGTCTCCTTCTGTTTATATCATGTCTATACAGCTATCTTTCGCTATCTCCGTATCAATCTCTATCTGCTCATCTATGTCTCTCCTCGCCACCCTCTCCTTTGCCCATCTCTCCCTGTCTCTGTCTCTGTCTCTGTCTCTGTCTCTGTCTGTCTGTCTGTCTGTCTGTCTCTGTTTAAATCTCTTCCCCTTCCACCTTCTCTCTCCATCTCTCTCTGTCTCTCTGTCTCTCTCTTTGTCTCTGTCTCTGTCTCTGTCCCCCTCTGTCTCTGTCCCTCTCTCTCTGTCCCTCTCTCTCTTTGTCTATTTCTTTCTCTCTATCTCTCTAATCATTCAGTACATCGTAATCCAGCAGGCCATTCTTATGTCCTAGCTGTCAATATGATGACTGAGATGCTATCCATACTTGACCCATACCCCCATGCGGAAACCCAGAGTCATTATCACTCAAAATGATCGTCCATTCCATGCTATCATCTATAGGTGAATAGTTCGTCCTTTCTTAGTGTAAGAGAGAGGGGAGAGAGAGTGAGGGTAGGAAGGAGAAAGAGTTAGATAGGCTGGGAAAACATAAGATAGGAAACAACAAAAGAAAGAGTGAGATGAAATGTTTGTAAGCAAGGGACAGGTATATATATGACAAGAAAGGGAGAGGAGAGGGAGGGGTGTGGGAGAGAGATAGAGAGAGGGAGGAGGGGGCTAAAATCAAGAAAAGAGACCCCGATTTATAAACATTATTATAAATTACGAAATAAGAAGGCAGTGTACTCACTTCAAATGTGTTGCGACTGTGTCGCGTAACATGTTCAACTTGTTTCATATCTAACGTAGATCATTCTGATGTAGCTATACGTGGAATATACGACTTGCGGTGAAATCACAGTACGAACGATAATCACTGGAAATGGCATGAACTAGAAACATATTTAAAGCTTGATGATAAAGATGAAGAGGGGATTATAACATTCAGAGAGGAGTTAGTATATGAATACAATGTAAACCTTATCTTCCCATAGTCCATTTGAAGTGATTATCTACGTAAAGTCAATACCATACATCTAGGAGTTTCAGGCATCTATTAATACTCGCTGCATCATAGCAAGGTAGGAATACGTCTAATAAACCCTGAGCTTGAAACTATCCCTTGGGAAGGCTTGGTTGATTCGATGTGAGATCACCTTCTTAATACGCACACCAACTCTGTTTACATTGCCTGAACAAACTATTAGGCCATACCTGACATGCTTCGATGGATTGAATAAAGGACATTTCAAGAGATAACAACCCTCTTCTATTGAGCAAGTGTTATGGTATAGTCTATGTCCTAAGGCCAGTCGCAGCTAGGATTTCACCGTACAGCGAAAAGTGGCGACAAGAAGAATAAAGCAATTCAGTATCAACAAACTTGGATTCATGGAAAGTTATCGAGAGCAATGAAAATGTGATTTTGTTTTTGTCATCAAGAAGGGCTTAGGTATTACGGCAAATCTGCTTGCTTCGCTTAAACGATATCTTATCAATTGCATTAGAATATAGACAAGCTTTACAATTTGAGATTAATACGGGTCGGTTTATATATATGTTTGATCACTAGAAATATCAATCCTCTTTCTCATTGCCTCATTCTGTTTTTGTATTCATTTCATCAGTAAAGCTTCGTTCAGAAATGTGGCGGTAAGTCGCGGCGGATTACCACGTCATATCTGAACAAGCCGTAGTGCGTCATTATGATTTTAGTATGTCTTTTGTCTTCAGGAACAAGCAGGGTTTTATGTTGTTATAATGTCATACGTTTTGTAATGGAATTAAATCAATAAGAAAAAAAATATAAGTTTTAAATAATGCAGCTAACATTAGTCGACCGTAAAATGTTTTTCAGTTTTATTTATCAGGCATACCAAAAATGCTGAAAATATCGACTAGAATGAAAGAGTGAGTGTATTTTCTACTGTATTTTTAAGTGGGTTTTTGGATGCATAAACTTACTAAGGCAAGTTTGAGTTCTAGCATATAATCAAAGTTCCCCCAGCTGTTAACGGTTAAAGCAGGAAGCTCTATTCTCGATCTATGTGAGTAGTCTGTCGCTGTGATGTCAGGCCTACAACTTCATGACATCCATAAATTCTTGATCTCTTTTTATCCCGCTACATGTAAATGTTCAACGGATTGGTAAATCATATTTTTCAAAATTGATTTAATGCCATGTTAAAGTACTGAACTCAGGAAGTGTTGCCCAAGCTCTACCGCTGACCTCTTTTAGCAGAAGGGCGGCTGAGAGATGAGACTATGATGGATAGGTCACCATCCGATAGAAGCTATAAGTCCATCGTCTTTTATCCCCGGCCATTAAGACAATGGAATATAGCGAGAATCAAAATGAGCTATATATAGTGATAGCTTTAATAACGTTATTTATGACGCTAAATTAACTCTTTATATTTACATTGAGGCTTTTTTCCTATGTCATTGCGTCGATGCACTAAGCAGTTAGGTGTCGATGAATAAAAATAAGGAATTAACAATGAGTATGACCTATCTTTACGACACCTTCAACAGTATTCTTCTCCTATACGCTATTATATTTTGATATTATGGATGTATAGTACTACTATAGGACATGTCCCGTCTATATTGTATTTGTATGTACCCATAGTGGTAATCATATCTTATATGTATGGAGCAAACATACAAATAATTAATTAATGAATGAGAAGCATAAATATATAGAGAAATAAGGAGAGATAATAAAAGATAAGGAGAAATAAAGAGAGATAAGGAGAGATGGGGTCAGAGGGAGACGGAAAGAGAGGGAAAGAGAAAGAAGGGTGTGTTTATGGGATATACATACAACAGAATGTACGCCGTCCTCACAATATAAAGGGTAATTACAAATTTAGGATCAGACGAAACAAACAAATTTTAAAGAATGTTGTGATGTAAGGGCAACAAAAAAATCATATAGGCCTAAGTCGCATGTATAGCTTTAATAAAATGCAACAATCATGTTATGTACAGGAATCTCATTACTTATCAAGACTTAATTTAAGACCAACCGGTAATTAGCTGTTGATCTATTAGAGTGTGTGTCAGACGGCGGCTAGCTAACTCAAAGACAGATGTGCTCCATAGCCCTTATAATTGATTCACCGGCTTAGCTGTCAGCAATGGTGAATACTTTCATCTAGTCGCTAGAAAAACTGTTGTTATTATTTCATCTAATTTCTTCCTCTTGTCCTGTTTGTGTATCAGTCACTTTCATTCCTTTATAGAACATAATTTTGTCAGTCCCTCCTGTTTTCCTCATTGCAATATAGATTTTTGTCTTGCCTTTCCTCCCCACCTCCACCCCTACCCCCTCCTCCTCTCTCTCTCTCTCGCGCCCTCCCATTTCTATCTTTCTTTCGTTTCACTATCTATCTCTCTTTTTCTATCTCTTCTCCCTTCTCCCCTTTCTTTATATTTATACCCCTCACCTCTCAACCTCCCTCTCTCTCTCCCTCTCTTCCCATCCTTATTTTCTTCCCCTCTCCCTCTCTATATCTTTTTTTCTATCTCTCTCTGACTTTCGTCCACTTTTTCTTCTTCTTCTTCATTACCATCATATTCGTCCTCTCTCTACATCCCCCTCTCTCTATCTCTCTATCTACCCTTCTTCATTTTCTCTCCTCTTTTCCCTCTTTCTATCTTCTCCTCCTCTCTATCTCTCTCCCTTTCTTGTACTTGTACCTCCCCCTCATCCCTCTTTCAATCTTGTCCTACGTCTACATCCAAGCACTCCCAATCCCACCGTCGCTTCCATTCTCTAATACTTTCACTGTTTTTATGTTCTCATTTCCCCCTCATCCTTCCATAATACCTCCTCATTAAATACGCCCCAAGTGTTAAATTACTTTCCAATTTTCACGCCCAAAGTGGTTCGAAAAGTAAAAATTTCATCCTCTCATGAAACATGATTTTTCATCTCTTCCAGTCAATCGCTCACACCCTCTATCCGCCATGATGGCACGCTTGGGTAAACCGATGTATTTTCGACCCTCCCCATCTCTTACTAACTCTCCTCAAAATCCCATTTATTTCAGGTTCTTTGCTTCCATCGCATGATCTATAAAATAGGGGAAAAATTAAAATTAACTGTTGACGACACAGGCCCCATTTTAGCTGGAGGCTGTATACACTCTTACCCAAGTATCTCTTCACAACAAGATGTCATATTATTGTCACAAGTCTTCCTAAACATGGACCTTAAATCGGGTCAGCAGCTGCAAAGATGGTCCTCTTCTGAATCCACAATCTTGTCAGAAACCATCCAAGATTCTCGGTCATATTCCCGTCTCATCCTCTTTATCATTTCCTTTCCTCCCATCCTCTGCTCCTTGTTCTCTACATTTTATCCGTCGGAAGTTCAAGTATACCTTCGAGGAAAATGGAGATCATATTTGCATCAGGCCATGAGCAATGACTACACGTGCTGTCAAATGGAACCTGACGGTTAACATCTTATGAACAGCCCTGAGTTTTCGTTATCCAAGATATTTTGTTGACAGAATAACAAATCATTCAATTTTCATTGATAAAGCAATGTCTGTTAGAGTAAGTAAAGAAAGGGAAACTTAAATCTCAAGCAACTTTATCAGAATAGTCATTTCGAGAATGAAAAGTATCAAATTGGTCTGTTTGAATATAAAGCATATAAGAAGGACATAGACTGAAGCAATTGTACTTTTCGCATCAGTATCCTCTAGACTGTGAGCGTTATATTCAACCTAATACATGTATAAACGTAATAATCGTGTGTGATATGGGGGGGGGGAAGGACGGGGGTAGTCAAATAATTTGATCTTCATGAAAGCGAGCTTTAAAATTTAACGGCAGCATGGTGAATTAATTGTTTTAAATGGAACATGTAAGTAGTAGTCAAGAACTGATAAGAAGTTTGTCAAATTCTATGGGACAGCGGCGTCCGGTACGCTGACGGCAAAGATGGCTAAAATGCACAAGTGTATAGACAGGAGCATCACTGACACCTTTTCGTGCCAATATGGCTCATCATTTACCTCGAATTAGTTGACATCAGGAAACCTAAGATACATGTAGCTAAATCGTCCCAAGTTCTACCTTTATTTATTCTGTCATAAAAAAGGTAACATAAAAGGGGGATCGCATTCATTAATTATATTTTTTTTAAGTATTTAAAGTTCTCTCCATGAGTTCAAGATCTGTGTTCATCCAAATATTGATTTCATTTTCTTCACCATCATGACGAAGAGAGGAAATAGCAATTTTAAAACTAATTACACATGTATAACTGATTTCAAGAGATGATTCGTGCTGCAAATCGAAACATAGTAACGAAATTAGATAAAGCTTTTCGTCTTGCCCTCCATCGGAGTAAAGCGCAAGAATGAACACAGTCCCATAATCTTTCGCGCGCTTATTCCTTTAGCTTCCACTTATATTGTCTGATTTAGTAGTTGGTTTAGTTAACTGCTTCAAGATATTGATTACGAAATAAAGGCTTTACTCAAACGGTTCGATAATCAAAACGCCGTCACGGTACGTTTGTCTATGTTCATTTTAAATGTTCATGCTAATCACCAAATGATTATTTATCCGGAATTCTGAAGGCATGACTAGGTCATGATGTGTACACAATATTGATTAAACTCTCTGTACGCTGTTCTCACTGACTCAAATTTGATTATTACAGTGACATTTTAGAATGAAAATAAATAATGACTAGTTACAGTGACATTGTAAGTGATACAAGACTGGAAAAATACACACTAAGGCTTTCTTGTGTAACGCATTATCAGAATGATGGCTTGGAGTAGTATTGGTAGTTTATAATATCATGATTCAAGTTAGTTTTATGTTCGGTAGTGTGTACACACCCCCAATTGAGAAGATTGATAAAGAAGGGGAAAGCGAAAAGTAGAAGGAGAACCCGTGACATGGAATGTTTATTTATGAGCAGTGATGATGAGGGTAGGAGAGCATGCATGATAGATAATGAAAACAGTCTCATCCAAACGGCCCTCGGCGACTCACTCTCTTCACAATCAATGAGAGCGAATAAAGCTTTGTGATTGAAAAAAAAAGACCCTGTCACTTTCCCTCTCTCATAATGACGCCCCTAATCGTGTCCCCCTTGACACATTCCCTGGATTAAAGTCACTTAATATGAATAAATGAGAGTGTAAATATGATTCGAATTCCGACAATGATACGACTCGGCGTTAATTATTTCGAACGGGAAGTGAACGCACGATGAAAGGGGTATATACTAGTATATACATTTGTCTCTAAGGTATCAAGGTTTTCCAACGCCATGCACATTGTCAAAGACATCACATCCGATATAATTATATTAAGCCTTCAAGAGCCTCTACCTCTCATGAACTGTTCATTTTATCAGGTCGCATTGCCCATGGGGTTATGTGTACTTTATTATTTCATTTGGTGCTACAGGAGAGGAAAAGTTCATTACATGAAGTATAAAAGAATGAGGTATGTGCTTCGTTCCGGGTTTCAAGATATGTAATTTGATTTGAGAACGATCTTATGAAACCTGTAAGCTTATTTAGAAACAGTAAGCTTATTAAGAAACATTATTGATGTTAATGCATGGTTGTCCAGTAATTTCTAGCGTCGCATTTTGCATTGTATGAATCGTTATGTTTGCTATGAAATCACAAAAGAATGCCTTACATTGCTTACATTTCACACTGCACTGATATTATTACATGCTATCTGAAAGTTGGTTTGCTTTACATTCTTCTTAATACGTTGACGAAAACTACAAATGGCCTTACATATTTCGTTTGATCATTATGTCTCAAGCGTTAAATGTATTATTTATTTCGACAAGTAAGTCAGAAGTTATTCAGAAGAACTCACAAGATAGAGAGATTGTTGCTGACGTTTAATCTATCCATGACATAAACCTCGCTTATCTTCTGGACTCTTTCACAATTGTCAGGACTGGTTCAAATGAATCTGGAAGACGGGCGAATGTTTGGAAAATCAGGAATTGTCAAAACAAATCCAAAATGATGGGGAGTTGGCAGAACTTCCGATTATCTTACGCTCCGATTGCAATATGGATAAACAGTACTGTTTTTTGTTGTTTATATTTTGCCTCACTCTAAGACTTTTGGTATGTTCTTATCTCTGCTCACCCTTGAATCAGTTTGTTGATATTCCATGCACGAAGAAAACTTATGTTGATGCGCTAAGAAAGGCAAAATGGTTACAGATAACAACGAGTAGAGTCTGAATGTCTAGTTATATAGAGCAGAAGGAATAAGGGATTAATCCAATCGGAAAGAAAAGATATATGGCTAGGAAACGTATCCATTTATTTTTAGGAGAATCAGACTAAGAACTAGAGAGATAGATTACTCGAGGGAGAGAGAGAGAGAGAGAGAGAGAGATAGAGAGATGGAAGAAGTAAACACAGTTAGAGCAGGGAGTTCCAAATCCCTGGTTAGAGTGAAAGAGTGAAAAGAGAGAAAGGAAAGTTTGGGTTAAGAAACGGAGGATGAGGAGGAGAAGGAGAGGGAGGGAGGGAGGGAGGGAGAGAGAGAGAGAGAGAGATGGAAGAAGTAAACACAGTTAGAGCAGGGAGTTCCAAATCCCTGGTTAGAGTGAAAGAGTGAAAAGAGAGAAATGAAAGGTTGGGTTAAGAAACAGGGAGGATGAGGAGGAGAAGGAGAGGGAGGGAGGGAGAGAGAGAGAGAGAGGGAGATGATGATGATTGAAAATTATAAAAAATAACTTTTTAAAGAGGAAAATCGTCACACTCTATTTCACAAGTCGTGAATTAGTGCACAAAACAGAAATCCTACGTATAATTATGTTGTATTGTTATGTTAACTCTTGATGGGAAAAACAATTGTTGAAGGCAACCTGCGTTATGCTCTGATTCAAAACGTCGACGAGTTGACAAGGCATAGATATGAGGGGATAAGCTTGAATAAAAATATAAGTCATCTACCCTTGGGAGAAGGAATAATTCCAGAACTAATTCGTGTTGCTATCATCACGTTCTCTCTAATTGATGCAACAGAAATACCCCTGGATTTATTTAGCCTCATTTCTCTCTCTCTTCAATGTTGTTATTGCATGCTTGCTTCAAAGAACAGGTAAAGAATATTGTATTTTGTTATTCGTAAAATATTTTCCACACTTTCATTAACATCAGCTATATCTGTATGTCAGATTGATAGCAGTTCAGTATACTACAATTGCTATATAAGGAAAGATTTGTCATAATAAAAAGTTGGATAAACCAATCATTAAACCAGTTTTTACATCTGTTCGTTTACATCGTTAACGGTGTCATCCTTTCTTTATGATTCAGTCTACAGGCTACCATACTCCCGAAAGCGAGACTGAAACTAGATCCTCCCGTAATCTATCGTTTTCACCTGGCTACTAATAATGGAAATACCTACTTTAGAAAACCTGACATTCTTTTTATTGAATAACTCATGCACATGTACATCCTTTTATTTGAGCTGTGTTATTTTTCTTTTTTTTCATCTTGATTTCTCCATCATAGTATCCCCATTGACTCTATTGGAGCTCCATGTTCTAACCACCCTCAAAGTCGATTCTTATATTAATTTTTTATAGCTATTTTCCACTTTTATTTACTCCGAGTCATTTTGTTTCTACTTTATTTTTTCTTCTTTTGTTAATGGTTTAACATTTTCCACATGTATATTAGAAATGCTATCATCCACCATCATCACTATCATCATCATTTCTATGATCGTCATCATTGGATTTATTGTCATACTCCTATATTGATATTTCGAATCTTATAGAAATATAAATAGGGGATAAAGTGAATGTTTTTGTTATGAAAGTGAAACATTACTATCGTGTGTTAATACGTAAGAAGTGAAGAGAACCAAATGTCATTTATTTTTGGAATTCCTTTCTAGATTTAGATAATGACTTTGTTTGGAAGGATGTATTTTTATTTAAATTTAAGCAAATTCGTAATAATAAAGTTAAACAATTTAATTTCAAGATGATTCACAGGTTTATTGCCTCAAAAGAAAACTTACATAAATTGCAAATTGTCAATAATAATATATGCCACTCTTGTGGACAAGTTGACTCAACGTTTCACTTTACGCTATATTGCAAGGATGTGACTTTTTTGAAAATAATACGTAATTTCATATTGAACCTAGGCCTATTCCAAGTAGAAATACAAATAAACCAAATTGTATTAGTTGTAGGTAAGGACATAGAAAACAAGAGATATTGTCTCCTGAATATTATTTTAAATTATGCACAATATGCAATTTATAAATGTTACGTTAAAAAGACTGTCAATAGTTCTGTTTTTCACCCACATACTTTGTTTTTTTAATTCATAAGATAATTTTTAAAGTATGAATATGTTATCAAAGAAAATGATACTAAGCTGGAAGAATTGTTGAAAATACTTTAATTTTTAGCCTATGTTACGTTTCACTCAGTCATTGAGTAATTAATGTAAATATGTATTGAAATTATGGAAATAAAAACCTCGCTTGAGGATAAGAGAACAAAAATATATTGATATCAGATTCTTGGGATTCGGTTTAACAAAGATTATACATAACATGACTTAGTTTCCTTGTATCTGAATTGATTCTTATTTGTGAAAGCCCTAAAGATATATGTATATATATAGAGAGAGAGAGAGAGAGAGAGGGAGAGAGAGAGAGAGAGAGAGAGAGAGAGAGAGAGAGAGAGAGAGAGAAAGAGAGAGAGAGAAAGCTTTTTATTCACTTTAAAATATACTTTGAGATGCAGTTGTTTAGCTTGTGTCAAACATTAAGGGGGACTATTTTACTCAGATGAAGACATGTGAATCTTAAAGCCCCTTTATTAAAGTGTTGGGAGCCCCAAAAATTCGATGGCAAAATTTCACTTAAAGTGTATCGTAATGTGAAAGAGAATGTGATTTAAGACACATTTCTGCAAGGGTTTTCAAAACAAATTTGTTTGAAGTAGAATATTGATAAAAGATTACAAAATTTAGGTTTTCTGCGTACAACAAAAAACCCAAATTATTTATTCTTTTATCAATATTTGTCTTCAAACCCATTCTTTGGGGGAATTCTTTGCAGAAGTGTGTCTTAAATGACATTCACTTTCAAATCATGAGACAATTCAAGTAAAATTTTGCCATTAACCTTTTGGCGAATCTGAGGCTCCCAACACTTTAGAGGGGCTTTAAAGTACAATCGATCGGGGGAAAGAAGGGGGTCGTAATCATCTTTTTAAAATTATTTTTAATTGTTTTTACATCTCCTTCATCTCTCTCTCTCTCTCTCTCTCTCTCTCTTTGTATCTCTGTCCCTTTCTTTGTCTCTCTGTATCTGTCTGTCTGTCTTTTTCCCCATTCGATTGGAACACGAGGCCCCCTCCCGCCCAATCCTGCATATGCCCCTTTGTAGCTACTCCTCTGTTGAGATGACATCAGACGACCATGATTCGTCCTTACTCGTTTAATCTGTCTCTACCTGATCACGAAGTCCTGATCTCAGTCTAGTAATCTCAGTCGTCTCTTAATCCCCTCAGCTCATCCGATAATCCCCCGTCATGGCTGCCGTGATTTCCGTCGTCAAACCTTCGCCAAGTCCTCAGGAGACAAGAGTTCCTATCGAGACGAGGTCAATCTCGTCCAATCTAAACTCCCATCTTGAGACCGTTTTGACGTGATGGAATCAAAGCTACAGGCTCTCCTCTCATCAAGGGAGAAGATTTGACACTAATTATGCGCATGCGTTATCTATATTCTTATGTCATTGGATGTCCAGTTACGCCATAGATACGGGGACAAGGGAAATAACAGAGCAAAGTGACATCGTCGAATTTCAACAAACTTCCGGTGGACAAGTTTTTTTTAAATGTCAGTGCATTGTCTCCAAAGTTATGAACGTCCGCTGGGTTGTGATTTATAGCCACATAGTTGACCCTTTTCTACCACTACTCCAGTACCTTTCTAAACTAAATTTATTGACTCGGATGATGGGAGACAATCATCAATTTTTAGAAAGTAAGATTTTAATACATAATTAGTTATTCATCCACATTTTCAAATTGATTATGTAAGTATAATATTCCACATATTCAATAAACAACTCTCCTAAAATACCGCCACACCAAACTACCACATCCTTTTCACGTAATCTATACGTTTTTCCATTACTTCCCACATATTATTTTCAGGAAAACCGAGGCAAAACTTTATTGAACTTTATTGTAAACATCAATAAAAGCAGACGTTACAACTATAATGGGATTCGGACTCTGTTAGTATATAGTAGGCCTACTTGCGAATTTCATACCTGACATTGGGCTGATAACGTCACTTTAATTTTATTAGAGAAGTCGGATGTTTTAAAATTGGCAGGAATGATGAATGAGACCAAGCATGATGTGAATGCTTAGTAACTTGCAATTGGATTTGCTGTCTGGGAATTCGGATTAGTCGCACAGGTGATGACTTAAATGTAACATGAAGCAATCATTTGTAACAGCAACTCTGAATTTATCTTCATTTCATTTCGTTTACTTATTGACTCTTAGCAACTATGTGAGCTTAGATGATCATCTACATACCAGTGCCATTTTAACTCCGCCACAACACACTACCACCATCAACATTAGGCTACCTCCACACTTCCACCATCACCACCCACACCACCCACACCACCACCACCAACAACAACAACAACATCACCCAAAACACCACCACTATCACCTCCATTACCACCACCACGACCACCACCACCGCCGCCACTTCCACGTCCACCACTACCACCATCAAACACACGATCATCATCACCACCACCACCACCTCCACCACCACCACCACTACCATTACCACATCTTCATTATCACTAATGGTTAGTTGTGCCATATAGATGATGTTCCTCCAAGTGTTCCTCTTTTCCATTGTTGTTAATTGGTTTAATATGCCATAGTGCAATGCTGCAGTTCCGTTTCCTAATAATTGTGTGATGGTGACGGTCATCCAAATAGTGCTGTGGTTGTTTAAAAGAAACTGATGTCAAATAATTAGAAGCGGTCGTATAGGCCTATCTGTCACTATGACTGGTGAAGGCTACACTGATTATGAATTTAACAATAAGTACGATCAAGGGTTTCAATTCAACTCGTGCTCTGAATCAGAATGATGATTTCTTTTTTTTAACAGTATAGGCCTATCTGTCACTATGACTGGTGAAGGCTACACTGATTATGAATTTAAAAATAAGTACGATCAAGGGTTTCAATTCAACTCGTGCTCTGAATCAGAATGATGATTTCTTTTTTTTAACAGGAGAAAGCCTACGCTTCCCCTGCTATAACTACTACCACCACCACCTATATACTAATGTCCAAAGTGTTTCAGGTTTTATGATCGAAAGGACATTTCAAATGTCTCCTTATACACAACATATATTAACTTTTAGGAGTCTGACCTTTCTTCTTCCACCAAGTGAACATGGTTTGTGCATCACTACCGCGTTGACATACAAATGTGTAGCTCACGGCAAAATAATACTTGATCAAAACCTATCCCAATAAACAACAGAGGAATTGAACAAACACGAGACCATTACGCAAATGAAAACAATCTCGAGGAAGGCATGTCGTTGGCAAATTCATACGTTTTGTGGATCGAAATTGAAAATTGATTGTCTGGTTAAGATTGAGCGTTATATTCCAGTGATTATTATTCTACCCGTGTTGAAGGGAATCTTTACAAGCAAATCTTTTGGGACGGCTAAATGGGTTTGTAGTATGACAGATAAATGAACAATTTCCATGTCAAAGGTAAACGAAAACAAATCATGAGTTTCTCCATCAGTGCCTTACAGAATATGTTATTTGAGTGTTTGCATTTATGTTCACGGTAAACACTGCTAGGTAGTTGCTTGAATTACGATATAATTACCAGGATTCATTTAACTATTAGCAGCCGTTTTCCTCTCATTGATTTAGAGATGAAGTTAAAGATAAGCTTGAGTTTTGGTAATGATAGAAAATAAATTCTCACAGAATCCAACAAAACTAACACTGAATGTTCAAGGTTACAAATAAATGACATGTGCCAAACGATTTTGGTAGAAAATGTATAGGGGCTGAGTAATGAGCATAGAACGATAAGGAAATCAAGGTAAGTAGGCCCGACACCATGTGCTTAACACAGGTCACTATGTGCAAATGAGAGTTGTGGTTTCTATTGAAGATGATTTCCAGCAAGTTTTTATGAGGTTGTTTTTTATTTTAATGGTTCAAACATTCAATCCACTGCAGGGTAAACAATCCACAATGAATTATAGCCACGTTCTCTCGACATACGATGCCCATACCATAAGCACTGGTCATTGTGAAAGAATTGTTTTCAACTTTGTTTTGCACCCTTTAAAGAAAAAACAACGCGTCACCCCAAACCCAAGTAAATTTATAGAAGATTTATTTTGCATCACTCTGACACTCTTGAAGTGCCGTATTCACATGGGTATATTTGTATCTAAATTTTAATAAGGTAAGAATTTTACTTTATATTCAACGCACTAGATGAAATATCGAGTTGAGTGTGCGAGCATCTCGCTGCCGAATACATGAATATAAAAATCATCATGTCCGGCCACCATGATGCACACATAATATTTGGGCATCTCATTGCCCAGAATTATCCTGTTTTTAAATGTTGCGAGCGAGTGAACCGAATGAGCATGGTAAAAATATAATTTCGGGAACCTCGCTGCCAAATAAAAGGCTATTCGGGCACCTCGTTGCTCAACTATGGAGGTATTTAGCCACTTCGCTGCCTGAAATAATGGACCTACTACCATTAAATCATCATGTTTCTAACGATTACGAGCGCAGTGAGCGAGGAAGAAAGTCACTTTATTGTCTTTAAAATGATATTTCCTCATAAAATTAGATACTCTAGTGGTTTCTAATATTTGGTTTTCACGAAGCCGACGTTATTCCAAGTGATAACAAAATTGTAATATATTACTTAAATTTTCTCGCGTCATCTCTAGAGATGTGTTGCGGCTTTTTGCTGCCTTAAAGGTTGATTATGTACTAAACAGAAATAACTGTGTTTTGTGAGTTTTAGAAATCATCAAAATTACGAGAAATCAATAGCATTAATGTTGCTGAAAATCACAAAGAGTGAAAAGCACTGCACACAAATATGGATTTATGTGTCTAAACACCCATGTGTCATCATACTCTGGTCAAAAGAAATTGTTAAACTATCATTTATTCATATTTGCAATATGAGGACATTTGAAGGGCAATCATTTTCACGTGGCATTGCTACAGTGATATTCTTCCACTGTAGAACAAAAAGAGAGCGATAACCATCCCAAATGATTGTTCACCATTATACATGTAGAACTCATCCTCCTCTTTAATGAGTCCTTGATACATGTAATATGCCATGTCCAGCAGCTGCGTGTGAGTTCAAGTACACGTGACTTGTGAATAAGTAGACTCGTTAATATATCAAGACCCGCCTTTCTTATTCTCCTCACAGAATTAAGTCATCCATCTTGATGATGAAGCCATGAGTACGTAATCGTAATTGTTATCAGGCGTACATTATACGATCAGACTACGATCCGATTTTGGAATAATTTGAAAAAGCATTTGATGTGATTATTCAAATGACAGAGGTTATGAATGTCATATAAATCTAAAATCAACTTTTCTACATATTGCAAGTCTCTTTGGACGTGTTGGAGGAGGAAAAGCTATATCGGCTCTGAATCGTTATGACCTCAGACCAAGCAGTCGTGCGACGGTCAGCGATTTCAAACCGACTCTCCGACTTTTTAGTATTCATATCATTAACTGATTATTCAGAAACTAAATTATTCTCTGAATTTCTACACCCAATGTACTTTCCATTTATTATAAAATCAGATTGCAGGCGAATCATGTTGTGTGCGGTGGTCTTTAGTTATTCTGTCTGAGTGAAAGCCTCCATCTGTTCAAAGAAAAGGACAGAAAATATGGTTGATTGTCGATCATTTGGGCTGTTTGAATTCATTGTTAATCAAATATTATTCATCATTCGCAGCGAATTATGTCTGATGAAGTCTGATGTAAAGTATACCTTAAATCAGTTTTAAAAAACTATATATGATTCCATTGTAAATCTTCACAACTTTTGTTCTTCATTTTCCCGAACAGGTGGAATATTCCCGAGACAGATGGCGGGTAGTCCCGAAGAAGCTGCATTCAAGCTGGCTATAGACCGTGTCGGGAAAATGATGAGATCAGCAATGAATAACACCGCCACCCTGTCTGCTGATATCAGATATATACAGCATAATGATAGCTTCGAGGCAACACGAGCCGGTAAAATATCTTCCAGCTTATCTATCTTAATTCATTTCCTAATTTAACAATTTGTGCAGTCTATTTTTGTATTCCTTTCACACAGAATGTTTCAGATAAAGAGAGGATTCTAGGATTCAAAACTATAGCTTGAAGGTCAAAATATAGGAATCATTCCTCCCAAACAGAAATGGTTGGCAGCTATGTTTGTGTATTCGAACCTGTATAGGTCGCAGATTACAGAAGTCTTCTAACTCAGACTGGATTAATTTAAGGGCAAGGTTCCACATTTTGTTGTCATTTTGCAGAATGATTATTATCGTTCTAAATGGTGTAACTCTTTTAAAATCAAGTAGGACAAGTTTCAGCACAACATAATTCCTCCCGATTTTCGCACCGAAAAACGCCTTTTAACCAAGGAGGTACGGTCTAAGCTCATTGGTTAACCCTATGGATGTCAAAACGAAGATAAAATTATTATCATTGGAAAAACATTTCTGTTTAGATATTTTCGTTTCAAATACATTTATTACGGTTGGAATACTGTGGCAATTCTGTTGAAATATAAGTATTGCCAGTTTGAAGAGGAGCGGCTGATTTATTTAACCTTTTAAAGATCTCTGTCCTTGTTTAGTTAAATGAAAGCACGTAAACCAGATGGTTTCCATGGTTACAGAGCCTGAGAAGGATTGAGTTCTATCCCTGTGAAAATACATGTAAACCGTCTGCAGCCTGTTAACAGACAAACTGGATGAAAACTGCTTCACAAACCATCAAAAATTCATCATTCCTCAACAGATTTGACAGAATTCCACCTGCCTGTGAAATACGACAACTATACAATGTTAATATCAATTAATTATTTAAAGTAAATGAGATGGGGTTCGACTTTAACATTCAAAGATGTAGACCAGTTTATTCATTAGATTAAGAATTAATGTCGTCAAGGCTTCAATACGTCTGCTTTTAATGTTCCTTCATACATATGAATTCATGTCACCATTTGTCCTCGTTTGTCCGGAATAACCACGATTATTTTCAAGAGTTGTTCTAAAAATAGCATTCATTGCTGTCGACATCTTTATAACACAAACCCTTAACAAAAATCATTTTATACTTTATTAGTTTTTAATACAGGAAATGGCCTGCGTTTTGTAAAATAAGAATAAGACATATTTGAACGATTTTGCTTTCTATTTTGACGATTTATACGAGATAATTTATATGATAAGCGTTTAGGTCTTCATCACGGTTATCAAACATCGTAAAGAATAACAGGGTTATGATGATCATTGCATAACTCGTTGAAATAATGAATCACATGCATATTTAATGGGATATGGTAGGAGTTATACCGAACTATTCGGGGTTATTTCCCGAGCTGCTACGAGTTATCTTCCGAGCTAGCACGGTGTAGAGCTTCGTGAAGCGTGAGAGGAGTTGGTTAATTGTGAGTCCTCTTGATTTTTTTTGTCGGAACATCATGATGCGAGTTTTCTGATTCTCTCCTTACTTTGATATCTTGCCAATGCCCTGGAACATAACATACAGGAAAAAGGTGATTATTTTGAGGTGGAAACTACTGAAAACTCTTTTCCGATTTGCTAATTTCATTTTGAAGAATAGCTACTTCTGCCCAAGGAAAAATTCGGACGAGAATAATGATTGGAATAACTTTTAATCATATCTGGGCGAGTACGCAGTGTGGAAGGACAGTAAGAATACTTTATCCCTCAGGTATAATTAGTCAAATCATTATTCTGGTAGGATGGCCAATAGTAGTTAATGGGTTTGTTTTTGTGGCTATGATATTTATTTCCTTCATCAGACCCTTATATTATTATGTGCAATGAATCTTATCGTATCGTATCGGCTATAACGAATGATATAATTATATCACTCGTTATATAATTTGTCAGGTATACACTGTATGCTTACCAGCAAATGAAAAGGAAATCAACCGATTTTACCTGTTATTTATGCATCGCTAGGGTGAATGTTCCAACATGTGTTATATTGTTGTAAAAAATAAAACAACAACAAAACCTGATGTTAAGGACCTTAAGCAATTATAACAACAGCAACATTGCAGACATAGCAACTCGCTTAATGGGGTCTTATATGGAGGCACATACACGCCTATATGTGACGGTTATCTTGCTTGATAAAGAATACCTCCGCTACCTTTAAAAGCAAATGAAATGAATCCCTACATGTGCTTCGTATAACTCAAAAACCTTTGATGAATAAAACAGGCCTGCATCTGTATTATAAACACCTGACTAATTCATTCTGTTGTAAATGATAACATGTTAGCATATCATGCACATTCTTCCATTAAGATATGATATGACTACATACATGAAATGAGGACAACCATCTAGAACTGGTGTTGGAAGATAACATTTCTTTGGCGCCTCGGTGGCCTTTGACTTTAACATAAACATTAAGTTTACATTTCAAAACCCTTCTGAACAGGCGATTAGATTTTGACGCTGTATAAGTTACAGATTGAATGGATGGGTGTAAAATATGGAGAAAGCGGTGCCGCTGTCTTCCTCCTAAGGCCGTGGCTATGGTACCGCATCCCGAGTTTGCCCATCTCATCCGATGCAACATCACGGTAGATGTGTGGCGGAAAGCATCGGTCGTGTTATTACCCAAACTCTGAGATTATCCTGTAACACGATTCCAAATTAAGGCTGGGTTATTATCCATTTTGATACGACTCAAACCCCCTTTTATCTCCCTCACCTCCGGAGAACGATCTTCATTATGAAAAGCGACATTTAATCGCTCACTGTTGCCGATGGGATGTCGTCCTGTATCCCGATTCAAGACTTGTATCGAGGAGCTGATGAATATTCATTTACCAGACCGGGAGCGATGGATGAGGTAGCTGACGTCATTTAATGGTACTTTGGTGTTTTTGTGCCCATCTGTCTTTATCCGGGAGGAGATACCTTATCACGGAAGAAATTGTATCTCACCTGTATCATCCAGGAGATAAATTGACCCCAGAAAAGATCCTCAATGAGACCTTTGAAACGTGATCAGGTGCATCTATATTTTCACACTCCAAAAAATATTGATGAAACAAGACAATTAGGGATGGCATATAAATAGAACAGGCCTGATATGAATTATCGAAGACTGAAAAAGGCCAATTGGAAAATGAATTATCTTCAAGCAAAGTCAGAGATAGGTTAGAGAGAAATTTGAATAAAATGCCCTCCACCCTCAAACAAAAGAATTAAAAAACAGACACCAATTTAAGGGAAAGGATAGAAATGAAACAGAAGTGGAAGGGTGATTGGCAGCTGGATATAATTGAAGAACCACGGACATGACGGGGATGACACTCTTATAAATTGTTTGTCCTGTTGTTTTGCTTTCTTACATTTGAATTCTTTATTGAATCGGGCTATCCTTCGGACTGTTTCCCAGAATTCTATTTGGAGCAGGCTGTTCGAATTTGTTAAGGAGGTCACTTGTTAGACCCTCTCGTGATCAAAATTAGTTTTTCTGATCTCCTCGGCATGACTGGGTGACAGTGATTAAAAACTCATTTACACACATGGTAGCAGTATGTGGAGTCCGTCAGGCAAAGGAATAAAACTTACATGTTGCTTGAAGGACTCAAGATATTGCCTAAATCTCTCGGCGCTTTCAGACGTTTTATTTATTTATGTATTACTTTCCAGGCTTGCTTTCTAAACGTGTTAAAAAAAATTTCTTAGCAGTTAAGGCTTTTAAAACAATTTATATATTAATTTGATTTTGTGTGTTTTTGGCAGAATTTTAATTCAATGTTGGTGGGAAGAGGAAGTTACGATCATAGTTTGTCATTCATACTTATCGTGTTCTAAAATGGACATATGTAGTTATTAAAATTAATGGTTACATTTCGTTGGATGATGCTAATAAAATTGTTATGATATGAAAACGACACCCGGAACGTTGAAACTGGTCTCCTGATACATACTTATTAATCATTGCTATTAATCAAGGTCGTGGGTTCGATCCCAAACACGGCACTAATGTCCTTTGGCAAGGCATTAATTTACATTTGCCACTCCATACCCATGAGAGAAATGAAAACCTGGTAGGACGACGAAAGCCTTTGTGATATAAATTGCCGTATGCCCTCACGGTGACCGTATGGTAGGAATACTCCCCAGGGAGTGGAGATGCGTGAATGAATCCGATGACCGGGAAAATAATATATGTAAAGCGCATAGAGACGGTATTTGGTATTAAGCGCTATACAAATCCAGTTTATTATATTATCATTATTATGGTCCTTCTATAGACACTAAAAACAATGGAAGAGTGAACCTTGCTCGTCTCTAAAGAATGAATGCCTGTATTACATAAACTTCTTGTGAGGTCAGCTGCTTCTGTGTTGCGGGGCTCCTTACTAAAGTCATGCCATAGGTTACGTTATTCCTCTCTACTTGTACACGGTCGGTCACTGCAAAGACCTACTCCCGTTACCTCCAGGATGTTTAGTATTCGATATGCGTTTGTATCTGTCGGGTGTGGTCTCCCACCCCCTCTCTCTCTCTCTCTCTCTCTCTCTCTCACTCTCCTCCCCTCTCTCTTGCTCGTTTCTTGAGAAGGATTGAAGACAGGTAGAGCATATCTTGGGATAAATAGGATTGAATCACGCGGTAAGGTCTCTCTAATAACCAACATGACCATGTAATTTATCAAAAGCTATATACATGTATAACCTTAGAAAATCTGTCCTGAAGTGTGTACAGCAGTCAGCACGTTGTTTCTAATCAACACAGGGAAATAACTATCTGTTTTTCAGAATCATTATATGCTTGATTTTGTTACCAATATGAAGGGTGATAAATATAGTTCGAGATCATTACTGCACAATGACGCTGACCTTTCACTTTTACGTTACTTAATTCATAAATAACTATGAAAAAGAAATACTGACATTATACTATATTTATCTGAAATACAATTTTTTCCAAGAATTGGAAATGAATTCCGTGATGTTCGATAATGCGTACCGACAAACAAGATATGCCCTTCCACGCTGATGAATATGCGTTTAGTCTACATGAACAAATTACTTTTACATGGAAATTTGGCCATATCATTACCGATTACTGACAAGATGCTGGCTAACAGGTTATAGTATCTAGAGCTTTTTTGGGACATTTCCAAATATAATCATTCCCGTACATAGAAATGTGTGTTAGCATACAAACCACCAGATAAATCTGTCTCCATTTGTCTAGGTACCTCCCTCTGTTTTACGTCCCATCTTTCCCTTTATTTAGCTTATCATAGTCAATGCACGATACTCCCTAATGAAAGATATCTATTTGGAAACATTCGGCTTTTACCGCGTGATTCAATTTCCATAATGTCAGAATAGGAGAGACTTTAAGAAGGCAAGTGAGGCTTCATATCAATAGTGACATTGCTAGTGCATAATGGATCTACGGCTTCTATCAGAATGTCCTTCAGATATCTAGGGATGCGCTCTATATATCCATAGACAACTGTTGTAGTGGGAGATACAACTATTATATTCTCTTTGTTTAAAGATATTGCAAACGGTATAAGCGGTTAAGGGACGGAGAAGGTCATCAACATTATCACTCAGTTCATACCATCTGTGTTAAAGGCTGTTGACATTGTGCGTCTCTGATTATTAAATGAAACTTCTAACACTGGGAAAATTCATTATGAAGAAAATTAGTGTTACCGATGGATAACAGGGTGATTTGGGGGAAAGTGAAGAGGCTGGGCAGATAAGGGAAACATCCCTTTCTTTTCAATTCATCAGGCACGGTTCTTTTTGAGGGAGATTGGGGTTGGGGGTTAGGGGTTCTTGTTATTCATTGATATAAAATAATTGAGAATTATCATATTTGTTTGGATTATAATCAATACAATTAGAATTGAATTGAATTCATTGTTTGCATGTGCCTCGCTTGAATTCCCTTTATAATCCAGAAAAAAATATTGGGGACAGGGGATTGTGCTACCCCTCTAGAAGAGCTTTGAAAATAACGATAATTTAACTAAACTACATTATAGTTACTCGGGTAATCTAAAACATCATCATGATCATCTTTAGTCAATTAAGGTATCTTATTGGCTAGACATTTCAGATGCCTGACATGACTTGGAATCAAAGATAGACGTATTAACTTTCAATGATCCATTTATGGTTTTTAACAACGCTTTGTTTAGATCACGTATTCTGTAAAAGCAAATAGACGTTCTATTGAAGTGAGAGCTCTGGGAACCCTGTGGCAAAACCATCTGTCTTCCTTTACAGACAGTGGTTTTAATGGAGTTTTCCTTTTCATTAATTACACAAAAGGAAGACATTAAGAAGGGATGATATCATCTTCAAATATTTGATTACCTTGAAAGAATACAATGAATGAAAGTTTGATTGCTGAAGAGTGTATTGATAAAAAGCTTATTTATTCATGAATGTGCGATAGAATATGTGCTCTATGTTTTTGAAGTGCTTCGATTCTGCTGCAAAATGTACCTCATATCGACTATCGACTAACGCGATCGATTGGATCTCGTCAACATGGGCTTTATGAGATATTCCCTAGGGAGTACTTAACACCAAAAAGAAGAGCAACATGGCGCCCACCAGTGTTCGCTATTCCTTTGTTCGAACCGCAAAGCTACTTTTACAGGCTTCGAAGCACGAAAGTGTTTGTTTTTATGTAGCATTGTATTGGACTGTAGCTTGCAGACTGGTCATCATTGATTTTGAGTCTAGAACATGCATAGGAAAAAGAAAGAAAATAAAAACGAGTTTTTTCCTACTCTTTTAGATTGAGATTTATGGGGCTCCATGTTTGAGATAAGGATATTAATACCGAAGTTATAGTTTACGTCTAGTGCTAAATGTAAAATGTAATGTGTTACAACTGAAGTCTTAGAACCACAGCGGAATATTCGAAGGACCTTTCTTTTTATTTGAATCTATGTCAAATGTTCAGTTGAGTTTGTTGTTTGTTTTAGAAAGTATTTTATTTTTCATTCAATGAACCAAATTTAAAAAAATCGAAAGAAAAAAAGACATTTTGATTTTGATAACATAATAATTACAAACAATACGTTAACAAAGCAACAACAACAATTATATTACAAGTAATAACATTGAATGAAAATGAAAATAAAAATGTTCTTCCTGACCCCCCGTGCACCCTGCCCAAGAAACCTAGTCTCCCTTCCCCATCCCCTTCTATACCACACCCTCCTCTCCCCTCCTAACCCCTCCTCCCTCCCAAACTACCTGATTTGCGATGGGGAAAACACAAATATTGCCTTTAGGCTTTCGACATTTGAGTTGACATAGTATATCGATACCAACAAAATCATACTTTTGATTATATTTCAACGAGGAAACTCAGTATTGCCCATTTGTAAATAATTATTTTTTTTGTCTTATGCAAGTATTAACGTAGCGGTGATCGCTTGTCGTTGCATCGCTGAATGCAAACTTGATAATCTGATCAACGCTGAAACTAGGCCAAGCTTTAAAGGGATTAATTTCTGATTGACTTAGCACGTGACTGATTTCCAAACAAAATGGCGTCGTCATGTGGCAACATCATAGCAGGCGTCAACATAGCAGACTGTTTCTTCATATATTGATGACAATTCGCTACTTGTTACGGAAGCAAGTCTACGTGATTGTTTTGGGTACGTGATCCATCGGATTGTTTTTAAACAAATATTTAGCGGTAATTGTATAGGGGCTGCTAAATCTTAGACGGGTACGCCCCCACTCTAGATACCGGCGTAATGACTGTTCCTTAAAAGGGGTCACGGCCCGTTTCCAATTTGGAGAAACTCGAGCATGGAATCTGGATCAATCCGCGTTAAACCCTGCACCCAAGATAACATTCCCCTTTTCTCTCTCTCTCTCTCCCTCTCTCTCTCTCTCTCTCTCTCTCTCTCTCATATCTCAGCCCCCATCATGTTAGAGAGACATGATCCAGTAAATGCGTGAAGTCACATTACAGCACACTTATCTGAATACCAAATTGTGTCTCCTTAATGCCCAAACGTCGTTCCCCCATTATCCCTCATGCGATGACATTCATACGCACGGTTTCTCCTTTCCCTTAGAAATGACGTTTCAAAGCTACCGTAATCATTTTCGACCTCTGCTCCATCTAAATTGAGATTGTAAATATTTCTCCTACTCTTCTCCCCTCATATCTTGACATGGATGCAACTCCAATATGTGCGAGTAAAAATTTCAAAGGAGAACGTATGACAAATACTATTATAGTTTCCGCCTTGTTATATTTGTCTGATTACATGTACACAATGTCGTCAAAGGGATGGATTTAAAAAGAACATTCATGCAAACCCGTAATAACAAAATAAGCGAGTGAAAGGTTATTGCAGTATGCTTTGATTATGGACATTATGCACATCTACCGAAGACTGGACTTTCTTCTTTAAAAATAATCGGTACCATAGAAAAATCTTCTTCCATGTTGGATCTTTATACAAAAATTAAAATTTGAATAAATATATATATCTGCATTCTGTATACATGCGAAATATTCCTTTTCCTAAAAAATTACGTTTGAATAATAGTAACCGAACTCCGAATATCTATCTGCCTAACGTTCTTTCCCAATCCACATTGTCATTTGACTTTCAAATAACCCTCTCAATAATTTTCCCCTATTCATTATCCAATTCAAAAGTGCAAAGTGTTTAAAGTCAATTCGTCTAAACTTTGAGGATTCCATGATCAACATTCTTCAAGAATGTATTAAATCTAAAATGTATGTCTCGATGTGTTTCATCATTTTCCCTTACACGTCTATCTCATCGTAGGGACCGTTACCTCTCGTTATTAAGCTTTGTTCGCTATTGATCTGCGGCCAGAAGATTTACATTTCATGTTTAAAAGAGCTCAAGCGGTTGCACGTCTTCACGGAAGCACTGTAAAGGCATTAGTTCAGCCTCATGTAACAAGGTTTTAGCCTGGCTGGCTGGCTGCGAGTGAGCATCACATTGTTTTTGTCTGGTTTAAGTCTGGAATGGGCCCACTGCCAACAACCTGTGCCCCCTCCCTCCCCGCCTATCCCTACTCACAGGTCCACCCTCCTCTCCTCCCTCATAGTTAATGATGCACATTAAGGTGCTGTTTTACCGGTGTTAAAATTGAATGTCTCCGCTGTTTACGTCAACTAAAATGAATAAATGACTACCCCTCCTCCTCCGGGAAATAAATAAAATATTTATTCTGCATTCACTCTGCAGTGATCATAATTCAGAGAAACGATTTCCTTTCAACTTACAAACACACCTTCAAATCACCCTACCATCATAAACGGAAGGGATATGATGGTGTGTGGTTTGAAAGATGAAAAGTATCAAGAAATCAATCATAAGATAATACTCTGTTTTGTGCCTAATCATTAGGATATACCCGCTGTGATACATCGATGGTTGATGAATACATTCATTGATTGGAGAATGCTCTTTAAACTTTCGCTGACGTCATCAAACTAGGGAGACAACTTACAAGTTAATCCTTCTAATGCCACTAAGTTTACATACGTGTATCTCAAACATAAAGAGAGACAGATTTTAAGAAAAGGGGCATTTTCAGTGTTTCTCTTGATACCGACATTTCTCCGTAATATTTTACTTGTAATACACACATTCAGAATGAACCTATTTAGAAGTACCGTGGTATTGAAATGTATATGAGAGGTGATTTGAATCGCTCCCAATTTAACAAAAAAATGTTTGTCAATCCTACATCTATACCCTTTAACGTTCAAAATGAAATTGTTTCAAACACAAAGAAGGCCGAAGCGCAACTATTCGATTATTATCTTGAATGATCATTTATGATTCTTTTATAAGCTTTTCATGGTTAGTGCAAATCAATGAAAAATCAGAGTGATCATAATTTGACGTTAGTGACTTAAACATTCTAAATGAGTATCATCTTCAGTTACATAGCGCATTTCCAATGGCCCTGTCATTTAGCTTTCAAATAGGAAAGACCTGGTGATTATTTAGACCCTCCCCCCGACACAGGTGACGCCGAATAATTTCAGTATTAAATAATTGGTTCCTCCTCATCCTCGTCCTCCTCCTCCTCGTCTTCCTCCTACTCCTACTCCAACATCCGGCAAACGAATCGGGTATCTTAATAGCTGGCCGTTCAGCAGGTACCCCGGATATTTCAAAGCAAACTTTTCGCACATCTATGCAATAATACCGTTAAGATATCGATCCTTTCTTGTCTAAAATTGCTCCCATAGATTGCTTTCTGGCTTACCTAAAATCGATACCAGTCTATTATCCAGGCCAAACATGCCTGGACCTACAGATATCCATTATTATATCACTATAATAGCATTCGATGCTGATACCGTTCATCATTGAGGCTAAATTGGGCAAATTTGCGCTAGGATTAAGGTGTTGTCTCATGAAAAGGGTTGATGCAATTTTCGGGTTAAGGAATTGACAGGACAAATGATTGCTGTCTTTACCCCAATCTCCGCCTTAAGTGTTGGTTACAAAGCCACTGCAAATCTGCAATTCCCTTTCAAATAGAGATAAACAACATATTTCCGACAGCGAATGTTACTCCTTACAGTAACATGATTAGAGCTTGACAACAGCACGCACACTGAATGACATGTTTTGCAGATAACAATTGGAAGGTAACATAAAAGACAGGAATGTTTTCATCAACAAAGCAATGCATTAAAAGCAGGAAGAGTACCTGTATTGAGAATAGAATGACTACATGGAAGTAAATACCATACATTATCAGTATGACCTATAGCATTTATGGAGGAATATACTGGATAAGCTTGAGCCTTTTTTATATGTACTTTTTCAAACAGAAATATGGCGCCATAATTACTGTGAATCATTACCGTCATTAATACACTTTCTAGTTGATCTTAAATTATGAAATATAAATACATTCATGAAGGCTTTAGGAGTATCCATTTGTGTCAATCTACTTTCAAAGGCATCGTTAAATACAAGGTATATCATATTATGCCATAAAAGTGACCTTTAATGTTATTAATAGTGTTCCTCTTCGTGATATGACTCCATGCAAAAAAAAAAATAATAATAATAGACATTTCTATAGCGCCGTCTATCTAGATAATTATATTCCGAGGCGCATTTATTATTACCCCGGCGCTCCAGCATTTCAAGGAATTAATTCCTGCCAGGTACCCATTTACATCACCTGGGTTGAGTGTGGCAAATGTAGATCAATGTCTTGCCAAAGGACATTAGTGCCGCGGTGGGACTCGAACCGCGGACCTTGTGATCGACAGTCCGGCGACGTATCCACTCGACCACGATACCTCTACATACGTACAACGTAAAAAGTACATTTCAATATCATGGGGGTTGTCTAATACATTATATCAAGTTGACAATGATGACTGGGGGACATTTATTCACTGGTCTTGTTCAATTTCGTTTTCTTTAGGGGAAGAAAACTGCTCTACTAAAAATCACATTGATTTACATTCAATTAGAAGGATTGGAATGTTTCAAACAAGTCATGTTTATCATATTACAGTTTATAGTTTTGTTTTAATCGTTGTCTTAAGTAGCATATTTCAGGTTTTGCCAAGGAGTATTCACATCTACCTTATAATTGTGTGTCATTTTATCGAGGTTTCATAGATGTTGAACGGCAAGGTTTGGTTTTCACTATTTAAAGGTTTGCATGTGCATGTAAAGTGTGCATCGATGCTAAGTGGGAGAGCATTCAGATGCAATTCTGTCTTTACATTTCATGGAAGATTTCCCCTCCCGGCAAGTCACATCACTCGTGTATAAAGTATTCACAGGTTTGCCTAAAATAAGTCTTAGAATTGAATTTGAAGAGGTTTGGGTAAATAGCATGTCAGAGATGGACACGGCAGCTGATCCAACCAGTTCTATCGCATAATCCAAGTATCTTGACATTGCAATGTTAGTTTGCTTTCAGGCGGTACCTTTATTTTCTAAGAATACTAGACCCTGGATATTCAAATATGTGTAGGGATATATCTTACCAAGCAGTACCCTTCATAGCATAATCAGAGGGGTTAAGCATACTGATAACGACAAATCTCAAAGTTTCTAGAGTTAAATGCTCCACAAATTAAGGTTTTGATTTTTAGATATTCTTTCTCCTTATGAAAGAATACGGTCCTCTCACTTTGAGTGTCTAAGTGGGGAAGGGTAGCAGTGTTTTCGCCAAGCTGTACTTTTGGTCCAGCACGTGCATGAAGATTTTGCATTCATTATTACATTTTGAGCTGATGAAAAGTGACGTGTAGGGCAGAAAATGACAGTGAAAAGCTTTCACATCTCAACCCCAATGTTATGTTCGTCACCAAGTAGACTGCTATCAAGAGGAGAAAGGATTTGAACTTTTCTATTTGAACATTGAGTCACTCCGAATTCGCTCTTGAAGACTGGCGTATTCAGCCCTGGGTGAAGCCGGTGTGCCCTAACCTTAAATGCCCACGAAAAATATTACTATAACTCAATGCAGTAATATTTACGTACATGACGCAGGGCCGCATATTATTACTCCTCCCCGTGCATCCTTTGGTATTCATTACCTGAATACGCCACTACTTGAGTAAGTTTAATATGTCTTGACATCATTTGTTCACGTAAGCCAGTTCAGCAGTTAGTTTACCAAACTGCCCAACTTAGTTTCTATCCAATGTTACAGAAAATAATACCCAATCCAATCCCTACCAAATACCATGTTCACAGAGTAGACATACTGTAGCTATCCCACATGATGCTCAATATAGAAAGTACCATACTTAAGTGTACTATTACACTAAATTTTGTCCCGCTGCCATGTAAGGGCGCTGTATAGCTGTCAAACAATCTCCCCGACCTGGGTCCCGTTGCATAAAACTTACCATTGATGGTAACTTTGCCATCAATGGCAAGTACCATGGTAACAGGGCTCAACAGCCAATCAAAATCAAGGTTTCCATGGCAGTATACCATTGATGACAAAGTGACCATCAATGGTAAGTTTTGTGCAACGGGGCCCAGGTGCCTATTCACTACACCTGGGTTGAGAGTGTCCAATGTATATACTGATGGTATTTCACAAGACGTTAGTAACGCAGGTGGGATTTGAATCTCGGTCAAGTCCCCATTTCGTTAAGTAGACCGTGATACCTGGGCATAATATATATGCACATAATTATATTTGTTGAATGTTTTCATGAGGGTAAAAAGCTGTCGGAGCCGTGTTGGGTAGGGAAAATACAGGTTTTGAATTTCTGAGGTAACATGACGAACTCTGGTTAGTCAATAATATGGGTCGTGTTGGTGATATTTAAGAACTCAGGTGAACTTTCTTGACGGCTTGTAGACATATCCATCCTCCATATGGGATATGATTTCATCGAACATAGGGAAAAGGGGAATAGAGAGAGAGAGAGAGGGGGAGAGAGGGAGAGAGGGAGAGAGAGAGAGAGAGGGGGAGAGAGGTGAGAGAGAGATGAAAAGAGAGAGAGAAAGAGAGGAGAGGAGAGGAGAGGAGAGAGAGAGAGAGAGAAGAAATACGAGAGCGGAGGATACACGTAGGTAAGGTAGAACAAAAGAGGAGAGCAGAGAAAGTAGACTACAGGCAGGTCTATCAAGTCCGTTAGGCCATATATTTTTAGCAAATTTTTTAGCAAACTGTCAGAAGGCTACGATAGCAACAAACTAACAAAAAACCTTTACGATAGATTTACTTTGATGGGGAGTGTCGCACATTTATGGATGGATATTCGATTTAGTTAAGCTTCTTGACTTAATTGAGATCCAATTTAGTGGAAACCAAATTATAATTATGATAGTTGATGGTGACAGGAGACCCCAATATTTTGCTTTTCTTGGTTCGCGTCCGATATGCTCTTCTCTTTAAAGATGTGATCTTTTAAACCCCCATGACAGCTCGATCCCTTGAAAACCTATGTCTTCATCTGAACCATGTTAGGGTACTGTAGTGTAATTCGGGTTTTATAGATTTCTCCATCACTCATTCAAGTCACGTAACTGTATGTTTTAGTCCCTCAAGCTCGTGTTTACCCCTCGTTCTACACGTCCTTTGTACTAGACAAAATTCTACGAAAATATTAAACATGTACTTTCCTAACTCAATACATCGCTATACGTCGATGGCTGGTGCGTCATTCTAGCTATATTGTATGCTGTTTTTCGAGTTTTATTTTTCCTCATCGCATCATCTACCATTCTCTGTTGCCGGACTTTGTTGTGGAAAGATGTATCTCTTATTATTGCCTGTGGTGTTTTAATGATTGGATCCTAACATGAAAATGAATAGATATTACATCCATCCCGCGGCGGTGCGTGGGTCACGTGACTTGGCAAAACAAAGTCTTGTTACAGATGTAAACATGAAGACTAGATATTGCTTTACATTTACACATACATTGATACTTTCATGTCTTAGACAGGACAGGAGTAAAAGTACAGCCAGGAATTGTTGCGTGCGATTAAGTTTTGTTTATGATGACAATAATCGGCATGGAGGGCATTATTGGTTTATTTCTTGAAGAGAGTAATCATGTTACATCTGTTTCTCCTATTCTCCCTTCTCCCTTCTCCCACTCCCCCTCCCTCTCTCCTTTTTCTATTCCCCCATATCTTTCTAATCGACTATTGTTCACATTTTCCCCATCTGTATTATGCAATATTAACACCGATGCTTGAATTCTGTTTTATAAGTATACAGCTTAGTGTATTACATGAACATGAATAACATTTTAACATTAGGGAAATTCACGAATTATTTATTTAGCTAATAGATTTGAAGGGTTTTATTGATCATATGGATTCGGATTTATTAAGACATCATTCCATTAATTTTGTGAGAAAAAAAGGAAGAGTGTTTAACAAGTGTACGCTACCAGTCGAGTGTTCAAAAACATTTTCTCAGCAGTACGATCACGAAGAGATCTGTTAAGAAAATTATAATTATATTTCATGTACACCTCAGATAAGCCTTGCAGATGATTAAGCGCTTTACATCTTTGACAAGAAAAACGAACAGTCGACCTGGTCTACCCCATCCATAACGCTATTCTTATTTCTGACATGCGATCATGGTTTTCGCATCCATCACTATCTCTATGTCTGTCTGTCTGTTTCTGTCTCTGTCTCTGTCTCTCTGTAATTTTCTCTGTCAGTCTGTCAGTCTCTCTCACTCTCTCTCTCTCTCTTTCTCTCTCTCTCTTTATCTCTCTCTCTTTTTTCTCACTCCCTCTCTCTCTTCCTCGCCCCATTCTCTCTTCTTTTTCTCTTTCTTCTTTTTCTTTATCTTTTTCTTCTTCTTCTCCTTCTTCTTCTTCTTCTTCTTCATCTTCTTCTTCTTCATCTTCTTCTTCTTCTTTATCTTTATCTTCTTCTTCTTCTTCTTCTTCATCTTCTTCTTCATCATCTTCTTCTTCTTCTTCTTCTTCATCTTCTTCTTCTTCTTCATCATCTTCTTTTTCTTCTTCTTTTTCATCTTCTTCTTCTTCATCTTCTTCTTCTTCTTTTTCTTCTTCTTCATCTTCTTCATCTTCTTCCTCTTCTTCTTTTTTTTCTTCTTCTTCTTCATCTTCTTCTTCATCTTCTTCTTCTTCTTCTTCTTCTTCATCTTCTTCTTCTTCTTCTTCTTCATTAATCTTCTTCTTCTTCATCTTCTTCTTCTTCTTCCTTAATCTTCTTCTTCTTCTTCATCTTCTTCTTCTTCTTCTTCTTCTTCTTCTTCATCTATTTCTTCTTCTTCTTCTTCATCTTCTTCTTCTTCTTCTTCTTCTTCTTCTTCATCTTCTTCTTCATCTTCTTCTTCTTCTTCTTCTTCTTCTTCTTCTTCTTCTTCTTCTTATTCTTCTTCTTCTTCTTCTTCTTCTTCTTCTTCTTCTTCTTCTTCTTCTTAATCTTCTTCTTCTTCATCTTCTTCTTCTCCTTCTTCTTCTTCCTCTTCTTCTTCTTCATCTTCTTCTTCTTCTTCTTCTTCTTCTTCTTCTTCTTCTTCTTCTTCTTCTTCTTCTTCTTCTTCTCCTTCTTCTTTATCTTCTTCTTCTTCATCTTCTTCTTCTTCTTCCGTTTATTTTTATTTCTCTCTGCGCCCCCTTCTCTGCCAATGACTGGCATTCAATGTTTAGTTCTTTTCTCTTTTTTGCTAATGTTTGTACAATGCCTTGTTTATTAACATACTAACACAGGGGACATTGCTTTAGTGACCACCTGTCTACAAAGACCACCTGTCTTCAAAGGCCACTTTTTGTGTTTCCATTGGGCGGTTGCTATAGACAGGTTTGACTGTATTTTCTTAGTGCACTTGTACCGTTATGCTCAAGTTTTACTTTTCACATGCACATCATGTAGGCTAGTTCCGCTATCTGTCTTTATTAAGTACAGTTTATGGAATGATAATGCATGTATATATGGGATTGGTGAGGTATACTAGAACATTGCACATGTTTAGATGCAGAAAGGTATAATAATATGTGGTGTAGAGAAGGTTTGATCGTGTGGAAGTGAGTGTTTTGTTTTTAAAAAAAGAAAGAAAAGGAAATACAATTTTGCGATCGCTTCAGATAACTGAAGATCGGGTGATGTGTAGAACGCAGAAGAATGATCTTTGTTAGATATGAATGGATTATGTATCTAGTCACTTTACATGGTGGATACAGGAATGCTGTGAAAAGCATAATTAATGCGATCCATTATATTTAAAGGATTAAAATTACTTGTTGAATAGTTAGTGGGCCTTATTTTAGTATATATAAAACCTGTACATGACCTTAATGGCTAAAACATGTAAATGTATTGTCATGTTGGTTGTTATCCTGTGCATGATCCCATAGGGTAGCATGTACAAAGACAAGCTGACACTCAGACATAGTGTATGTAAAAGAAAGAGAAATAGACCCCCTAATAAAGATAGAGAGACAGAGACAGCGAGAGTGGAAGAGACAGAGAGAGAAAGGGAGAGATAATAGAGAGAGACAGAGAGAGAGAGAGAGTGTGTGAAGGTTGGAGAATATAAACATTTAGCTCATTCAGCCTCTTACTCATTCTATCATATCCAAACATCCATGACTCAATGTAATGGAACCGAATCATTATCACACACAAATACCTCCTTCAAACTGATTGACATCCGCAAACACAAAGCGATATCTATTTATTTGGCACTCTACAACATGCTGTGTACTGGCGGCATAGGCATAGCTGTGGAATTTGTATTGGAGGGAGCCCAAGCGATTAATATGCTTATAAATTGGGCATGAATAATTTCCTCACATTTGCCACTAAATCACTTAAAATTTCCATAACACCTCCATCTGATCATTATGAGTATTGATTATACCAATTATCCTTTTATCAAAGACACACGTGTGATATGCATGCAGTAATTGCAAATGCATTTGAACAGCTGTCGGAAATTAGAATGTCCCTGAGTTGTAGAGAAACGAATTCAATCACTGGCTGATACACCCTTCAATGTTTGTACTCATATTCCTTACCCCTCTCCCTTCTTTCTCTCCCTCCCTCTCTCTCTCTCTCTCTCTCTCTCTCTCTCTCCTCTCTCTGTCTCTCTGTCCCCTCCATCTCTTCGACTTGCTGTCTCTATATCCTCTCTCCCTCTCCTCGTATTATGTTCTTTCATCCTCTGTTCCGTTCACTCACTCTTCTTCATTCCCGTATCATTCTCAGCCATTCCTACGGTAAGAAACTACCCTGCTGGGGGCATATGAACGAAGCTAATTTCAAGAGTCAAGAAACCCGAGCTCCTTACCTCTCCCCCAACGGCACACATTTTAGAATCGATTAAACAGACATTACTCGTGTCTTCGCGCGCCTACGATCAATCTTGTAAATATCATTTATTAGGTTAAAGTGACATTCGTGCAATGGAGTACCCGGGTTGCTATTGATATGAAACTGGGGTTTTAATTTAAATGTAATATAACGAGGAGAAACGAGCACATTGGATAGTGTTGTTACAATACAGGTGCTAAGCGATTTGGTAGAAAATAGCATAACACCTCTGGGGTACGGGTACAATTTCCTCTCCTGAAGACCTAATCGCTGTTCGAAGGCTCCTGTAAGTATAGAAACGGTTAAAGGTATTCAAGATGGTAATGAATAACTATGAAGACATGTCCAAGTAGACCTAAATCACGTGATCAAGTAATCATGGTAACACTAGGAGTTTCGTACTGAAAGTGTTTGGGAGAATATAGTGCAGATGATTTTTTGCTCTTCTAAAACATATTCTAAAGGCATACTTATCGTTCATTCATGACGCAATGTTGTAACTAGTCTAATAGCCTAGTCACTTGGAAGAAAATGACACACAACCGGGGGTAGACATCTGCAAAACGTTAGATTGCAACATAGTCAAGAATCGATCGTTTTTGGAGCTGGTTTTAGGAGTCAGTTTAGTGAGTGGCTGGGATATTGGCACGTCTATCTTTAAATAAATAATAATAGTAACAAAGAAAAGCAGCCGTAATTACAACTAAAGATGCATGGCATATCTGGTTATGTCCTGTCAGGCTTAGAAAATCAAGGCCATAGTCTAAAATGGATATTATTTATACCATATCAAGTGACAGTAAGAATTTGAAATATGTTTAATATCTGTATTCGGTATGTCTGAAGTTATTTATAACATTTTTCCTCGAATCCTGCTTGAAACCACGGCCGTACGTCCGCTTCCTGGAATCACTATCATCGCTGACCGATAGCTCTCTATCCTACTCAGACCTATCATATTTGTCATGATCTCCTAATTGAGACATCTTACAGCGCTCCAAAGTGACATGGCGTTCATTCAGCCCCATTATCTTTGAGGAACCTGTTTCTAAGGGTGACGAATTACAGCACGGCGAATGCTGAGTGGTGGCGGGGCGAAGAATCCTTCATTGTTTCGTCACGATGTCTGTCATGTTCCAGTTACTAGAAGAGATTTGGGATTTCGTGAAATGATTGCAGAATATGGATCATTTTGACGTCACTTTCCTGAGATATATCTGCGAAATGAATCAAGAAAGCATGAAAAAGAGGTCCCAAGTCGGCAAGCATTCCAATCATGTCAAAAAATGAACATTATTTTATGTAGTATGGCTTCTATCTCTTTCTAATCAAGCATTTCGTTTTACATTGACTAAGTTGGTTGTCTAGATGGTCCAGATGCTCTTAAAGGAGATGACACTTACAACGAATAGACAGCTAAAGCTGGTCTAGGAAAGCTAATCACATCAGAAAAACAGATATATGGACGCTCTTGTAAACATGATGACATTCTTCAGATAGAGGGTTAGTCAACCTACGCAATGTGAAACACAGTCAGACGATCTAGTTAACACTTTGGCTCGATTTGAAAATCCATCTCTTTCCTATCCTCCATCTATACGGATATGCATCATTGGCTCTGGATATGCTTTCCTCGCTGCTCGCCCTATCAAAATGAAATAATTCAATTTCGGATGTATGTTTTCTCCATTTTAAACAATAAGATGAGAAAATGGAATTAAATTGAAACGTGCGAAGGTTTGTAAATTGAATTAATAAATGGCGCTAGGCAGTGACGGCTTTAAAGGTTCTATTTTAGGTGAATCTGAAGGGGAAAATACAACATAATACATCCGATACAGAATAAATTTCCCAATATGTTCTCTCTTTCAAAATAGCAACTGGCAATGAAAGTGATTCGCATTACGTTATGATTTATGCAATACCTACTCAAATAATAAACACATAACCATGATAACACTCGACCCATTATGTCTGCGCTGAGGCGCCAAATCGTGTTCACGAAACATATAACACCATTAAAACTTCATTCACGTTTGATGTATATCACAGAAGTGTCTTTAAGAAATCATGAATGTCTAGAATCAACCATGTGTGTAATTAAGAATGGAACTGAAATGAAATCATGTGATCTAATTACTCCATTAGACCTATTATTAATTCATGGGTTTCATGCGAATTGGACTCACGTGACTCCAACATGTCCAATGTGCCATGAATTATGAAGGTATATCTAAAGGGGGTAACTGTAATGATGATCAATGTCTTTTTTGACTCACCTTTTTGTTATATCTAAAACAGTATTTTATATTATCTGTTCCTCAAAATGATTAGTCTATAATATTGTTTAAAATTATCGTTTATTCTTGTTAAATAGGCCTGTAATTCGGCATTATATCTCGAGGAATCTCAACAAAGTTTCATCAACATTTTGTTATAAAAGCGTAAATGACATTGTAGCCTTTAAGGCCCCTCAAAAATGTTGGGAGTCCAAAATTAACTTAAATTGTACAAGGATGTCGACGGGAATGTTATTTAACACACACTTCTGCAAGAATTTTCAAAACAAATGTGTTTGAAGACGAATATTGATGACAGAATGCCATATTTGGGTTTACTGTTGTACGCAGAAAACCTCAATTTTGAATTCTTTCATCAATATTCGTCTTCAAACACGCTTGTGTTGAAAATCCTTGCAGAAGTTTGTGTTAAATGACATCCTCTCTCACATTATTATACAATTTAGGTGAAATTTTGCCATCAAATTTTTGGAGCTCCCAACACTTTAGAGAGGCTTTAACACATTCTATACATCTTATGCAAGAAAAATTAAAATTTTCGAATGCATTTATTTCGTATGTTTCCATTTTGAAGAAAACAATAATTTCGCCGCTTTGACCCTTAAAAAAACCCCCGTCAGACAATTAGTCTGAGCGTTTTCCTTGGATTATTTCGTACGTTACCTTACGTCATGCTTGAAATATCTTACTCATGATTCTTGTTTAAGTTTTCGAGAAGTGTTTATTTCATGACAGGGAATCAAAAAGAATCTTACAAGTGCGATCTGTCTCGATCATATAATGAAGGACACGTTTTGTGCTGTAGTACACGATGCTTGGGGTGATTAAGAAAATATTTAGAAGCTTTTGCACCTGGACAAAATATAAAGAGACTGGGCATCGGATATTCTCCTTTTCATGGTCTGTCGAAATTGTAAAGAAGAAAGAAGAACATCAAATAAAAGGGGGCAGCGTTAGAAGATTATAGAGTTTGTTTTGATTCAGTGTTTCCTTTTGATGCTTGTCTTAAATAGAAGGGATTCTAAAGTAACTGACGAGAGAGAATTTGTTCGAATGAGACTATCTTACAGGTGTGATTATCCCCCTTGATATACAGTACTATAATCTTATTTTCTATATCAAGGGTCCATCTGCCTCAAGTAAGCGATATACATGATAGGGATTAAAAAAAAACGGCATTACCTTACAAATTGTGATATCCTGAAAGGGTTTAACATTTCGATTCTAAGTAATAAAATCTCATGGATAACACGGATTACGCAAAATTGAATAAGAATGGGGAATCAGTTTCAGGATCCATTCATACACTTGTTGAATATCGAGATTTCATGAAACATGCACATAAGCCGGATCAAAAAGTCATGAGGTTTCCCCCTGAAATGAAATGACTCTCGTCTGGCCTAAAGGGTCTCCAATGTTTAAAAGAGCATTGTTGTAGCTTCTTACACATGTTACATGAAAGGATTCAAATGAAATTCTTCATTTGTCCTATGTTTATCCCCAAACGCACGATGTTTTGACGATAGACAAAACATGTTACATTGAAGGTTTGCAATCACGCAGGGCACAGGCTTCCGTTTAGAATAATCGAATAGAGAGAGAGAGAGAGAGAGAGAAACCATATGATTGGACATAACTTGTTAAGAAGACGTGTAGATTGTATACAACCTTCCACACTTTAGAGAACAAAACAGCACGAGAATGTCACTTTACGAGAAGATAATGGCAGTTTCCACGATCATAATGACGTTAATCAGATGGGAGAATGTTACTCAGTCCTTTAATTTATGTGTCTTTTAACAACAACAAATTGTTCAGTTCAAATTCATTTTGTGTTTACAAGAGACCAATGAATACATCTTATCTTATATTATCTTATCTGAACAATGATATCGAACCCAAGGGTCTGTTAACTCATGATGGTAGAGACCAGTTCACATGGTTCAGGTATCAAGTATGATATAGATTTCTCATTGTGCATCCATGCATTAAGAGTTGATGATTATTATCAATTGATCAGTAGAGCTGAATCAGCTGAATAAACGGTGAAAATCACAAACGAATTACAAATTATTAATTACAAAGGATCGGTTTCAATGAGAGAGAGAGAGAGAGAGAGAGAGAGAGATCTGATAAATAATCAGACAAATGATAACATGCATGTATGTGTTTTTTGTTACTTTATCAATCTGATCACAGGCGTGGGAAAATATGATATTGATTTCTTGTTAAAGTTAATCTTCAATAATTGTGCATTTTGAAAACTGTAAGTCCAGTACATCATTTAAAAATGTTAATCAGATTAGGGATATTATGAGACAATACCAAGCTTCGTGTGAGGGTTGAACTGAATTGAATTGAATTTCTTTAATCAGGATTGCTCCTTTGCATCAAACTATTCGTATCTGGAAAGAACAGAATTGTGATGTCTCTTTAGTCGTGTCGAAATGTTAAAAATATCACTAGAAATTCAGTCTAATTATTATAAAAATGTTTGGGTTAGGGAATATTGCTCAACTTCATATCTTATCAGAGACAACCATCATGTATGCATTACATCGATTATAGTTATTTAGACTCAATCTGTGGAAGGCAGTCACAGTTTGATCAAGAACGAGGAAGGGAGATTCCCTTGGGCTACTGAATCGTATAATCATTCTGTCCCTGCTTCTTTCTCTTCCCCTCTCTCTCTCTCTCTCTCTCTCTCTCTCTCTCTCTCTCTCTCTCTCAAATTATTCGTTCCTTTCTCCTCTTCTACATCAAATCGTGTCACCAATGTCTAATACCCATTTTGATTTTTCAATCAGAATAAGTACAAAAACTGCCCCCAAGGATGTAAAATGCCTTGCACGGTTAACCTTCTCAACAGCTAATCTATACTTACGAAATAATGCCAGCTTTTCTAGTTTGAAGCATGCTAAGTAGAATTATAGACGGGAGTCAAGTTGGTAGATATCTTGTTATCTGAAAGCAACAGAATGAGTAGAAATGAAAGAAAATTAGAAAGAACTATGAATATAATAAATTAGATAGATCCCTCCCTGTACATGCTGTATAAAGAACGGGAGAAGAATAGAATGAAACGATCTGATTTACTTAGAAACCTATTTCATAATCTGAACTAAACGAAATCCGTTTTACCCTGGATAAATCTCTATTCTGTGTCCAAAGACACAATGATTTAGGGCCGAGATCAATCAATGTTTGAATACTGCTTTAAGGAAAAAGAACATTATTTTTGTGATAGAATGCACAAAGAAAATGATGTATCGCTGCCTTTAATCAAAGTCAAGTGAGAAAAAGCATTTTCGATTATCATTAGGCTTGCTTAAGGTGCTATAGCATCACCACTCGTCTCCTTTCATACGAGGGCGTATCATTCTCCTTCTCTCCCTCGTCCTATTTCAACGGTTCGAATTACGCTCTTTATCATACCTTGACAATTAGTGCTTCCAGCAATAAACAAGCAATGACTATGATACAACGGTCCCGGGTTTGTCTTCCTCACATCTCAGCTGCCAACACCGAATAAATGATCTGTTTTCCTGCCTCCATTTTTACCCCTTATTTTCTTCATGAAATTCAAAAATGCAGGAAGGAAATGCGTCCCGATGAACTTCAGCAGTTGTTGACGGCGTCATGGGTAAACATAGTCATGTGATCTGCTATGTCAGGTAAACAGGATGGCTTGCGGTAGAGGAGTTTGTGAATGAAGTACCTCACCACACAGTACGTGTAGGTTATGAGTGTTTTGGTATTTATCCAGTGAGCTCGGTAAAGGATAGACATCTTACCTCGTGGCAGTCAAGAATAAAGAACTGAAGAGGCGGTGGTTATATTACAGAAAGTAGAATTTTGCGAGGAAATTGTCATCTAAGGTTTGTCAGAAACCGCTAGTTCTTATCATAGATCATATACAAAGGAGTTGATTTCTATAAAAACTTTTAACGTTTGCAGTTTTTCTTTTCTCTTAGATCACTTAGATCCTACCTCAGGTGTATTCAATGTGGTAATATTATGGGAAAACAATTTCTTATTAGAGTGAAAATGAGAGAGTAAAAACTCTGTTTATGTATTGCACGATGTACAGCCCCCTCTCTTTATATATATATATATATATATATATATATATATATATATATATATATATATATATATATATATATATCTCTTTGCATTTGCCCTTTTCACAATTTTATTTATTTCAAATCAACCACAATCAAATCAGAACAATCCACTCCAAAATGCAGTGATCTTCAACGTTAAGTAGACGTGATACCTTTTCCTGGTATGAGTTTGAGGAGGACATGAATTGTTAATGAGTGTTTTAATCGAGAGCTGTTAGAGTGGCAAAGAGTGTTGGTCCCTTGGGATGGCATCATCCCTCAATGGTTTTCTACGAGGTTACCCACCTGAGAGAAAAGACAACGACAATACGTCGCCTTGATGGAGAGGAATGTCAATCCAAGCAGCCTCTAAAACCTTTCACCAGTGGACAGAGGAATGTATAAGTAGATTCATAACATGACCCCTATTTTCATTCGCCTCCCAGATTCAAATAATAATTATTACAAGGATTATGAAATAGTTTAACAGGTTTATAATTATCCTTTCCTTTGTATGTGTTTAATGCATACAGTGTTTAACAATAGGTCAATTAATGTTATTGTAGTAATGCAAGTTGTTGGAGGCGTTTTTTCGAAGTCTCTAATAAAAGAGAAAAAAAAATACTATATATATATATGATTCGATTTGTATTAGAATGAAATACATATTTGTTCCTATTGACTTAATATGAATTACCACATTTAACCATCAAGGTAACTCGTTAGAGGCATTTTGAATCTAATGAAATTTAGTTTATAGTTATAATTATGGACAGAACCGAATTGCATGTATGATGGTGCATAACGTATCTGACATCATAGCTCGAGACCAGTTCACAAATTTATTCAGATGTTGTGACTGACACGACTGTAATGATTGTCAAGAGATTGCCTACAATAACAACAAAATAATGTTTGAAACCTACAGTCTGACTTTTGAAATATAATAACTTCAATGTAATACATAGGGAAGTATATTAGTTCATCACTCGGGTTGGACAGGCGGTGTCTGTGAATTTAAATAATAATGCTTGACTTGCCTATGTCAGTGATTGTAGCCGAACTACAAGCCTTGAGAAAGAAAATATGTTGTTTTTATATACATGTATATCTTTATTTATACAGCTTTACTATCATTGCTGTTTTAAAGGATTTATATGGAACATGTAACATAAACGGTGTACATCTACATACATGGGCCAGAAAACCTGTTTTCTCCCCTTCAATAAATGTTTCTTTTAAACAGCCAATCAATACAGACTGGACAGGGGTAACAATAGTATAACAGTGCATGGGTGATTGAGCTTCTATAGATGGATTAATACTAAAGCGTGATGGAGAAGCAACGAGGCCTTCTCATGAATATTAGATGAGTCTTGAACCCTGTCACGTGACTCGAAAAGTTTGAAACGACTGAAGTCTGCTGCTTGGCCGTTAATCCAGAATAAAGTGGCTTTATTTCGGGAGGGGTGGTGACAGAAATTCATAATCGACTAAATTTGCTCTTATTTTTAAGTGCATTTAGAGGTGTTGAATTGAATACACTTAATTAAATTCTGAAAGAAAAATTTCGACTGAAGGGACTTTTGGGGGGCTATTGAAACATTATACTAACCACCTCCTCAACTTTGACCCCTAGATTGGGATTGACATCCGCTAGTTCTCTTCAATTTTGACGCATGTCATTTCATTCTGTATTTCCCTCCCTTCTTACAATGTCGTATTTGTTCATTATTTTTCCTTCACGGAGTATCTTTGCTAAATGATTGCTTTTCTACTGCGTTAATATCAACTAACTTTTTTATGTTTATCTTTTGACAATTTCGAGAAAAAAGTTGATTGTATGAGGTAAATCTTTCACTTGCACCATCAGCATTATTTGAATATCTATTTTGTTCATGTATGAACAAAAGGTTAAAGTCCTTTTAAGAATCGTAGATCAGGTTAGTTATCTCTAATCAACCTGAACTACGGCATAGCAATATTATGCGACATTATAAGCTATAATTCGCAAGCCGAATGTTTTGAATGACCTTTTCGAATAGTACTTTTAAAGAGATGTGGTTGACTGGGAAGCGTGACCATGCTCTCTTCATAATCAATATACATGTATGACTATGCAAAATAAAGAAGGTAATGGTTCGAACATAAAGAGATTAGATATTGGTTGAGCTCACATTGATTTTATGGTTTTGCTTTCATTTAAAACATTTAAAACATTTAAAACATGCTTTAAGGAAACTTAATGTTCTATCATGTCTTCATGACCTTGCTGCTGCTGATCTCATTCTCTCCCTTTCTTGTCTTTCATCTTTGTTCTTCCTTTATAACCATATTTACCCACTATCCACTCTCTCTCTCTCTCTCTCTCTCTCTCTCTATCTCTCTCTCTTTTAAAATAAAATATATGTGATTACTTCTTTTTCAGTCCCCTCCCTTTCTTTCGCCGTCCCCTCACGGACACTCACCCCTCTCTCTCTCTCTCTCTCTCTCTCTCTCTCTCTCTTTCATTTCTCAACCCCCCCCCCCCGCTTCCTCCCTCCTCAGATTTTAAATATCTATATCTATCCCTTCCATATTTGTTAATGCTCTGTCTACCCCATACCGGAAGCTCACTTCTTTTCTCCAGGTTGTCTGCCCCACTATCTCTGTTCCATTTCTCTCTCTTTTTAAACCACCGCATTGTTCGCCGGTCAATTATTAAATATACATGAGACAGAGGTGCTACAATAAACTCATGCTAAACATGAAAATAAATCTCTATGGTTGTGACAGACAAGAGTTAAGGTTAGGCATGTCTTAATTTCTACCTCTATCTGATGAGATAGGATGTTGTCTCCTCTGTTTATTATCATCATGTCTCACCAGTCACATCCGTGTGCTGTTAGCTATAAAACGGGGAGAGAGAGACGGCTAGCTAGCTGGCTACCGCTGGGTATTTGCTGACTGCCGACACCCCCTTCCTGCCTGCCTATACCCCTAAGCCACAAAGCTATAGGAAACCAAGCAATGTATGCACCCTTTCACAGTGAAGTAAAGAGGTCCCTTTAGGGAATGTGACTCCTGGAAGCCTTAAGATGAATTCGTATCAGCATTTTCACTCGGAATCGTGACACTCCCTTCACATGGATGCAATGATCATGTATATATATATATATATCCTGTACTCTCACTTATGTTCATTGTTACTTCAAAAAGAGTAGACGAAATAAATTTGAACTATCCCTGTGTTACACCTTTACAGCCAGCCAAATGCAAAATGCCTTCAACTATCTGAAATCAAAGCGCAATTTTGAGTATTGAAAAGACAGCTGTCGTTTACAAACCACTGTCTTCACTTTTAAAGCTCCGCTGTTTCGAGACAAAAAAGGTTTAATCATTTTCGATCGTTATTTTTCTTCTTATCTTTCTATTTAGTGATATTTGTTGTGTATTGTTGCACCGGTATCTCTTTATAATGCTTGACTCAGCAGTGGCGTAGGATGGGTCTCGGTATTGAGGGGGGGGCACTTGTGTCATGAGGGAGGGGGCCGTCAGAATTGGAGATGGATGAAATGCGAAAGGGGAGGGATGGAAGGTTTTTTAATGCTTTTCCTCTCCATCTCCCTCGCCTCCCCCTCTCTCTCTCTCTCTTTCTCTCTTTGCCATTCGATTTTTTTTGGGGGTGGGGGCGTGTGTCCCTGCATCTGCGTTCCTGTCCCTTCATAATGATGGAATCTCCTTGGTTATGACAGATCAGTGGTTTATCCTATCAAGCCTACCACTAGCAGGTGCAGGCAGCCAGCCCTTGCTATAGGATGGTGATGCCCACCACATGACTGTCAGCAGGAATATAATTACCCACATGTTTATCGTCTGATTAAAACTCGGCGCCCTTCTTCTCCTTTTAAAGCTACGATCTTCACTTTGAAAACTAAAGTTGAAAAAGCAGTCCAAGGTTTGTGGGGAGAATAATTAAATATTTAGCACTAATAATTATGTGAAGTTACTGTTAAATTACTCCTCCAGTTGTTATCACATATTTGTATAGTTATTCGTTCCACGAAATACTATTATAATATATTTCATTTTTTAAACAATCTTATCGAAAATCGACCTTTCCCCCTTAGTTAAACATCGTTATTACTAAACCATTGTTGCACATTTTCTTACAGTTTTAGGAAAAAATAAACTGTATTTTTGCGACCATCTGGCCATGTCAAACTTGTTTATATAGTACCTTTATAGTGAAAATAAGTATTGAAGATATGCATACAAATGACATGTTTAACTTACTTTTACAAATCGAAAGCGATATATGTTTCTCGATTAAAACTCATAAGAATGCATGGTAATCATATGCAGATCAATCCAGATAAGCCGGAAGATAGATAGGTATATAGAGATAAATATATATTATAAACGGGTAGATAGATAGATAGATTGATAGATAGACACACAGAGAGAAAAACATAGACAGAGACAGAGAGAGAGAGAGAGAGAGAGAGAGAGAGAGAGAGAGAGAGAGATTAGAGGGGGAGGAATCCATTGGCGCCTTTAGTTTTCATCTCCCTTCTACGACTCTCCAGGGAATATTGTAGTCTATTTTCCATTTGCTTCGAATAAATGCCACCACTCTCTGCTTTTAAGTAGATTTGATCATTTCCTGTCACCACGCTCTTGGTCTAAATGAGTACAGCTACCCTCTAAATGAACCTCAGGGTTCTTAGGGTGAGTCCATGCCAAGCGTTATCTTACTCGATCGATCTGGTAAAGCGGTCCATCAAATATGACAGCCCATGCTGGCGTTCTTAGCACGCCAAGACTACTACTTTGTATGGACATGACGAATGAGGCGCAATGTTATCTCGATGAGCTGGATATGCGGTATGAAGGTGCGAGAACCCCAAGTACCAATATACAAGGACCGTGGCGTGAGGCTTTAACTCCGTATGGACAGGGCAATCTCATGAATTATGTGAGCATGGCGGAAATATAAAATCGGGTATGGACGCATCTTTCGTGTGGACTCGGTTTTGCCATTCAGATTCAACTTTAATCAATTTTGAATGGAATATATTAACTGAGTATTTACCGGCCACAGTCTAGAAAAAGTAAACTTCACTGGTCGTGCCAAGTATAATTTTAAATATATATATAATAATAATTGGAAGAATTCATAAGTGAAACTAGTAATAAAATACCACAAGGTTCAGATAGCGGCTGAACCGTCCATGCGGTATTTTTGTGCTGCAAGTATAAGAAAGTACACAGTCTGTCAGTATGTATGTTTTCTAAACTGAAGTGAGATGCATGAAATGCATTATCACTTCAACAAAATAAATGGAATCCAAAATGTATTTCATATATAACACTTTTCCCTTGTATGTACAAACTACATTGTCAATCGATTTGGAATCGATTTGTATAGTCTCTTTTTTCACAAGGGAAATCCTTCTTCCTCTCGAAATTAAAAATGAGTTACTAACCGGACTCAACGGGATAAAACAAACCACGATTCCAATCAGTAGGCAATTTAATCACAGCACAAAATGGATTATATTTCAGAGCCGTGAGATGAAAACAAATCAGAAAGAAAAGATAAGAATGATAATTATAGTTTGACAAGATGGTTATGTTGTCATGATTCTCCAAAGATTTGACGAGTATAAGACACAATGAGCACCTGGTCAATTGGTAAGCTATGCTTGACATCTTCACGCTGTCATAATATATTGGAAGTCATCACTTTACAGATTTACATTTTATCGTGTTTTTCTTCTTAAAATGCGTCACACTGTTATCCAAGAAAATATGACAAATATGACAAATATGAAAGGATAGAAGATAATTGATATCCATAGCCCACCCACTAATAGCTTCCCGATAAAACATGCCCTCCCTTCTTTAGACTCTAAATCGCCTAGGGCTGATGCGACCAAGAAACTACAAGCCTGGTCATCCCTCAGCAGAGAGGAGTTTAAGAGACAATTTCTAAGATGACAGACAAACTGCGACGCCCCGCTCGTGTACTTAATTTCTACTCAAGTAGGCCTACACAATATTCATGGCGCGTTCCAAAACTTTGCACGGAGGCATAGGCCATTGCACTTTCGTACTTTTTTGATGAGGTGAAAAATTCAACATCTTGTCCGTATTTCTTTATCGCTTGTCGTCTTTATTCTTCTTTATATTCTTTGAGATGCACTGAATTATACAATTCTTTGTCAAATTGGAATGCTAAATGTATAATCTAGTTTGAATACAGGTTTAAATTGCAACTAAATCCTTTCCAATTTACCAGGCACAGGTAGAAAGCTAAATTATCCTATATCAAAGTAACAATTTCTTGTTACTGGGGAGAATATATTCCATATAATATATCTCCGAAGTACATGTAATTTAGATTTGTTTCTAGCTTAGATTTTCGGGAGATCTCAAATTTAATTCAGTATTCTTAAATTGATGAGAAATGCTGATTGCTTGCCATCTTCCTCCAATCGCTGACATTGTGAAAAACATTTTATCATCTAAACCAGATGGAAAGAGAGATAGAGAAGAAGATATGAAGGAGGAGGGAAGGAGAGAGGGGCGAGAGGAGAAGAGAGAGTGAGAGAGAGAGAGAGAGGGGGAGGGGTGGAGAGAAGGGAGAAGGGGTGAAAGGAAGAGACAAGGGGATATAGGAAGAGAGAAGGGAGGGGAGAGAGGGAGAGCTGATGAGAGAGACAGAGAAGGGGGTGTAAAACCCGGTGAAACAATATCTAAAAGACAGCCGTTGTCTTATTTTGATGAACCATTATTAACCTCTTCTTCAATATTTAATCAAACTGGTATGGCTTAATAACGACTTTGTTGCACCAAACCAAGGCCAAGCTGTCACTGAATGAACTTGCCAGTGTTTCAATGTAGATGAAGCCTGCCTAGTCCCACACTCAAGAGACCAGAACCAATTAATTAGACCCTAAGCTTTATCCCTCTAACCTCCTCTGTCCTAGCTCCACTATCATCTTGGATCAAGAGTGTCGCTAGAGGGGGTGGGGATGTCAAGGATGTCACACATCCCATCAACAAATTAAAAAAAACGAAAAAGAAAAAAATGTAGGAAAACTTGGGATTTGTCGGGGACATTTTTTATTTCTTTATCATGGGGGTGGGGGGGGTGCTATTTTTAGTTGTTCTCCGTAAATTTGGACAGCCCTTCCCTCCCATTTTATGAGGGTGCTAACTTTCTCTGAAAATTTGTCAGACAGCCCCCCCCCCCATTCAGAAATGGTATAGCTATAGCTATGCCGCAGTCCTTGATGCAAATTATCTTTATAAACGGAGAGAGAATTCTCTTTACCATAATTTATACGGTGTGGTGTTTTTAGACTATGGTTACCCTGTGATTTCTGCAGCAAAATCGCGGAAGGAATCATTAAACATGCCAATTTTTTCACGAAGGAATACTTTTAGGGACGTTGTACTGAAAAAAATGAAATTCCATACAATGATAATAAAACAAACTGTCGTGTTTAAATCGGGCACTCTAAACTCTCACTTATGAATACAAATACAACGGAACAATTTGTCGGCGTTAACATCAAATTAGATTGTTAATTTGTTCAACCCCTTCCTTTGTTATTGTGCAGGCATTTGTGGATGAGTTTATTTTAGTAATAAGAAGAAACTTTAGACTGCTATCCCCTCATAAGTAGGATTAGTAGTAAAATTAACTTTAGTAGAATGTTGTGAGATGAATCGTTTCCAGGCGAACACCGAGCGTCTCAACAATCATTGTGGAAATATCAGGGTGTTAAGGAGAATAACAGTTATCCTTTTATAAGAATTGTCACAAAAGAGATTATGTAATCAGAATATATAAAATTAAAAAAAACCTTTGAGCACACCTCCAGTTCTATGGCTGCCTATACAGCGCGGAGTGATTTCTCTTGGGAAATTATCGCAATTGGTAAATGTTAATTCAACTCGGGGTTGCAATAAGATGCAAATGATCTTAAGCTGTGTGAAGATATCAACTTTCTGCCAAACAAACCTTCTGGGTAAAGGTGGGCTAAAGTCACAAATCGAGAATGTTTTGACCTTCCACGTTATGACTCGAGAGACAATGTTGGGATAGTTGATAAGCCATGAAACAACTGCTTTCGAGGACAACATTGAGAATCTGACGCAGACCCGGGACCTTGCGGTGACGCACGAAAATGAAGAGAGGAAGAAGATAGAAAAGAGGTGAATAGATAGGAAAAAAAAGTCAGAAAGTCAGATAGAGAGAGAGAGAGAGAGAGAGAGAGAGATAGTATAATTGAGGTATATATATAGGTTAATCGTCATTTCTCGATTACCCCTGATGACATGGAATGAGACCGATGGGACCTCCTAGTAGACCTCTCATCCTTCATCTCCATGACAAACAATCCTTTTCCTAGAATAACCCCCCCCCCCGTCTCCCGGAAGGAAAAAATGAAATATCGAATGTTTGCTTCATCAATCCTCATCAACCCAAGAAAACATCTTTCCCTCTCAGTAAGGTGGTGTCTAGAAAGAGATGGAGTGAGAAAAGACGATATATACAGATTGATTCAACTATTATTCATCTACCGAAGATATGAACACACCGTGGGTTGAATGAATTAATGACTGTGTTAATGGGTAAACCTTTCGCAGGTGTATAGATGATAATGACGAAAATTCAGGACACATTATCTTTGATTATGAATATCCTTTATCATGAAGAGATCACAAGACGATCGACGCGGATTTATTGCATATCTCTACTGTGGCAGTATTAAAAAAAACACTTCAGCGGAGAAAATAAAATGGGAATACATGTAAAATGATCTAACATTTCACGATGTGTAGTGCTCCTTTTCGCGCAGATAATGTTAAATTGAATTTTGTGTTATTATATTACACAGTCCCAAAAGAAATGATTTTGTTAGTGAATAATTGAATATTAAATGTACGCCGCTGTATGGTCTGAAAACCGTATTCTATTTCCGTAACAACGTGGACAACTTGTACTGGTAAAAAAAGTGATGAGTAACTTAATCAAACGGGAGAAACGGCCCTCCTAATAAACCCTATCCCAGCTTCAGACAACTTTTGATATATTTTTTTCTCTCAACAATAAAACACACACAGCTGAGGTGAAAGATGACCTTCCCTCGCTATGTTCACATCTTCGTAAGCTTTCAATATCTTTATTATACTACTAAGCGCAGTGATGGGCAGAATGGCTGTCACTCCTGGCCAGCTGAGCCAAAATCTTAAACAAATTACGCTCATCTGTTTTAGCCATCACCATGCAGTCACATTTTGTTATTCAGTAAACTTCACTTTCCACGTTAGGTTTTTGATTGGTTATCATGTATCTACGTGTTTACTGTTCGTTGGGATTTAATCTTCTCGTTCAACTAAAGAAAGTGTTATATTAAAAACCTGTTATGGATATCAAAGATTATAGATAGGTATGGGAGTCTGGTTGAATGCCCGTTTGAAGAGAAAGAGAGGTAATTAGGTTCTGTTATAAGATGATGAAGCGGATCCTAATCAAATGATTGGTTGAGAGCGTACACGTGACCAGGCATTCATTTTGCCTAACACGTAATTTTACTAATGACCGGTCATTAGTAAAATCATGTTATAAACATCATTTTATAAAACAAATAAAACATCATCTTATAAAACAAATAATACACATCATTTTCTTCGGGCATTAGTAAAATTACCAACACTTGGTACCTTCGAAACAGTCCAAACACCCTCGGCTATCGCCTCGGGCGTGTTAGACTGTTCCAAAGGTACCTTGTGTGGGTAATCCTTACTAATGCCCTCACTGCTGTGTATTATTTGTAAACTACTGTAGTGTTTTGAATAATTCAACAAAAATATGGCGCCACTTAATACTGTAAATCATTCTCATCATAGTCATCATTATCATTATCATCATCATCATCATCAACATCATCATCATCATCATCATCATCATCATCATCATCATCATCATCATCATCATCATTATTATCATCATCATCTTGTGAATTAATAGTATTTGGTAGTTTGTTGAATACTAGCGTTGGTTCAAATCAAATTTTTAAAAAGGTAATTAAAAATAAAAATGATTTTGTCAAGGTTCTTTCACATAGTTGTTTGTTAATTTACAAGGCAGAGTACAGTTGGATGATTGCCGATGTTCGGTGTGTTTTATCCTCATATCTCATCCGTCCTAAATAAAATCCCTTGATAATAGCAAGTGACACGGCCATGAATTTATGACTTTCCTGGGTTAGATCTGATTAATTAATTAGTGACACTCTTCTAACGAAGGTCCAGTCCTGTAGGCTGCTCTGGTAGACCGGGGTCAATCATCAGAGACACCGCTCTATATTATTTCATTTTGACAAGTTAATAGGTCTTAGACCTTGGCCAATTTAATGAAGGGGGTCATTAAATCCGGCTGTTTCTCTCATTTTCATCCTCAATGACTACTTTCTTTTGGAGCCAATATTATTTTGATACATGGCAACAGAGGTCAGGCTAAGAGGACGCGACCCTTCGGGCAGAAAAGCTGAGATGCCACATTGTGTATATTAGGCTCTACAACCGTCTTCCTTTCTTCTAAGTGATGGGAAAACATTACTTCTTTACGTGTATGTAAACCAAAACTACAGATAACCTTGTCTCTACTGCTATTTAACAAATAAGGTACATATTAAACTATTTGAGTATTAATTCACCGTTTTCATCCTGTATTATTAAACTTAGATACCATGCATACGTACTGTAACCGAATTATATTGCCTGTCAGATTCAGGCCATAAAAGGGTTTTTATTTTCGAAATTGTGTCGTTGCTTTACTTGTTTTAAAATTCCTCATGGCATATCGAGATGGGGATACAACATACAAATTTTGAAAAAAATTATATAATTTTTGTATTGTTAGGCCTCAGGCTACAATGATCTCCCCTAAATAATAATATCCCGCGCATTGACATTTGTGTCATTCCCCATGTCACGCTGATGTACATGACAATATAATTCTTAAATTCAATTTTCTGTAAGAGTGCATCTCGAGTGCATTTAAAAACTCAGAACAAAAGTGCGTTCCACTACATGATTTTTTTTTCTCTTCGTTTTTGACAATTTAATGAAAATCAGGCCTTGGTTTGCCTGTCGTGGACATGATTAAGATTATTCTGGTGCCCTGGTCAAGTAGACCACTTATTACTACTCCTCCTCCCCCTTCCGGCCAGGGTCGTATTGGGTCACACGTTATATTATGATGCTAACATTCCAGTCCATTTTAGGAGATTCTCCCGATTTGCCGTATGTGTACGTTTTCATCATCATACTACCCAAATATCTTTTTTAATGTTGGTGATATTTATTGTTTAAAGTCTTTTAACTCATAGTTACTTTTTCTTTGCCGATTGTTTGCCTCTCTCCATACGATCAACCCCTTCAACCTCTCTATCTCTCTATAATATCGCTCTCTCCCTCTCTTTTTCTCTCTCTTTCTCTCTCTCTCTCTCTCTCTCTCTCTCTCTATCTCTATCTCCCTTTCCTTTCTCTCCACTCTTATCTCTAACCCCCTCTCTCTCTCTCCCCTCCTCATTGCTCCCCCTCTCTTTCCTCTCTCCATTTTCAAAGAAAACGATATTATCCCCTTTAGTACTCATCAATCTACTTTCAATAGCTCATTAAAACGGGCGATTCGCCAGTGTGCCTCGGTCGGTGTCATAACAAAATCGTTTAGTCACATTTCCCCCTTAAAATATGATATATTACGGTGTCTTCATTCACGGAGGCTCATTTGCGTCCAGTGCTAATGAATATCTTTATGATTATCAAAAAACTGTAACGTTCAAAATACCCATTTAGTAGAGACATTGGGAGTGATTACTGAGGTCGTGGATTGAAGACATGTAGACATTTGCATCTATATACATGGGTTAGAGTCCCCTTTATGGATAACACTTATAACGCTTAATTTGTAAACGACTTTATCACGGGGAAAGCATTTAATTTATCATCTCGTTTTCTCGTTTCAGTTTGTGCTCAACTTCAACACGCAAACGGTATAGCAGCCGTGGTTGGCCCGACGTCGACAGATGGCGCTCTTGCTGTTCGGTCGGTGTGTAATTCGGTGGACGTACCTCACGTTGATACAAGGAGACAGTTTGGAGGGGTGGAGCCATTATCGAATACCATCAGCTTATACCCTCATGCTAGATACATCAGCTCATTGATGGTAGATATAGTCAAACATTATAAATGGAAGAAGATCACCGTCATGTATGACGAAGATGAAGGTAAGTTTAGTGGTATTCGTAAACAAAGTGTTTGTTATTCTTCAGGATATCTGCCTTTTTATTTCTTGCACTTACCACCCTGTCCAAGCCTCCACCCTGTCTCTCTCTCTCTCGATGAAATACTTCGTGAACACAAACGAACGGTCAATTATCAATGAACACGAACCTTAAAAGCACCATAATTATACGAGAAATATTTTGATACGTTTTGATGACTACTACAAAAATACAAGCAAAAGAATTTGAAGTGCAAACTAAACGAAAAAACTTAGGTTAGATTACATGTTTGCCTCTACTTTGTCTGTTAATTGATGATTATGGCATTCAGAATCGTCAATGAAAACATTGAGAACAGTCTTGCATGCAGCAGAAATTAGTATAACATCATGTATTAGCACATCGTCAACCTGTAGCCAGAGGTCTCACTCGCACGGGTGCCGCAAGCACGAATCGACTCAAACACCCTCCCATATCCGATCGTGGCTTTTAATTACGTTTCGTTGATTAGTGGAGAGTTGGGATTCCTCCATGAAGGATGGATGGAAGGAATGAGAGTTGTTTCATGCTAATCCGAGGACAGATGACTGTGATGAATGCTTGTTCTACTTTCACTAGCTGTCTCGGGGGTGAATTGTTTTTATCCGTTTTAACATTAGCGACGTGCTGACGAGCGGGGTGGGGTGGGGGTTGTCAAAGGTATACCGACGACAAGTCACGACACCTACTGAAACAAAATAAACTGACGCGGAATGTTATCTGCATTTTTCTGTCACTCTTTCACAATGCTCTCACTCCCTCCGCTTCCCCTCCCTCCCTCTCTCTCTTTCTCTCTCTCCTCTTTCTCTCTCTTTCTCTCTCTTCCTCTCCCTCTCTCTCTCTCTCTCTCTTTCCTCACTTGTTGTCACTTTCCCATGTCTCTGTCGCGAAATCTATGTCTGCGTTGTCTTTCCCCTGTTGTCTCCCTTTCTATATTATGTTTGTTTTCCTTATGGCATCCTATATTTCTCTCTGTGTGTTTTTGTCTGTCTCTGTCTCTCTATGTCTCTCGCTCTCTCTTTCTAGGTCTCACAACCCCTCCCATTCTGATCCAAATAAATTTGTCGTGTCAATAATGCTTGTTTTATCATTATTCACGCCAATTTGCCTCTTTTTGCTTTCATTTCCAATTTGTCACTGTTCTTTTATATTTATTTACCATTTTGTTTATTTGGGGGAAACGGAGGGGATATTTGCTCTTAAAATTTCAACTTTAATCTGTCAGAGAATGCTTTCAAAACTATAATCCTACTTTACAGATCTTAAAAATTAAGATATGATCCAACTCTATAACTTCGTTAGTTTGCTTCTTGCAGAGAGAGAGAGAGAGAGAGTCATTCAATACTTTGACCATCTTCCTTACAGCTTTAGAAAGACTTCAGGGAATCTTAGAGTTGTCATCGAGCATGGGTATCCAGCTTACTGTTCAGAGAATGCAGGGATCTAATCACAAAGCTCTCCTTAAAAGGATCAAGACATCAGGAGCTAATCATATCGTCATTGATTGCCGGAGAGAGACACTCCCTATTTTACTAGAACAGGTAATGATTTCATTCTTCATCATCCTAACATCTTGTAATACAACACAGAACGCTATGTATCGAGATAAGTCAGTTACACAGTTTAAAGATAAAGTTGAGTTCTGGTCATGCGATTGCATTGTGAAAGAAACGGTATGGAATCGATTAAAAAAGGTTGATCATCTAGCAAATAAGTATTGGTGTGTACTGCAAGGTTCTGGAATCATCAACATGATAAGAAATTTGGCCCAGTCTTGGTAAAGTTACAAGCACTGCACACAGACAGATGTATATGGGTCTACATGAACATGTGGCATAAAAATCCGTCCCGATTTTTATGCTGTTACATGCCATATTTAGAATGTTAAGGAATTTGAAGATCCATGCTTTTCAGGGGACATTTTTTATCTGATGTTCTTCCATACTTGCATAATAACAATGATAATGCTCAGAAATTATTTTTCCACCTCTTCCCAGAACTCAACCTTCTCTTTAAACGGTCTGAACATTTTTAACCTGTGGAATCTTTTCTGATTATCAAAGTTTAGATCAACAGATATCGACATTTGACATTTTTATATTAAATACGGTTTATCGGATCCCTTGACCTTGCAAGGGTTTGGCATAAGTTTGGCATAAAATATACATAGGTATATCCCAAGAAAAAAATGGTACAGAATAACACCTTCACTGATGATCACCTTTTTAGATGCAAAGCTATACCAATGGCTGAGTGCACTTTTGATTATAAGAGGTGAAAAGGTGTACCCAGCCACACGATGCAACATTTGCACCCTTACAGTTGAAATGTTGAACTCCTCAATGCACTGCTTGAGCGGCAAGTTCGATCATATGTAAAGCTGAACATTGTTTTTTTTTGTTTTTTAGTTTAGACCTCAGAAATGATATAGAGATGATGAAAAGAATTTCATGACCTCCATATTCCACCTTTTCCCCTCTCCTTTCCGCATACCCCCCCTCCCCCTCCCTCTTACTGTTCAACAAGATTGCTCACCCTCATTGATTTCATGTTACCACATTGAAGATTTAGAACGCTAAAATATGTACTATCGTTCTGTGACACATACCCTGGTCTGATGACTTTATTCACATCAGGTTTAGATAGCTTCCATACCTTGTCCTGGTCCCTGTTTCAAAAAACTTGTTATCATTAACAGATGCTAAATTTCTATGACAAATCTGCTCTCAGCCAATCAAATGCCATGATTTCAGTAGCTTATAACAGTTATTGTAACTTGTTATTGATTATAAGGTTTTATGAAACAGGGCCTTGGTTTCATACCACTGAGTATAACCATGTGCGTGGTAATAGAAGTCTTAAAGGATCTTCCTACCTTGTGACCTTGCTCGCATTCTCAACGCACCTGACACATTTTAAGATGATGTTTCAATTGAGAGATAATCAGGTTCTGTCCTTCAGAGCGGGCAGAGCCTTTATAATCATGATAATGTAGAACATGAAAAGGGTCGGAGATACCTTGAGGATGCGATGTGTGACTTTGAAATAAGTTCACCAGGTCTGGAAGAGGAGAAAAGGTACCAAAACAAAAATGAAGTTGAATAAACATGAGAAGGAACAAACAGCGAAAGGAGAGGGGAAGGATAAGAACGGATGGGAAAGCGAGAGACTAATTGGAAGAGATATTTAATGCAACTGTGAAAAAGAGGAAGTGAGAGGGGAAGAGAGAGAGAGGTGGAAATAGAGAAAGTGATAGAGACAAGATGAAAGGTTATAGGGTAAATAGAGCGCGCAGGAGATAAAGTAGGAAGGGCAAACAAACTAGGAAGAATAAACAAACTAGGAAGAATAATACTGAGATTACTGTCGTCATGAGTTGAAAAGGCAAATATAAAAAAACACAATACATTTTAATGAAATATAGCTCAACTTTCGAAGTGTGAACGATTAATGTTATATTTGTGGTGTCTTTGTTTGATATCGGTTTATGCTTTGAACGTTATCCATTAATGCTAATCCCAACTCAGAATATGCTGTTTGTTTTCGCCATGAAAACCATAGAAGCTTCTTTGGACAGTTTGTTTTGAAAGGTTTACGATATCAGTTCGACTCCGTATTGTCGATTCCCTCGTCATCTTACACCCTAACTATTGACAGAGCTATTGCCACCCTCTTGGCACGCTATTTTTACAACGCCGCTAGGTAGAAATACGACACCGATAGGAAACAGGAATATAATGTCACAAACATGGCTGGGTCATCTAATGTAATTTAGAAGAAGAATTCGATTCATCCATCACAGCATGTCGTCTACTCTTTGAACTTGAAAGCTCGTCATCCTCTTAGAAGGTTCCACCCCAATTCACCTCCATCACTTACCACGTGAACTCGGCACCTTTACGGTACCCCAGTCACACCGAGAAGACCGACACGGTCAGCCCGAGACGCCAAACAGGAACTACAGCACATCGCACACTATACGAACTGTCTACGATCTGTCTATGATCTAAGAATTTGCAAGAGCATTTGATATGGATATGCAAAGTTCTAAAATCTTAATGGTTGATGAGCTGAATAGTCATTGTGACTAATAACAATTTAAATTTCAATGGATTCCAAGCTTCCTTGGAGGAGGAAAAGTGAAATCGGTCCATAATCGTAGTGACGTCCTACTAGTAGTGCGACTGTCTACGATTTGAAGCCGATTCGCTTTTTTATTCTGATTAGGCTTAAATGCACTAGATTTCCGGTTGACGTTAGTATTCTTATCATTATTTACAACCTACATCGGGGAGATGATGTATGTTTAAATTTATATATCTAACATAATTGCCATTTCTTCGAAAATCGGATCGGATGAAGATCGTATAGTGTGTGATGGGCTTTGAGAATCCGTCTCTTAGGATTCAGCGTGGAGTCCGTTTGGCGGCATGACTGAGGTATACTATGGGCGTAGTGGAGATGGATACAGGGACATGGCCGCATTTTTCTTGTCGTTATCTTATCAAATATGTATGATGATTCTTGGTGTATTATTTATGACGGTGACAGGTGAAAGGAGGATGCATTCAAGAAAAACGTGTAAGATGCTCCGAAACCTCAATATTATGCCAGTATACTGTGTTATGTTTGTAGCAACAGTTTTTACTCGAGTCAGGAATGAGGTTATGAGACTAAACAAAGTGATGCGATTCCCGTAGGGCATGTAACGAAAGATGGAGAAATAGATATGGAACAAAGAGCAAACAAGAGGAAGAGAGAGAAAAACGTTTAAAAAACGATGGCAAAGAGGGAGAGTACAAGATATGAAGAAAGTAATGTGAGATATATTATGTTGGAATGTACTTCCACAATCTTCTTGCATGGGTCGCCGTGTCCCCGAATGTCCCTCAAACTCAATTTGACCACCATGCAGTGTGAGGGGTGCGTTCAATGTGAAGAGTCCACCCATCCCCTACCAAGTATCCCCACATGAGGCGATGGCTTGATATTGAGATCAGCAGGTGTGTTAGATTGGCAGGATTCATAAAGATCTTGAATATATTATCTTCAGGTGATGCCGCATTCTTAAACATTGATGTTATGTAGAACTCAAAGCTGCGGCAGAGCATCTCTCCATTAGCTTTTTATCATAGACAGCGATATGAAAACGTGTCTTTCTCATATTGACATGAATCGTTTCAAGCATGTGTAATAAATACATTTTCACATTTTAAAAAGGTAAAGAACATTAAATCGTTAAGCCAATAATGCAATTAATGCAACATATTCATACCAACAACACTAATTTTGTTATTTTCCTTCCTTTCTTTCAGATGCTAGAATTACAAATGCTTCGAAGTTACTTCCACTATCTCTTCGTGTCACTGGTAAGCCGTCTGCACAATCCTCTTTACAGACCCTTAACTTTATTGACACAAATTTGTCTCCTGCTTCATTCATTGTTTACCAGTGTAAATGAATCATATCATCATTTCAGATAGTATATTAGTAAATACACTTTTTGATATAGTGTCAAACCTACTCCAATTGTCATTTCACACAAAGAAAACCTACGATATTGCACGTAATTCCTTATTTCTTTCATGATATCTCATCATCATAATCTATATAAGTCTAAGCCCATTCTACTCGTGTCAGTAGTTAGCCTTTGATGTATGGTATTGTTTCCATTTCTGTGTTTCTATTACTCGATTTCAAACAATTTAGCTGTCCATACGGGAATGCTTTTTGAGAGTAACTTATATAACCCTCTTGTTTTTTTTTTCTTCTCAAACAGGATCTTTACCTACTGAACATGTCACGGTACACGGGTGATAAGGTGAACCTGACTGCGCTTCATATGCTCAACCTCTATGATCAGTTTGTTGAGGCTTTTATGGCAGACTGGAACACCATGCAGATAGGACCTAGGAGTGTTACCATGACAACAAGGAACTTCAGTATCCTCACGGTATGTATGGAGGAGATGATATTTTGATTGATTGATTGATTGAGTGAGTGAATGAGTAATCGGTTGATTGGTTATTGATTGATTGGTTGATTGACTGATTGAGTGACTGGCCCTTCGATAGATTTACTGATTTCAACTTCAATTTCAAGTTGATGTGACTGATTTATTGACTGATAGATAGATAGATAGATAAATAGAGAGAGAGAGAGAGAGAGAGAAATAGATGAATAATGTATACACGAATAGATAGATAGATACTAATTAGATTGACCGATAGATAGATAAACTAGATAGATGATTGAATCTTTAATTGAGTGATTGGTAGGTGTTTAATTGAATGATTGATTGATTTCGTGATCATAGACACACTTGCGGGGGAAGAGTATTTAATACACATCGTGGCATTTTATAATCACCGAAAACCCTATTAATCTGCTCTATGAATGATTATCTATTTATCAATTATTTTATTTTTATTTTCATTTAGACGGAAGCTGCCTTGCTCTATGATGCTGTTAGTGTGGTCGCCAATGGCTTGCAGGCTCTCGGAAGTACTCGGAATATTTCGTTGAGGTCTCTAAGTTGCTTCGGAGAGCAAGCCGAATGGAACGATGGACTCACCTTCTACAATTTTCTGCAATCGGTAAGCCTAATTTTTTGTATACATCAACATTGCTTATCCTCAGCGATTTCATGTTACCACACTGAAGATTTAGAACGCTATCTAAACGGTTGTGTATTTATTCATTTATTTAATTTGCAGGCAAAGTTAAACAAAAGCAAAAACGTACTGAGACATAGGAAGTAAGAATTACCACCGACTGGTGCCCGCCGATAGCCTAATAGGAATTTAAACCCTGTTGAGTACGTTCTCCTCACTAGTCAGGGGTTTACAAACATAACCATACAAATACACATGAATACAAACAATCTCATTTTATACTGACGATAATAGTGAGGTAACAAAATAATCTTTAAAATAGGTGACAAGCAAGGGAGAGCATCGGTGCCTCAGTGAAAAGAACGGGAAAATAGAGAACGTGATTTGAAAGGGTAAAGAAATAATCATAGAGAATTTATTAAAGGTACGGGGTTGGAGCCGCCGAAATATAACAGAAAAGTGTCAAACGAGAGGAGAATCATTCAAATGTTTCATAAGCGCTATGGTACACTTTGTTTTTAGTGCTTTTAATACTCGATGATAATGACAACAATATCATAATTACATCATTATCAATGTTGGTTAAATGAAACACTTTGTTGTAATTAATGTTACATTATAATGTATGAAGGAATGTTTTCTCCCTCCTGTAATCTTCTTCGGTCGCATTCTTGTCCGTTCTTGAACCTCGCTCTCTCTTTAAATTGTCTCGCTATCTACTTTTTTCCTTTGTATTACAGACCAACACTCACGAATCTCTCTCGCTCTCTTTCGTTGTCTGCCTTTGCTAATTCATTTTCTTTATTACATACTAACAAGTTTGTCTCACTTTCTACATGTACATGTTACACGTTCTACATATAACAGTTCCTTTTCATGTATTCATTTCATTCCAGACCAACATCAACGGTCTCACAGGACCCATCACGTTTGACAGGAACGGAGAAAGGGAAAATCCCAGGTTTTTCATCTCAGAACTCAAGGAGAATGTTGGATTCAAAACGGTAAGAAACTATTCATGTTTTTAAATTTGGTTGGTTTTCCACAGTATCATCACTACTGAAGTTCTTACATTGTCAGAGGTGGAGAATAAACAAAGTTAACAAAATTACGAAAAGTACATAACTAAAGATCTTCTTATAAACTCAGACATATTCTGTTAAATTTTATGATTAGCATAATGATAATGATAATAATAAAAATAATAGTGACAATAATAACAATGATGATAATAATAATGATAACAACAACAATAATAATAATAATAATAATAATAATAATGATAATAAAAATAACAATAACAATAACAATAATAATATAATGACGATAATAATAATAATAATAATAATAATAATAATAATAATAATAACAATAATATTAATAATAATGTTTACATTTATATAGCGCCTTATACCAATGTTTCCAAGCATTGAACCAAGATGCTCGTGGACTATGAGACTACCAAAATATTTTGTTGATACAGTTTATATCTATACGTGTACGACCCTACCGATAATCGTATTAAAGCTCATAAAATTAAGAAAATCATTTTGAAACCAATGTGTCTATTGCTAGCAAAAAAAATGACGATTTTAAAAGTGAGAAAAAACGGTTATTGTCAACGTATCTATCTCTATACTAGAGATTATGATTTGTGAGTTTGTTTCATCGCTTTCAATGCTGGATTGTTTTTTCTCCTCTGCTCTCTTTGTACTAGGTTGGTGAATGGGATCAAAACGGACTGAATATCTTTCCCGTTGAGATGCACACAGATAAGAATTCTACGTTCAACAATAAGACCCTTATCATCACGACCATATTGGTAAGGAAAGCTCGTTTACATCAAGTGGCGTAAAGTAAATCCAGACATTGGGGGCACCTGTTTCATGAGGGGGGGGGGTCTTTATCTCTGGTCTTAATCGATGTATGAAATGCGAAATAACGATATTGCTGATTAGGTTTACGACGCGGCGGTATCATCTCATCATGTCCTATCCCCCCCATCTGTCGAAATGTTTGCTTTTTGTTTGGGGGGGGGGCTATTTGATGGGGTCACGTGCCCCCATTACGTGCTCGATATGCCTCTTGTAAGCTTCTCCACTGTACACACCGTAGGTTAGCCTCTGTATTTACATTAAAATTAATATTATATTTAGGCAATCATTCATATTTATATGAAATAATTATTAAAGAAAAAAAAATCAACAGTCGAACGCCTAGATCTGAATTGGCATGGAGTACAGTTCATGGCCTAAAAATTTATACAAGTAATGTGATTAGTATGACATATAAACATTTTTTTTAACTGCAAATTAATTGAACCTAATGGATTTGTCCACTTCTATTTTTCTCCATGATTGCTTGTGTACAGGAACCCCCGTACTGTATGAGAAGGAAGAGTCCTGATGGTGAACCCCTGGAGGGTAATGCTCGCTTTGAAGGGTTTATCATTGATCTACTCGATCATATCTCAAGGTATATGTCGTTCAACTACATCATCAAACTGGTACCTGATGGAGACTATGGCTCTGAGGTCTCAGAAGGTCAATGGAACGGTATGGTTGGGGAGCTGGTCGAACGGGTGAGATGAAGTACAGTTTCGTATTATCTATCATGAATATTTACCCGTATTTCTTTTCATGGCCCTCTGGAAGAGCGGTATTAAAATACTGATGAGGCTACCCTTGGTCAATAGGACTTTATTTTGGCTATTTAGCTCTCATTCATTCTAAATTTGGGATGAGTTTTTGGAGTTATTGTATGTATTTCGAATGTTGAAAAGCATTCACATAGTTTTATATCCTATAATCTTATCCCCAAAATGCAAAACACGTTTTCCTTGAAATAAATTTAATATACCAAAAGGAGTCTTCGGAAACATGCGCTATATTCATCGTGATACACATTTAAGTCCGTGTGGGACCCATAAGGATCGACACCCTTGTAAATCTTGATCTCAATTTGCTCATTGTATCCTTATACAACCTCCCTCCTTTTCTTTACAGCGAGCCGACCTAGCAGCAGCTCCTCTCACAATATCCTACGCCCGTGAGAAGGTGATTGACTTCTCCAAACCCTGGATGTACCTGGGTGTGACCATCCTCTTCCGAGTTCCTGAACCACAGAATCCTGGTGTCTTCTCTTTCCTCAACCCGCTGTCTCCAGATGTCTGGCTGTATGTCATCCTGGCATTTCTCTTGGTCAGTTTCGTCCTCTTCGTTCTAGCACGATTCAGCCCTTACGAGTGGTACAACTCGCACCCATGCAACCCGGACTACGACACAGTCGAGAATCAGTTCAACTTCTTCAATTGTCTCTGGTTCTCGTTCGGTGGACTCATGCAGCAGGGTTCCGAGATCAACCCCAGAGCGTTCTCTACCAGGGTCTTGAGTGGTTTCTGGTGGTTCTTCTCTCTCATCTTGATCTCCTCCTATACTGCTAACCTTGCTGCTTTCCTGACGGTTGAGAGGATGGTGTCTCCTATCCAGACGGCTGATGATCTAGCAAAGCAAACATCCATTGAGTATGGCACCAGGAAAGGAGGATCAACAGAAGAATTTTTCTCGGTAAGTCGGATTACTGGTGATAGATGACGTGATGAACTGATAAGAGATTGATAAACTTGATGACAATATTTGCAAGTACCAAGTAACTATGTCAGAATTTAGTGAATGGTTACCGAATAAAAAGACACTGATGTTTTGAAATTGCTAGATTATCTTGTAAATAAGAGATGGAAAAGGTATCGTGGAGGTGTCGTGGTATAGTGGATATGCCACTGGAATGTGAATCACATGGTTCGCTGTTCGAGTATCACCGCGGCACTATTGTCCTTTGGAAAGACATTAATCTACATTTGCCACACTCGACCCAGGTGAGGTAAAGAGGTACCTGGCAGGAATCAATTCCTTGAAATGCTAGAGCGCCATATAGTGACATCCATGCCTTAAACCGGGGTAATAATAAAGGAGCGCCTTCAATGTTAAGTCTCTCAGTCATGAGCACTATACAAGAACCCACTGTTATCAATATAAATAATGCTTTTCGCTGTTTTATTTTACAATAATCGCGTGGTAGATCATTTTAAAATGAACCTTGAATGAATATTGGCGTTTAGAAGTTGGCCATCAGAATTTGTCAAGAGATCATTTAAACTTGTATGCACATATTATATTCATTACCCTTACATCTGCTACGTTTTGATTCACAGAGATCTAAGATCCCAACCTATATGAAGATGTGGGAATTCATGAGCTCCCGACAGCACGTGTTTACAAACACATATAATGATGGGATTCAGCAGGTACTCAACAATCGAAAGTATGCCTACCTCATGGAGTCTGCTATGGCTGATTACGTCATCTCACAGCATTGTAATAACCTGACGGCTATTGGAGGGCTGCTAAACTCAAGAGGTTACGGCATCGGTACTCCACTTGGTACGATAACTTAAACAAAATATTCGCAACAAAAAATGTAATGTTCATTAATGGTTGAAGCGATTCTACACATAGCTGAAGAGTATGGTTCCCAATATCGAAACTTTGATTGATACAAACATGTTTTTCATTTGTTTATGTATCGTTAATATGTTTATATTGGAACGGAAGAAATAATATAATCGCAAAGGCATTCGATAAATCAACTTTATGATTTAAACACCTGTATTTCCTATAGCAACAATAATCGGTTTACGTAATTTCATAGCCATGATCGCACATTTCTGTAGGTGATACAGAAGTTCATTGAAATTACTTATATAGGGTGATTAAAAAAAAAGAAGTTTTGCGATCGTGTTAAAAAAAAAAGCTGATGATAAATTAATTTTGTTAATTTCTGCCTCAGGTTCGGTTTACCGAGACGAGATCACCAAGGTGATCCTAAAGCTTCAGGAGGATGATGTCCTCCTGGAGTTAAAGACGAAGTGGTGGAGGACAGACCAATGTCATAAGAGTACAGGTCAGAGTGATGAAGCTAACTCACTAGGTCTGAAGAACATTGGAGGAATCTTCCTGGTTCTTATCACGGGCCTGGTGTGTGGTCTTATAGCAGCCTTCGCAGAGTTCATCTGGAAATCAAGACAGAATGCTATGATAGATAGGGTAAGCGCATGTAGCCCCTACCATATATTCCAGAAGAAGGCTCGGCTAGTAGCCTGAATACCGTTTTTTATGATCCCGACATAATATTTTAAATAACTATATATATGCTCCGGTGACTATTGTTCTGGGGTTTATATTATACTTATACTATTGCGCTGTCCGAATATGAGATGACGGCTGCTCCGATATTTTCAATATTCTTTATGGCAGCGCCCCTTCTTATATATGACTATGCCTATGGTAATATATTTAGTTCAATGTAGTGTTAGCTACCTTTTGTTAGTTAGTTATTACAAACAAAACATCTAATAGCACTAATGTGAATGTAATTTTCCTTTCGTTTGCTATTTTTCAGAAATCGCTATGCGGCGAAATGATGTCGGAACTCCGATTCGCGTTTCGCTGCAACAACAAGCGACGGAATAGCAAGCCAGTGATAGAACATAAATACATCCCTACGACTACGTACCCTCCCAACATCAATGGTCGGCAGTCTATGCAGATGGTGGAACCACTAGCATGACGTAAAGAGCTCATATAGAACAAAACACTGTATACATTGTTATTTTAAATGCTACTCTATTTATTACAGCAGAGAGCAAGAATATTTAGCTGAGTTCGATTTTGAGCGGTTTTATAAGAATTGACTTGTTGGAAGGAGAAGATGATTTAACCGTTTGAGTATGGATGCTTTGAAGACGCAAACCGAGGCTTGAAGCTAAACTTGATGGCCACCTGATGTCCTGATGCAGGTGAAGCTTGATACGTTTTGCATTAGAGATTGAAAGCTTCCTCCATCTTTCTGTTTTTGTTAGGAGCAAAGTTGCAGTAAATTGCAATAATAGCCGGCGATGTAGATACGATGTAGCTAAATGGGAAGTGAAATGGTTGGAAATGCAAGAGCTCAACTTGTCTTCTGAATTCTGCAAAAGAACCAAGAAAGGAGCAAAACTATTTTTGATATCTGAGAGCAAGAAGTGTTAGTTTCTGAATTTTAATGGTGACCAACTACTTCTTGTGGAAGAGAGATGATTGATATGCTCGCACATAATACAAACGCGAGATGAAGATGATACAACCTTGATGGAATGTGTTTATTATTGAGATGGTTAAAGCGACGATACTTGCAATGAAAAGCAAGTAGATACAGAAAGCTGCGGCACGACAGATACAGGTTGTTGGCAAAGATACCAGGCAGCAACTCCTGCTATTCTTTTACATCACCTTTGTTCACAAAAAGCCTTGCAAGATGGTCTGGTAGTCAACTTGGATTCCAAGTCGTTTCGGGAAGTATTACAAGAAGACAATAAAGATGCACGAGCCAAAGTGTAATATTAATAATAATATTGGATATTTATATAGCGCACATATCCACCATGCAAGGTGCTCAAGGCGCTCCAATATTACCCCGACTCTGCTAGGCTACCGATTGCGGCGCTCACACCATTCAAGGAATTCCTTCCTACCGGTACCCATTTAACACCTGGGTGGAGAGTGGCAAATGTGGATTAATATCTTGCCAAAGGACATTAGTGCCGCGGCGGGACTCGAACCGCAGACCCTGTGAGCTCCGGTCCGACGACTTATCCACTAGACCACAACACCTCTACGCGTAACTTCGAATTGTGGAAGGGGAAGAGCGATTAAAAAATATATGTTATCATGGAACTCTAAAAAAAATTATACGGAAGCCAATAACTCTGAGAGAATGGTTAAAAATTGTATAATGTCAAATTAATGAAGGACTGCCTGCCATTCCTGCTAGTCTGTCAATGCCCAAGATTTATCAGAATTAATATAGGGTATATGGAATAGTTTTAATGTATCCATACCTTACGGATAAATTGAATAACTTTGTATTAGAGATAACATTTTATTCGATATTTAGGCTGGTGCATAATATGGTCGTGGATCTATCACCGTATTAAGGAGATTAAAATGTCCGATGACAATACACATTCATTACTGTGATATGTTACGAAGGCACAGGAAAACCTACACGAAACCGTCGAAAGTACAAGTTGGTCGGCATCCTATTCAAACATGTGATAATTGCAATACACGCGTTTCTATATTTTGTCGTCTAACTTGTAATTGTGACGGTTTCGTGAAACGCTGCCCAGTGCCCCGTCTTATAAAGAGTTACGATTGCTCCAAGTCAATCGTAAGTCCTCCAATCAATCGCAAGTTTGCAGTCTCCTATCTCGTATGTACATAGTTGCGATTTAAAGCAATTCTTTATAAGACGGGGCCCTGGTCTATGGAATGATGTAAACTCTTCGTCAATTCAATAGTCTGTTTTATGAACTATTTCCACCATAATATCATTACCATGTCTGTAATACAATACGGCTCCAAGTTTGCCAACTAACGCCAATGACTATATAATAGTGTTAATATCATTCTGCAATGTGAACCTTTGTTAAAATGCAATGCTCTGACGAAGCTAAGTTGCTACAAGCAAAAGACTGCATTTTTATGAATGGTCACCACGAAGGATTCCTATCTGAATATGATATTTATATCATAACAATCTTATGAATGTTTTTAAGAAAAAAGTACCTCTTGTAATGGAAGCATCTGCTCAAATAATAATTTTTGTATCGAAATTATGTATTTAGTTGATTAAGCTGAAGAGAAAGTGATCTAGGGCTGATCAGTCGGTAACTTCAGTAAACGAAAACATACATGATTATGTATGACTATATACAGACGTAGTCGGTTAAAAAACACCCAAATTTTGATTTAATCTATTTTAATCTTTTTTTGGACAAAGAAAGCCCTGTCCTCTCGTTATAATCTAAAACAGGTTTGTGAAGTAGGAAGGTGGAATATATGATATACGATTTTCATATAAAAAGCCAAGATGTCCCTCAATGTCATGAAATCGTATTTCTTGTACAACTTAGTCATGTTTGTTAATGTATGTAACAACTACTTTAATCAGGGGACAATACCACAACATGGTACAAAAGAATTTCATGATTACCAGCAGAAAACGAAACAGGCCTTCCATATACAAAAATACCCTCTGCTTTGTCTTAACCCTAAGAATCTGTACATGACTATGTTCACCAGTCTCGGGGCGGGTATCAGACCCCCAAAAAAAAAAGAAATACAAGTTTTAATTTATGGTCATTAAACACTCCCTCTACCTATTTTCAATGGAAGGTCCACCGATTCTTTGACTTAAGTTTGTCAAAAATTCATCTATATGTTTCTTTATGCTGAAGAGCACAATTACGAAATGTTTAAATGCATCAGCATCATCAATAATTATGGGATTTAGTTTACCATGCTAAAACTTTATTTCTGTACTCACAACTAGTCATGTCAATTTCAATTTGTTAAAAGTTACGTTGTTAAAAGACATATTTTTCATTATGTCAGCAATAAAATGTGTATACTGAGAGGAAAATATATTTCGACATAACGACCAACATATATACGAATACAATGGCGGTACCCCTAAACTGACGTTCGTCACGATGATGACGTAAACGACAAGAACTGGACAAGTGATTCATTTTTATTTTATACTGATCATTGTCATAGTTCTATGATAAAATCCATGATGTAGTGTAGTATCCATGGTTAACGCTTGTACAGAAGGCCTGTCTTCCAGTGTATAGTATGGACAACTACCATACCAAAAAGCAACTTGTACAAAAAAGGAATCAGTGTGTAATTTATGCAAGAATGTATCGTCTCGATACGTATGTACGCCGTTGAACCCAGTAATAAGATAGAAGGAACGAAAATAATCATGTTATGTGAAGTTCAGCAAATATTTATATCCTCAGTTAGAATTCATTGTGCATCGTTATAATGGAACCATTTTGATTACTAAATCACCTCTAACAGATTGCACTGTGCTACTCTTAATCTTGTGCAAATATGATGTAGACAGATGACTACTGAGTTTGCGAATTCGAGATGTTCTTTAAAGAAATTATATGATTTATTTTAAATGGCTTCACGTGTTTTCTTTTCTATGGACTGTCAGTAAATGCATCATATTAAACTTCCAATAGTTCAGTTTGTCTTTTTTCGTTTAGATGCACGACGATAAAGATATAGGTAGTTTTAAACAGAAAGACTGAAAGTAAATGATTATTGAAACCTTTATTTGAGGAAGGGATTTTGTTGTTGTAAAGGAATAGAGTAGATGTGGTCTGTATTATATATTGTTTATTTGAATCACGCAACTTGCCCGGTGCAAGCTTTTATTCTTATCATCTTGTACAAACTATTTTATTATCAGCAAAGAACTTATATTCATGTTATTGCTTGGACTATTTGTATCATAAGGTTGTAAATGTACAAATTCTAATTCATGAAAAATGCATATAAATCACATTATATGCAATTAGATGGGCGTATAGTCTTACGCTGGGTAACATTAATACCTTGTTCACGATGAATCGCCTGCAGGGAACCAGAAGATCGTTAGCTCTCTTGTGAGTTAAGCCATTCTGGTCCTAAGTAGACGGTAATATGTTTGTTGTTGTGTGTTTGTCAAACGACCGTAATTACTTTCGAAAAATCAACTCGGGGACAATTTCAATACGCTAATGTACGTCCCATAGAAATCATGTTCCGATTACGTAATATGTCATTGCAATGTTCGCTCATTTCAAAAGGTGACTTATACATTGGCCAAGGACTATTTTTCGAAATTAGTTGCGATCGTGTTTTGTTATGATTTGACGCCCTATGATTGCTTTAATTATGACTGAAGTGTTTCATTATATAACAAATAACGATCGTTATGAAATGTTATGTTGATTATATTCAAGTTTGTTTTATCATAATTTACATGAATTCTTTACATCGTGATTACGTCACAAACTATTGACTCTACAGTAAATGTGGTTAGTACTATCGAAACATATAGTTGTCGTTGTCGTTAAGTTTAATTTTTGTGCATTAGAATAACAAAACTAAAATTGAAATTCGCTTTTAAAAGCAGGTACCTTGTCTGTTTATAAGACCAAAGTGAACAATATACATGTATTGCAATAATCCAATACACGAGTTCGGCGTTGCAGTATAATAAAGTATGGCAGAGCGACAAAATAGTCATTATATTGACTATTGAATGTGACGTGGAACGTCAATTTAATACTAAACTACATGTCAATCTGCAGTACAATGTGTCATATTTCTTGTACATAAAGTATTATCCAATACACTCAATTTATTTGCGAGAAATTGATAATGTTCATACTGTATTAGAAAATCATTGATAACAATTTGCATCAGTGTTATTTACTGTGATTGAGAGCAGACAGATATATGGAAAGTGATCTGAAGTTCTTTCTGATCTCATTAAGGTTACCACTCACTATTCAGCTGTTTGGGATTGTAAAAAAGGGAATTAACATGAATTAATATTGGTTCATATGTTTAAGTTTGACTAAGTTTTACTTCTGTTCGTTTTCAAATCAAAATGAACGTTACGCCTTCAAGAACCTTACCGGTATAGATATATGTAACCTTATGAAGCTTAAGCACTGTCAGTATGTTTACATGTGGTTCCTTTTATAATTGTACGTTTGCAGCATGATATTTTGATCGTTTCTTTTTTGTTGTTGTTGGCACGTTCTTTTACATGGACCGTTGATATAAAGATGTATCCAAATTTTATACCAGGCTCCTGTCTCCATTCATTCACATTCAATACGTGCATCACTCTCTATACATCTTTCATTATAGGTTCATCAATCACCCCCCCTTTCCTCTGTCTCTTTCTCTGTTCCTGTATCTATTGCTCTAAATTATAGTTTGCTTATGCTAAACAATCTAATGCATCTCTGTCACCATCACCACCACCCCGATCACCACTACCACCATCACCACCACCACCATCACCATCACCACCACCACCATCACCACCACTACCACCATCACCACCACTACCACCATCACCACCATCACCACCACTACCACCATCACCACCACTACCACCATCACCACCACCTGTTCACTTTCACTTACCTACTATTAAAGTCCCACTTGATATCAGATTCTACATTAAATAATTTCTCCCTCTCCCTCTCACTTCACATTTTTACTCTTTCTCTCTGCCCCTCTTTTCTCTTCTTCCTGTAATGTGAGATTCCCCCACCCGACCATCTGAAAGCAATCTCTCTCTCCTTTTGTTTTGTAGAGAATCAATAGATTGATGATTAGTTAAAGAGAGCGAGAGGGAGAGACAGGGATATAAAGAGAGGGAGAGGGGTGGAGAGGTAGACATTAGAAAGACAAAGAGGGACAAATATGGAAGAGTGAGATGGGATGGAATAGAGACTGAGATAGATAAAGAGAGAGAGAGGAGTGAGATGGGAGAGAGAGGAAGAGAGAGAGAGGGAGAGAGGAGAGAGATGGGGAGAGAGAGGGAGAGAGAGAGATATAGGAGAGGGGGTAAGAGAGAGGGGAGAGAGAGAGGGGGGAGAGAGGGGGAGGAAAAGAGTAAAGGGAAAGGAAGGAAGCATCATGAGTGCTGGCAATTGTGAAAGAAACATTCTTGAAGTTATTCTGAAAGTAGATGGAGAAGTAGTACATTAACACTACATTTCCCCCTAATACATGTACTACATAAATGTTCATATAAGAATTAAAATGACTCAATCTTGCTGAAAAATCACAAACAATGGAGAGAAATGTACACAAGCATAGGCACACAGGTCTATAAAACAAAACTAAATGTGTAAACTAGTTGTAATTTCCCAGTTTGTAAACTTGTACCCTATTTAAACTTTTACAAGTCGTATTGAAATATGAGATCCTTCATGTTCTGGTTATTCTTCCACATAGGAATAAACAGAATGAGAAAGCCTAGAATTAGTTTTCACCTTACAAACACTCAATCTTTTATTTAAATCCTGAAAATGCAGACTCAACAATAATGAATAAGAAAAGACAGCAATGCATGTTAACTATGAAATAGGGATTTTATTTACAAACACAAATGCAAGAGGCAATGTTATTTCCTGAACTTCCAAATTTTACAAATAAATAAGTCATTAAAATGTATTTACAATAATTGCACTTGGTATTGAACAAATAAAAAAGAAGATGATCCATTTACAAGACAATATTTTTGTTAGATAGTAAGGTTTCAGCTGTTAAACAGAAGACATTGATTCGTTTGTGATTTAATCTCAAGGTGTTTCCCCTTTGTTGTATGTGCAATTGGTAATAATAATAATAATAGCTAGTTCTTATATAGCGCTTTTCAGGACCGAAGGCCCTCTCAAAGCGCTTTACAGATATATATATATTATTACACCGGTCATCGGATTCAGGCTTACCCGCACACAATGTATGCACATTCTCCATTCCCTGGGGAGCATTCCAGCCAGGCGTCATTTTTACAAGCGTACACTTGCTAATCTAAGCACATTAGCTTTCGCATCCTACCGGGTACCCATTTAACACCTGGGTGGAGAGTGGCAAATGTAGATCAATGTCTTGCCAAAGGACATTAGTGCCGTGGTGGGACTTGAACCGCGGACCTTGTGATCCACAGTCCGGTGACATATCCACTCGTCCATGACACCTCTACATGAGATAAACATGGTGCACTTACATGCTGCAATGCCTCATAATTAACTCCATCATCCCTATGACTACTATGCACTTTTCAAAAGTAAAATAATGTGATATGTTTTCATATTTAACATCATGAATTTCATTAGATAGCTATTGCATATTGAAAAGTTGTGACAATTGATACTTTAATAAATAGGAGATCTTGGTAATATCTTATAAGAGTTGCCATTGATCTGAATCAATGGCAAGTCCTTCAGTTGCTATAGATCCGAATCAATAGCAAATTTGCAGTCTCCTATCTCTTACATACGTAGTTGCGATTGATATCAAACGCAAATAAGTTGCAATTAATCGCAAATGTCAGTATAAGACGGGCCCAAATTAATTTTTAATTTAATTTTTTTTAAATTTATAGTTGTGTGTATACAATTTTTAAAATATGAAAAATAATATTTTCAAGAGGCAATATCGTATTATCGTATGTCACTTGTTTTATCATACTAAATACGATAAAATCGTACTAGTTGGCATCTCTGACATTGCATTTATCAGGGGATAGATATACCAAATTAATTTTTAATTTTTTTTTTAATTTAATTTTTTTAAAATTTATAGTTGTGTGTATACAATTTTTAAAATATGAAAAATAATATTTTCAAGAGGCAATATCGTATTATCGTATGTCACTTGTTTTATCATACTAAATACGATAAAATCGTACTAGTTGGCATCTCTCACATTGCATTTATCAGGGGATAGATATACCAAATTAATTTTTAATTTTTTTAATTTAATTTTTTAAAATTTATAGTTGTGTGTATACAATTTTTAAAATATGAAAAATAATATTTTCAAGAGGCAATATCGTATTATCGTATGTCACTTGTTTTATCATACTAAATACGATAAAATCGTACTAGTTGGCATCTCTGACATTGCATTTATCAGGGGATAGATATACCAAAGGCTTCAACTGTTTGCAGTGCAAAATTAAGCTATACCGTGTTCAAATGGTTATCAATGAGCTAGACAGGAAATGGGGGATTTTGCAAAGCCATTATTGCACACAGCAACCCTTTTGTCAAATGGTGCCTATTGTTTGTGAAAAATTGAACGTTTGTAAAATGAGCAACGGTACAGAGAGGTGAAGAAAGCAACCGAAGTGTTAAAGAGTTTCAAGAAACTTGATACATGTCTTTGGTGTTCCCACAAACATACAAATAACGTATCATCTATATGTGTCATAAATCGAGTGAACTGTCTGGCTGTCCAACGGTAGAACTACTCCCTGTCGTTGAAGCTCCCGAAGAACCTCTAGGATGGCCTCCAGCTCCACCCGGAACCTCTGGATCTCCATATTCTTGGATGCCAGGAGCCCTTTGAGAGTCAAGATCTCTTGGTCCTTCTCTGCTGTAGCGCTGTGAGTAGCTCTTTCTACCAAGTGCTGCAGGTCTTTGTCACGTTGGATATGTCTAGGAAAAAAAGAAAACAAGGGATATAATTATCTCATCACTTATGGAACTGAGTTTTGCCGCATGAAACTTTTGTAAAACGTTAATGACAGTCATTTTCAAGGCAGGAAATTATCGCATACTGCAGATGTTTTTTGATGATTTCAACCTAATTTTGATATTTTTTGGAATAAAACCTTTGCTTGATCCTGGTCTTACAATATGAAAGTAGAACGAAATTTCACAGACATTCTACATTCTATTATTCGCTTCATGTTTTGTTCAGTGTATGTAATATTCATTCTCTAAATTTCATTGTTTGATTTGTATATCAGTATTTTTAAGTGGTAAAAGAAAATTCGAGTCATTTTGAGATAACCAGATGTGCTACTGACAAGTATACTGTAACTACTAACCTGAAATTGCTAATTTAAGAATTCAACATGCAATATAACACAATCACTGATCTAAGCAGAATGTAATGCAACCGTACCTGCTTTCAAGTGCTACTATCTTTGCTTGAAGTGCTTCAAAATGCTTCATCTCCTGTAGAATGATAAGAAAAATACTATTATGTAAGGAGTGGAGTAACGTATGAGAAAAGACAGAAACACATAGAGAGACAAGAGAAAGAGAAAATGGTCACAAGGTGTGTGGGTGAGTAAAAAAAGAGAGAGAGAGAGAGAGAGATTGAACAGACAAAGACAGACACAGTCAAAAAGAGGGAGAAGAGATCAGAAAGAGAAACAACAGAACAAAATGATTAAAACAAAATCAGGTGAAATATTCAAATCCAAATTAGAGCGTTATGCCAGATGCAATGTCATAATGTTGGAAAGTCCCGGTATCGAATAATCCATACAGCAATGTTTACATGGTGATGGAATAAGAGAGTGAACCTTGGTAACTTGGCCCCGTTTTGTGCCAAGTTCCTAATATGACTGCTATACACAAGATCTAAAAAACATATATTGACCCACTGACTAACTGATTTTTGTCATTCCTTTATGCTCAAAACAGAGTAGGCAATAGGCTGAATGAAAACTAAGTGAGTTATTCTCCTTGGCCTCTCTTTGTTCCAATCGGAGGAGTTGGTCAACCTGTGCCTACATCACAGGTTCCCTCACCCTGGATCTCCCACCCCCCTTTCATGTAGCATGGGGGCCCTCCCCTTTTCATCCACCGTGGGACGAGGGTTAAAACTTACCGGAGAGTGGTTCTCTTTGGCTTCTCTCAGGTCCAGTCTGAGTTGCTCCACCTGTGTCTCCATCACACGCTCCCTCACCCTAGAGGCCTGGAGACGGTCTACCTCCAAGCGAGCTTCACTCAGCTGGTCTTGTAGCTCTCTTACCATCACCTGTAATAGGATATAATAGGAGGAGCATTCTGTAAATCAGGTGTAAGGCTTGAGCCCCAACGAGTCAAGAGGCATAACAAAACTAAAATTGCTTTGGCAATATACGACTAAGAAGACAACTCTGATAAGAGTCATGATGCCGAGTTCAAATTTTGGATCATTTAATTCATGATCATCGTCAGGAACTGATATAAATGTACTGCCTTTTTTGTATTGTGGAGGTTCGACATCAAGAGAAATCAAACAACATAATGACAGTAAAATACAACTGGAAGTTTTCACAAAGAATGGACAAATAATTGGAGTGTAGAGGAAATTGCAATTAAGGATAAATGAAAGAATTGTAAAGGGGGCATCGTTTTACTCATACTCATACTCATACGTGAGTATTACTACAACAGGGGGGTGTTTTACAAAGACTAAGATCGACTTTAAGTTGGACTTAAGTATAACAGGCCGTTCGTGCCACTGTTTGCTCTCACCATTATGATCTTTAGATATTATTTTTTCCTTCAATAATGAATTATCAGAAAATGTAAGTTTTGTAGATTTTTTACCATGATTTGTACCTCCCGTGAGAAACCAATGCCAGTAAATGATGAGAGAAAACAATGGCACGAACGGCCTGTTATACTTAAGTCCAACTTAAAGTCGATCTTAGTCTTTGTGAAACACCCCCCAGGACAGACTCATTATTTAAGGAGACCAACAAGTTTAATCAAATCTCATCTGATCCAATTTTATGACGACTCAGCACAGTCCAGGAATACCTTCACACACTTGTCAACCGCAATGAAATCAACAAAGATGAATTCAATGAAATGCGACCGAAGAATGACCATTCAGAACGGGCACACAGAGACTTCCAAAGACACATAATGAGTTTAATCAAGTACCCAAGTCCGACTAATCATTGAGAACATCGGGACAGTCTGCTACCACACTGGAAAGGTCACGTGAAGTTTCATGAATAAGGAGTGGTTAAGATTTACACAAGTTTCATGCTGTGAATCGACTAATTCGTCTGTTTAGATCTAAAAAGGAGTTAATTCTGTGTAATAGTTTAACGCCCTTCTGGATCTAAACAGACAAATCAACGACATGACTAGGGTTGATATCTTACAATTCAAGAAAAAATCAGCAAATGAGGTGGTCTGTAACAGTTTGTGAAAGTCTCATGTTACAAAAGTCTCTGGTTTTACCAGATCTTATATTCATCAAGACCACTCACCTGGTGTGACTCCACCTGACTGTTCAGCCTCGCCATCTTAGAATCTCCCATCACCATCGCTCTCTCAGCCTTCATCCTCTCAACCTCCATCTGATGATGTGATCTTATCATCGCCATCTCCTCAGCTGCTTTCTCCCTCGCTTGTCTGGTGGCGCTCTCTGCCTCGGCCAGCGATGCATTGAGACGCAACCTATGTTGCTCCATCTCTAATGATACATCATCAAGCTAGAACAATGCATGTACAAAAAAAGAGGCAATGTAGAGAGAATAGTTTAGTTTCATGTAGCTAGCCAAAACCTTGGGCCAATGAAGCATATTTAGTCAGAATCTCTACACTTTTATAACCAAGGATAAAGTATTCAGCTTTAGGAAAGTGCACTAAAAGAGTACCAAATTAATAGACATTGTACATTAAAGAAAGAGCAGAAAAACAAATTTAAAACCTGAACTCTTTGTTTGCCAGATGAATTTACAAGGAACGAATTTTTCATGAAAGTGAGGGTTACATGAAGCACTATTTACTCTAACCCTCTAAATAATTATCGTTCTGATCATGTCACTACATGCAGTTCTTTTAGCTAAAAAAGTGTAAAACCTCACCCAGTGTTTTATCATCTAATTTTCCAATAATAATATTTGAGAAAGAATAATGTGAAGTATTAAAATATAATTATAAACAGCATTCTAATTACATTTCATTTTTGAGGGTAAAATAATAATCCTACCTGATATTTAAGTCTCTCATTCTCCATAAGAACATCTGAGATATGTGATCCTGTAAAGTTCTCTGGAACATACGGCTTGGTCTCTGCACCCTTCTCCTCTACCAACTCTGATTTAATCCCTTGTCTCTTCAACTTCTTGGTCTTGCCTAATCAATGAAGTAAATAACTTAAAGTTTGAGTAGGATTCAATAGCCATTGGTGTATAGGTGTCCAAGACCTCCACAGCGGCCATATCTTTATGTTATGATGATTATTTTCTGCTGTAACAGAATGATTTCTACATGTCACACTGTTACCCAGCTGCACTGGTATGTGTACAGCTCAACTGCATTTCTTTATTATGGACTCCCTGTTTATGTCCACTAGCTAGCTTTCTTAAACTAAGGTACACGTACTTAGCTGATAGATGCACCTGAACCCCATTTCACAAAACTTGTCATCAGTGACAAATGACAGTTTTTGTTATAAGCAAGTGAAATCCTTGCTTCTGATTGGTTATCAGCAGATTTAATTGTCACTGACTTTTTGTCATTTGTCATTGAAAAAAGGCTTTGTGAAACGGGTACCTGAACCCGAGTACCACAGTGTATTTCATCTTATCCCCAAACTGATTAACATATGAATACTTCTGACAGACAGTATAGAAATGCATTGTTATGTACCTTTATTACCCTCTGCAGCATTCATCGTATGGAATCTCTCTTCCATCAACCTATCCACAGTAGCCTTCAATAGTTCAAGCTCCTTGTCTTTAGCACCAAGCTCTCTGCATGGAATGATTGAAAGTAAAAGATTTGACATTACAAACCAACTATCAGTTGAAATGTAAATACATATACCCTAAAATACTTAAAGAGCAAGTTTGAAGGTTTCAAATAAAAATATAAATGCTGAGTATGTGAAAGAGAAAGGAAAAAACCTTGAATTTTCTCAGCAACAGCGGTTCAAAGTTCACAAAGATGCAATGTATTGATAAACAATTCATTTTGCTTGAGTGATGATTAAAAATAATGAAGGTTCCAGTGTAGCAGGGCTGATAGAGTGGTGTTATACACACAGATAAGCAATGAAGTATACATACTGCACTGAAATTAGGTAAAATACACACTAAGAACATTTTAAAATATTTTTGTAATACAATTGTACAGATCCAATGTACATGGATTCGGGCAATTATTTTCACTTAGATTTACAAAAAAACCACACAAAAAACAGGGTGGTGGGGGGTAAACTACTTCCTAAGACAGTGAAATTATCAAAATGTTGTTGTGTCCAGAACAAATAACAAATAGGCAATATTTGAAACCTATTGAAAATGCAAACTTACAAAGCCAAATGTGAGAGCTTCCCTTGGAGCTCCTTCTCACTCAATCCTCTTCCTATCTGTCCATCCTTTCCACCTCCATCTCCTCCACTCATAGCCGATGATATAGCTTTAGCCAGTCTCCTCTTCAGCTCCTTGTTCTCTTTCTCCATTTCCTGGAGCTGGTTTCTGTTCCTTTCTCTGACACCATCCAGCTCCTTTTGCAGTGCTGTTACACTGGTGTGGGGACGTGTCTGTGATTGTCTACCAATCTCATACTGATCTACTTGTGATTCTAGAGAGTTGATTCTGTCTTCATATCTCACCTGATTCATGAAAATATTGAGAGGGATAAAAAGATATTGGAATTTCTTGTTGCGATACAGGTACTGAATACTTCATTACACATACAAGCACAAAATATACATGTACAGTATAGCCCAAGGAGGTTACTCTCCAGGGTGAGATTTGTCATTGGTTTTTCCATCAATGTTTGTTAATGTGTAGACTTGCAATAACATCAAACATTTTATTAGTCCATTTTAATGTTATGTAACTGTGAAAATCAACTTGGAAACTATTATAATGACAATTACTTAGGTGCTTCAAATAAAAATGATACATGATTACACAACATACAGTGTTTATGTACACAAAAGTTTTTAAAAAGTTATTATGCATCAGATGCAATGAAATCATATAGTCAACTTACCTTCATGGCATTGTACTTCTGCTCAACTACTCGAAGCCCTCTCTTACTTTCCTCCTCCTTCCCTTCTAGTTCCCTTTCCAACCTCTTGACCTTATCCTCCAGGAATGTGATTGACCTTGGCTGACCTTCTGCTGACCTCTGACCTTTGATATCAGTTGGGAGTGGAGAGGAGGTGGAGGCAGCAGCGTAGATGAGGGCAGGCAGAGAGTTGGGGTGACGCCTTCTGATGATGTCATTCATTTCTCGGACCTAGACATGAATCAAATTTTCCTGGCTTAGAATATGTCTTATACAGGTATGAGAATTTGCTTTCCCAACGTCCATTCAAGAGTCAAAAGTAATAGGAAAATCATCAAGGGGTGGTTCAATTTTACTACCACTGATTCATACCCAATATGTTGGTCTTTTTATATCAATAATGATAATTTATCTCAGTCTCATCTTTACTCTGACCTTTGATCATATTTTGTTAAAGCCCCACTGCACTACTTGTAGCTACTTGCTCCCTCTATATAGAAAACAATGCCTAAGCGGTGCCAGTTGGTCCCCCATGATCCTCTTTTTCTTATGTTAATTGAGAGCTGAGTTGATGAGACCTGTCAGTGATCATGCTGGAAGGTCTAATCCCTCCTGGCCAAACTAGTGCAGACTGGCTTTAATAAAAAATAAAGAATTTGAAGACAGATGGTTCAATCTTTCAATGAAAATGATATTCTTAAGTTAATGGCAGTGGGTGTTCCTTTCATTGCATTCCACTTCCCACATATACATCCTGATATAATCAGCTAACATGTCCTCACACACCTGTCTCTCTAGATCCTGTATCTTCTTAGCATCAGCTGCTCTTTCTCTTGCTCTTCTCTTGGCCTCCATACTCTTGCTGTTTTGCTGAAATATGAAGATGCACAATTGAAACATTATAACATGAGCAATATACATAACCTTTAATCCAGTTGTAATATTTCAAATTAACTGTATGAATACAAAGGATTTAAGGTAATATAACAATGCTGGATACTTTTAATTAAAATTGATTTATTTAGCACTGTACATTGGTTTCAAAGATATACCCACATGACAGTAGATTTTTCAAAGTGGATAGTCATATTTATATTAGAATATTGTTATTAGCACCATCATCATCATCATCATCATCATCATCATCATCATCATCATCACATCATCATCATCATCATTATTATCATCATCATCATCACATCATCATCATCATCATCACCACCACTAATGACACCATCACCATCATATTGCCACAATCACTATAATTGATGAAGCAGTCATTATTCTTCTTTTTCATTGTTATAATATCAAATAAGTCTTTAAACTTCATACTAACAAAACAATTGCTATGATAGAGGCACTGTAAACACACAAACAAAGTTTACATAGCTCTACCTTATTAGGACCATTCTTGAGTTGTTCTTTGAGCTCTGCTATTTCATCATCCTTCATTTTAAGAGCTGCAGCATCCCTGTCTAAGAGTTCTTGGTTCTCTGTATACCATCGCACCTTCTTCTGGAGGGACTCCATCTCACGCTCGTACTTCACCTGAAGGTCCTGAAGATTGAATGGTTATTTCTTGATAATTATGGGTCCTGGGTAAGCATTTTTAATGTTATTACATATTATACAACTCACTCCTAGATCCTAATCAAATGATTGGTCATGCGCGGTCACATGTGATTCATTTACTGAGACTATCCCACGTTTTTTCATGAAAAAGCGTGCAATAGTTTCCAGTACTATCCAACTTTTTTTTTTAGTGCATGTACATGATGCGCAGTAGTGCGCGTAGAGGTTTAGAGCGCTTATACTGTGTGTAGGCCTATTCTTGCGCAGCACTATGCGTAAATGCGTATAGAGGTAAGTGCGCTTATCTCTGTGTCCGCACTAAAGTAAGCCTATCAAACTTGAGATTTATTTGTCGGCCATACTGTCACAAAACAATCTTGAATTAATTCTTTTTACATCAAATAACAAGGATCTAGGAGTTTCGTTGTATAAAACAAATGATGAATGCTTTCATTCGTTCATTATACGATCTATCCGCCCTCGTGGAGGCTGTGTGTATCTATCCCACTCAGGCTTACGGCTTCGTGCGATAGATACACACATCCTCAACTCGAGTGCGGATAGATCGTAGAATGAACTCATTAGCATGCATCATTTGTATAGCTCTGTATGTTTTGGGGTTCAATGTGAGTTGAATATCTTCAAAACATCAGCTTACATATTACTTCTGGGAAGAACTAGGGCAATTTAAATACACTCTAAATATAGGTTAAATCAACTTGCACACATGCACACAAAATTTGTCTTCAGTGCAGGCCTTGGTGTGTAATTCATTTCCCTGTATGTTCTCCCTTATCCTACCAGTTTAATATCTTGTATAGTTTTTAGGGGATTATTTTATGTATTTAAATATACAATTATTTAGGTGACTTGTCCCTTTTGAAAGGTAACCCTGACTGGATCTCACCTTGAACTCAATATGTTTGCCATCTCTCACGGTACTGAGTCTCTCTTGCTGTCTGATCTTCTCTCTTACAAGCTGTTCAATGTGATTCTCTAGTTCCTTCTTTTCTTGGGTCAGCTGTCTTGATTCTGCTCTTAGAGAAGCTTCAGAAACCTGATCATTAAGACAATAATAGTAATACAGATAATGTTTTGAATCTTGCTGTCTGGTCTTCTCTCTCACAAGCTGTTCAATGTGATTCTCTAGTTCCTTCTTCTCTTTGGTCAGCCATCTTACCTCCGCTCTTGGAGAAGCTTCACAAAGCTGATAATGACAATACCACTTCTCACAAGTACATGGCTAAGACCGGCAACTATATAAATATCCTTGCTATATTCCATGGTTGTAATTCATCCAGCTAGATAGTCAATCTTATCCCAATAATGCAAGCATAGTGTACGTTTGCATGAAACAAAGCCTCTCAAAGTACCTTTCCAAACAAATTATTCTCATACCTCATGTTCTTTGACCTCTGCCTGTAATTCTGCAATCTTGCCCGCTCCTAACACAGCTGTATTTCCTGCTGCTATCTCCTGTTGTATTCTATCACCAGTGATGATACCTTTGTTCCGCAGGGCTCTATCCTTCATCTCCATTAGCTCCCTATAAATAAACAAAATAATAGTGGGTTTTTGTAAAGCGCTCATGTCTGTCAAACTTGACACTCCTGGCGCTCCACAATTATCACCCTGGCTTTAGCATGGCTGCCATTACGGCGCTCTAGCATTTCAGAGAATTAATTTCTGCCAGGTACCCATTTAAATCACCTGGGCCGAGTGTGGCAAATGTTGATTTTGAATAATGTTTAGCCAAATGATATTAGTGCCCGGCGGGACTTGAACCGCGGACTTGTGATCCGCAGTCCAGTGACATATCCGCTCGACCACGACACCTCTAAATAGCAAAAGCAAAAATAATAACAAAAACATGAAAAACCGATTAAAGCAACAATACTACTGTAGTGCATCAGTGTTTAGTGTAACAATATGCCTTGTTATGATTTGCTGGGGATTGAACAGAAGACCTTCACATCTTTAGCCAAGTATTTAAACCACTTGACCGCAACACCTCTACATCGCAGCATAGACACGTCCTTTTTCAAGGCACTATTCAAATTACTTTGCTACACTTTGAAGCATGCCCTTCATTCTTGTAATCTGTGTAAGTTCGGTCAAACCTATAGAGTCAAACCTGTATGTACAGACCTATCGAGGGAGATGTTAACGGCACTCTTAACATGGAGGTTGTCTTTATAGCCAGGGTCGTTTAATTAAGGTTTCAAGGAGAGCCAATGATGATCAGGGGATACAAAATATGCAATCTTCATAGACATGTGGTCTTTCTATACAGGTGGTAATTAAACAGGTTTGACTGGGTAGCAACTGTTTAAATAAATCTGTATAGCCAGGTGGCTAATGATTAGTAATATGAAGTATTGGCAAGAAACATTGATTATGAGAAACAATGAGGAAAAACACAAGAGGTCTTTATAAACAGGTAACTGAAGCAAGGACAAGTTCTTCCATACCTCAAGTTGCCAACTTCTGTTTGTAGTCTTTGGTTCTCTTTGAACATCCTCGCCTCGTTCTCTTTGTTGCCTGCCTGAAATTTCTTGACCTCACCAAACAGACGTTCATTCTCCTGAAAAAAAAACCATGGATATCATGATAGTGTTCTCTAGATTGCAACCAATTATTCACAATTAATAATTGTTGATACTGTGTATTTAACTATTTGTAACTGTGCACCATTTATTGCACAAACATAGAAAACAATAAATAATTAATTTTTTGTGAGCTGTTTAATATATAACAGTCACATTTCCAAACATAATCTACAAAAAACCTTCCATCTATTGAGCGTCTATTGATTAAACAAACATTTATCTTTGACCATTTTACTGGTAACAAAGCATTAGGTAAACATTGTATCAAAGAAACAGTATGCTACATTTTCAATTTAAAGAGTATGTAAACTTCGAGACATACCTCAATTTGGGGTATCAAACCATCTTAGAAACTAGCAATTAAGACAGGCATTCAGATGACAGAAAAAGCTTTGACAGTAATGAAAATATTCCAATAAATAACATGGTCACACCAACCACATTAACCACAACACAATGTCTATCGAAGCTACCTAATGTATGAGAGAGGAACAAAATCCTTGACATTACCTGTTGGTATCCTTGGAGCAGTGTCTCTTGTTGGATGATCTCTCTGCATCAGTTTGAGTTGTTCTTCTTGACTCACTCCTTCTGGTGTCTTTCCTGAAACCAACTCTCTCCTACGAACCTTGTCCTGATCATCCTGGCTATTCAGCTACAAGTAAGAACACAAATGAACAGGTCTATCATTCGTATCTAGATGCCACTGGTGTGCAATTTGCAGCTGTTTACTAACCGGAATAAACTTCCGTTGTACCAGATAGAAAATACAACAAAAAGCCATCATAGAGTTTTCATTTTTGCATAGCTACCAAGTTTTTTCAACCCCTTTGCCATCTATGTAAATATAATTTTTTTTCTAAGTTAGTTTATCATATAATGTCTGAGTAAGGCTTTCAGCATAGGAAAGCTGGTCTCCTAATGAAATGTGGAAGGAGGGTGACTATAGATTTCTTTGATAGGACAGTGAACACAAAATAACAATGCATAATATACAGTATATGACTCTAACATTAGCCACAGGTTTCAATCATGAATTCTTACTTTGGCAACGAGAACAAAGTTCTCCTGTTTCAGTTTGAACATCTCCTTTTCATGTTCAAGCCTCAGTTCTGTCTCCTTGCGTTCATAATCCCTCTGTAGATCTGTTATCTCAGCCTTCATCTTGGCATTGAGACGTCGCTCCTCCTGCCACTGCTGTTGCCATTCGTTCACCTCAGCAACTAGCGCCCTCTCACGAGACAGAGTGTGGAATTTGGCTTCTCTCATGCTGGTAGAGAGAATTGGTTCGTCCATTGATTGCTGTAAAAGGAGATGAGAACATCATCACTCTTCTGTACATATCACAGGTTCCTCTACAAAGAAAAATTCTTTCCCTGAGAATGTATGTTAGTAACTATTTAAGTGACTCGGTAACATTGTTGAAGGTTGAAGAAGAAACTGCGTAATTTTGTATGAAATGATACTTATTATATTCCTTCTACTGTACTAACCCTCTAACATGCAAAAAATCCTGAAAAAATTATCAAACCACTAAGATATTTATGGTTTTCTTTGAAGGCGTCACTGTGCAACACCCTCTAACAGTAAGTTCTCGCAACCATTTTTTAATTTTCCCAACCGTTAATCCATGAAAATAAGACATAAGACAGGCTTTTTAAAATCTGTCAACACTTAAATGTCTGGAATGGTATATAGAGCCAATTCATTGCTTTGTGACGATTTACACTCACCTAACATGTAATTAAATTGTAATAATATAGTTGGGAAAAATAAGGAATCGATCAGATCAGTTTTTCCCAATTTTTATCATTAATAATGGTCTGTTTTCACTCAAACTATCTTTAATTGTACATCTAGTATTGAAGTCACTACCTTAGCACCATTTTCTCTCATCTGAACAATGTTACCAAGTCCCTTTAAGATTTAAACTCTGTGGTATTATAAACAACATTTTCAAACATACATGCACACAATCATGTGACTTAAGAACTTTGCTAATAATGCATTTGGAAGCGATCAGGGAGAATGGATAACTTTGAAACAAAAATTCAAATCAAGCATACATGACTAATACCTTTATATACCAAGGTGCTACGGACTGATAGAAATGAGCCTGCCAACACAAGCACACTGAGGAAAGATTGAAACTGCTAGTGTCCAGAGTAGTATACTAACCTTTAGAGGTGGAGTGGTCCTCTTCCCATCAGCAAACTGATCATGGAGATAAGATGCAAAAGATTCTACAGAAGCTAGAAGATGTCCTTGGGATTTATCCTCCCTTCCATTCAATGCAGGAATCTCAGAACCTAAAAAAGAATGTATTTGAAATTACACATACATGTACAATCAAATTGTCATCCAGTCTTTTATAAGAATACAGGTACATGAATACAGATATGTGGATAATTCCCATCCATTAATACATTTCATGTTTATTTATTAATCATTTGACTTTATACATTTGTGAGAAAAACAATTTTTGATAGAGTACATTGCGATTATTGCAAGTGATTAAATGTTAGTTTGAATAATGATAATAAAAACAACAGCATAATACACATACATGTAAATTGTGTGCTGAATACATGCACAAGACTTGATGTACTTTTGATGCAAAGTCAAGATTTTCTTGAGGCCTATAGAAAGCACATGACATGGTTCATATGGGATATCCTGTCATATGAAACGAAATGTAAAAATATGCTCTTTATCAATGTTTCCCCATTACAACTCATCAGCCTTCTCTGCCATTTCCAACAGACAAGCTTTCTGTCTACAAACTTACCTTTGACCTTTTGTTTGCCTACATCAGCGGGTGACCAAGCAGCCTTCTTACCAGCCTGCTTTGACCCGTAGCCAGAGCTCCTGATGTTGGAATAGCGCCCTCTAGGTTTGGATGGACTCTTCTTCTTGGAGGTGGGTTTCCGGACCTGCGAGTGCATGGGTTGTGTACCATCGATAGTATCTATGTCTGCTCCCTAGTAAAGAAAAGGATAAATTTAGAAGATGTTAACGATTTAATGAACTACACACCCTTCCCCATGAAGGTGCTGCTCCAAGGCAACTGGTAGAGCTTATTTGTTTTCTCTACCACTTTTGGGCAAAAAATGAGAGGGAAAAAAAGGGAACATCAGAGCAACTTCATGTATGTCCATCAATCTATATCTCATATAGTTTTGGAATTATACCTTACAAATTGTTCATACATTCAATGTATTCAGATCACACTGTTTTAATTAAAAAAAATACATAGAAGCATATTCTCTTTCATGCATGCAGTCCAACATTTAAATTTGCTGGTGACATGTGTTGCAACTCCAGGGCCTGTTGCATAAAACTTTCCATCGATGGTAACCTTGCCATCAATATCAACTACCATGGCAACATCACCCAACAGCAAATCAAATCAAGGTTTCCATGGAAGTTACCATTGATGGCAAAGTTACCCTCAATACTAAGTTTTATGCAACGGGGCCCAGAACTGGCAACATAGGATGCATAAACCTTAACATCAGAGTCCTGGAATCTCAAAAGGAAAAAGAGTACTTAGGGAAAACGTGGCCTTTCTTGGGGTTAAAGTACTTACACTAGCCGGCTGAAGATCCATGCCTCTCAACACAGGGGATGCAGGCTGCAGATTGAATCCTCTAAATTCCTGAGCTTCAGAGACAGGACTCAACGCATACCCTCTCGCTTCAGAGTCTGTACCTCTCACGTCACTGTCATGTGATATCATTCTTGGTTCCTGATTGGCTGGCTGTAGATCAAACCCTCTATGTCCTTGATCTTCACTGGAGGGAAAGTTTGCAGGCTCTAGACTGAAACCTCTACTCTCATCTTGAGCTGTGAACAAACAATGAAAGGAAATTAATAATAATAATAATATTCAGCTTGTATATAGCGCTTAATACAATGTCTCTAAGCGCTTTTACAGATATACTATTATCGTTATGTAAGACTGATGCTTGCATAAAATTCTGTGATTTTCAGGAGCAGATTCAATTAATGAAAGGTTCATTTGAATCACAACAGCCACAATACTCCATTTTGGAATTCGCAAAGTTCTATGCAAGGAAAATTACTGTAATGTACGATTCACTAAAGTATTATGTCACAAAAGATTCTGATTTCACAACACTTTATATTACATGTAAATATCTTTTGCTGATATTCTTCTCAATTTTTCACAATGTAAAAGCAGTAATCAAGTACAAGAACTACTTGAAGAGGATCCTTTAGTCAGCGATCTACATTAATCAACATTTGCCATTTTCCATCCAGGTGTTAAATTGGTACCGGTAGAAAGAAATTCCTTGAATGCTGCGACCACTAAGAGCGGTAGCCTAGGAGAGCCTGTGTAATATCGGAGTGCCTTGAGTGGTGGATCTGTGCTCTATACAAATATCATTACTATCATTATTATTATTATTAGAAAGTTAACAAGAGAAAGAGCAATTATGGTAAAGTTAGAACTATGCTCCTCTCACCATCACTGTTTAAATGTCTTTCTTCATTGGCTTCCCTGAGTATATCCTCTATAGTGCGTTCTTTGGTTCCTTTGTTGAATGATTGATCCATATCATCACCTAGGTGTAGGGTAGGCGTGGCAGCAGCTTCCCTCAAGATTGCTTGTAATGCTTCTAGTTCACCTGTCGTGCCACCTGTACTTAGACCTGAACAGGGAAGAAAGTAAGAAGAGATGGTAAACAAAATACTAAATATCTACTATACAGATGATCTGGGTTGTATAAAATAATCAGAGAAGGCGAACTTGTGAAGAGAAATAGATAATGAGAAGGGAGGGGAGAATACATTTGAATACATAAATCAATACAGCACACTTTAAGGAGTTACAATGTAACTGACGTACCCTTTTATTCTCCTTTGCATCAAGGGACTATTAGGCTCCTGGTTTGATCAACAGTCAAAGTGCCAGTGCCTATGTAATCATCTCTCTGACAGGAGACTAGGTCTACACCATTCATTTTAGAATATATATTCCATATAATATTATATGGACAACAAACACACAAACACAAAACAAAACACACCCATGCATCCTGTTGTAAATAAATGATAAAATATGGCTCTAAAGAATAAAAGCATCCCTTGTTAGGTACAATGAAGATGGGGCATAATAACCCCCTCCCCCCAACCCCCATTCATATGATCTTCTCACCTCTGGTATCTGTAGGACCAAGCCCTGTAGCCCCAGACTGTAGAAAGCCCCCTTGGTTGGTAGAAGGGGCGTCACCATGCCCCCCTGCAGGTGGAGATCTCTTATGAGGTTTGACTGGACTTAGGCTAGAGTCAATCGTGTCCAGCAAAGCGACTAAAGGTAAAGAAATGAAAACATTGTATTTCAAATATTGTTCAGCTCTATGCCTCTGTTACAGACACTTCAAATATTGGTTATTGTGTTATTTACTTTAATAAACTTGATGACGTCAGAAGCGTAAATAAAGTCAATGAATTTACATTTGCCGGTGAGGATGTTTTGCCCGACGGACTGCAAAATTTTTCTGAGAGGGAAGTTTGAAGACTGCCTGAATCCCCAACAATTTTCGTTAATCCTGTACAAGCCCAATGTTACTGAACCATCACTGAGCATCTGAATCATGCAAGCATCAATTTGCATCGTTGTGAACTCTGCTGTCATGTATTTTGTTCAGTGACTGTCATCATTGTTGCTGTAGTGACAATTGGAGATATGTCAATAAATCGTCGCATGACACACTTGCTGATATGGTATCATAACACTGTTTTTCCATCACTCATTTTGGTCGTTGGTAGATGAGGGCTAAGATTGCAGTGAATAACTTAAACAGCCTCTATTAGGACTTATTTCTTCATTTGTTTCTTCTTTGTTCCACAACAGTAGAAAGTAACTAAACTGAAATAATCGTTCAATTTACTTTCACATGTCTTAATATAATAGTTCATGTGAAATATTTCAATCTGTTACTGACATTTTAGGAAGCTGTTAATATCCAGTGATATTTTTAGGGCTTGGAATTCTAAATTAAGGTACTAAGGTACACTGAGACCAACATGAGTAATGGTAAGAATAATCCCAAATACTTTGAACACACAAGGTTAGAGGGGAGGGTCATGAGAGCTCACCATTTCCTAGCATGCCACCACCAGCCTGCTCCTAAAGGGCAAAGAAAGGGAGAACCCTTAGGATGTGAATATTCCATAGCTGATACTAGTTTTAAATGATAAGTAGGCACATGTAAATGTATATTATAATGGTATATGGTATAGATATGATAGAAACCAACCAGAAGTACTGGAGAAGAAGATTGGTAAGAATATAATGAAAGTTGTTGAATATAGCTTGTTTTAACATTATCCATAACAACAGAAATTGATTGTAACAATCTATGGAAAAAATAAGCTATTTGATGGTTTTGGTCATATTGCATGCTTGATACTCCTATATCCATAATTTCTAAAATTACATTATAATTTATATCAAAATAAATTTCAAAATCCTTTGAAATCAAAAATAACTATAAAATATATTTAGTTTACCTTTTCACTGGGAGAAGATTTTTTGGCTGGAGTATCACCAGCTTTTCCTGAAAAAAAAGAAGCAGAATAAGGTTGATAGTCTGGGTTGAAAATGCTAGGAATACCAAAAATATCCAGCTTCAAGCATTTCTCAATTTATAAAATGTATATTTAGAACCATTAGGCATAATCCATCAAAAGTTGTGTTACACCTACACAGCCAAAATGCAATGTATGAAATACAATTTCTTCATGAGTGGTTCAATCACAGAATGAATTTAGATTGCAATTCAGAGATTCTCTAACAGCTTGGAAGTTAAAGGAGCCTTAATAAATGCTGTCCACTTTCCCCTTGCACCTTACCAAAAAATGGGCCTTGTACTCCCAAATCTACAGTTAATCTAATGGTCCATTATCACAAAGGTTTAAGTTACAAGACCTTGATATGTCAAGTACAAAGGCATATTTACCATAGTCTGCTGGATACAAATCCTCCATCTTCTTGACTTGCGGGCCCATATCCTCTGGAGATCTACATGAAGAAAAACACACCCAGGTATAACAATGGCAGTGCACCAATGGTTCCCCATATAAACATTACAGTATTCATATGACTGCATCTCTCCCTTACATGTATGTACCCTTAGCTCATAACAGCAGTAAGTACCAACAAGACCTGGGCCCTGTTTAATAAAACTTGTTATCAATAACATATACTGAAATTCTATGACAAATTTGCTCTCAGCCAATCAAATGCAATGATTTCAGTAACTTATAACAATTATCGTATCTTATTATTGATAAAAAGTTTTATGAAACAGGGCCACTGTCTTAATACTCACCCCATGTACGCTGATGGGAGTGTCCCCATGGTACCCATTGTACCTGAGAGGTCCGCATCTCTGTTCAGTCTGCTGTAGTCTACCGTCCTCTCAGCTTTCTCTTCCAGCTCCTTGAAGAACTTTGCCTTATCAGCCATCTCTTCCAGGGTCTCCACTCCTGGTCCTGTGGATCCAAAGGTACTCTGGCCCCCGTACGGATCCTGGCCAGTTGAACCCATAGTGCTCTGGCCTCCATAAGGATCTTGCCCTGTTGATTCCGCCGTTGTGAGCCCATCAGTAGGTTCTATGACATAGATTGAAAATCAGATATTAATTCTAGCTTACTCTCTCCATAAAAGTAATAGATTTGCATAACCTTGCTCCCAAGATATATTTGCTAAATACTCTGTATTTCCTTATACCTCAGTCACTCAAAGGAGACCGTCACTAGACTAACTAAAGACCAAACAAACAAGTACATTACCCCCAATGGTAAACAATCAGTCACTCTGGAGTTCATCTTGAGTTGGTTTGGCGAAATGACTTATATGTTTTGTGGGCTTCCCTTAATTCTAAAGCTGTTTGCAGCTGACCAAAAATATGAAAATTTACTGTTCTTTGTGAGGAACTACAGCTATATTCTCAGCATCTATTCAAAACATGCAGTCTTCTAAATCTTTTAACAAAACAAGTATCATACAACCCCTTAGGCAACATTTGACTACAGTGTCCCTTGTGCTACTTAGCTCATCGAAGCTCGAGTATTAACTTTAATTTTATTCTCCTATCGAGAATAAACCATGAATCACCTGACTGACTGTATGTATCTTCAAAGCTGGCTTGCTCAGGTAGGACTCCACTGAAAAAAAAGAATATAAATATGTACAAAAATCAATATTTTAAGAGAGATATGCACATTATATAAGCACCTTTTTAAAAGTTCATAATCAAGAAGTAACATTGTCTCATGAAAACGGGATAGCATGTAATAGCAATAAACAGTCAAAATCTAGTTTTTATATGTACATGTAAATAGTAAAATGAAAAAGAAATTTCACCTTCTTTTATGGCTCTCCTCAAACTTTTCATCGAAGTTATCTGTCAAAGAAAAAATGGAGAAAAAGTAATCAGAGATGAGGGAGAAACACGAATGATAGTTCATCTACCCAGACTTTCTAAAGGGTGAGTATATAGCCTTTTACCATAACAAACTGCTATCTTCTTCAAATCATGGATCACCACATAAAGTTCTTACAACAACAAAAAATCCTCTTTTTTTGCCTCAATTTCTTCCTGTCTCAACCATTTCTATGATATTTTCACCATGACCATCAGATTCTTAAAATAATATTAGGTGTTCAGTTTTTCATATTTCTTTTTTTCACAATGATGAAGAATGGAATAAAGATAAACCAATTAACTTATCAGCAAGTCTCTGTCTAAAAATTTATTCGGATTCCACTCAGAAATATCATATCATCTTTCCAGAGCCAGAAGGGAGTTTACAGTGTGTTAAAGTGCCTTCTGGCTCCAAACACACGATATGTTATCATGACAAGATGTGACCGCAGATGTAACTGTAAAGAAAAAAATTGATTATTTTTGGTATTTTTCACAGTACTTATTCCTCACCTTCTTCCAGACTATCTCTCCTAATCTGTCTTCTTGGAACTGAAGTGGTTTTCTTTGGCTCTTCTTCTTCCTCCTCTACACGCTTTCCCTGAAAGATTTAATCATCAAACAAATGATGCACGTGTAATCATCAGGTCAAACTGCTAACTTTTCATAAGTTCAAAACAAGTTCATGTTATGTTAGACATCATCGAACATTGCATGTACTAAGATGAATGAGGTGTCGTGGTCTAGTGGATACATCACTGGACTGTAGATCACATGGTCGAGGTTCAAGTACCGCCGCAGCACTAATGTCCTTTGGCAAGACTTTAATCTACATTTGCCACTCTCCACCCAGGTGAAGGAAATGCATACCTGGTAGGAATGTATTCCTTGAAAGCTTTCAGTGCCTTAGGGCAGCTGGGCTAAAGTCAGGGTAATTAAACTACTGTGCAGACACATGGAGTATCCCCTGGGATGGATGGATACAGGCGCAATATAAATTTAGCAATTATTATTACTAATGAAACGAGGCACTATGATTGAATCATGTGTCTCATGAAATCTTAACCTGGTGACTCAGTAAGGGCTAAAACAATATTTCATTCATGATATCCAGAAATAATATATCATTTCAGAGCCTACACCAAGCTTACAAGGAAGTCGCACTTCCTATTTTCTACTAAATAAATACTTCACTGCAGACCTAATTAATATGTTTAATTTTCGTTTCTAACACTGTTCCTTCATAATACTTTTTAGAGGAATATTTTGTCCTACCTTCTGTAAAATACCCTTTGGCTTCAAGACCTCTTCATCTTCCTCTTCCTGCACTTCTCTGAGAGGGTAGACTGTTTCTTGGGTTTCAACCACTTCATGCTACCTGCAATAAAGAATATTAATAACATTTAATAATATTCAGGGTGTATATGGCCCTTAATACATCAACGATGTCTCTAAGCGCATAACAGATATATTGTTACCACTGTCATAGGATTCAGGCTTGCCCGCATAAAAAGTATAAACGTTCTCAATCCCCTGGGGAGCATTTTAGCCAGGTGCAACTGATGCCATCATTACAGATGCCCACAATGCTTAGAAAATTACATTAATCTTCTCATCCTATAGAAGGGAACATAAATCAAACCTTAACTTTAACTTTCCCAGTATGTTCAAGCCCTGTACAGACATGCATGGAAAACGTAAACTGCCAAATAAAATTGAATAGTAATATAATTAAATAAATTTATAAATAATAATAATAATGTATTTATATAGCACATTTTCCAGAAACATATTCAAATGTGATTTACAATTATGTTGTCAACAGAAGATGTGAGTTTTAATATATTTTTAAAATGTGATTTAAGGTTTTTAAGGTAAAGTATATAATCTGGGTAGGTTAATACACAGTTTGAATATACAAAATTGAATGAATTTTTTAAATGAATGAAAATCCTTCAATGGTTAAAAAAAGTTCTAAAAGATGTCTACCGGTAATCAGCACCCTGCCGATACAAAAACAGAACCCTCTCAAAGATATAAGGATAAGGTAAGAGTTGCAATTGGTTTTCAGGTAAGGTTCAGATTTGGGGTTAGGGTTAGGTACATGTACGGGTATATTGTTTTGGTCCAGGTTGAAGTGAAGAATTCAATTTGTGTAGGACATTGACCGGGGAGCAAGCGTCACCTGAGATGTGTCGTACAAAACCATGACAACCATGACAACCTGTGACATTCATGAAGGAAACTCACTTGGTGTAGAAGATTGTTCTTCATCATTCTTCTTCTTGGCTCTTCCACTCTTCAAGCTGGAGTCATCATCTCCTTTCATCCACCACGGAGTACCGGTATCTTCTTTCTTCCCTCTCCTTGGACTTCTGTTCCGCTTGCTGGTAAAGTCCGTGGAGTCATCGGAGAAAGACTAAACAAGAATCAGGAAGGTGAAGGCATGATTTACTTGATTAAAAAACAAACATTCAGAAGGCAAAAGGAAAACTAAATGGGTCACATTTGAAGGGGAACAGCAAGCTTTAAAGGTACTAAAAGGCAGGAGATTGATGGGAAAATGTGAAGTGGTAGATAGATGGTGAGAGAGATTTAAGGTGATGAAATGTCATGCAGGGAAGAAAGCAAAAAAGAGACAGAGAGGGATAAAGACATGACTAACCAGATGCCCATCTTGAGAACACCAAAAAGATTTGAGATATTTGAAACCTTGTGACGTAGACTCCATTTAAAAATTAACATCAAACAGATCTCTATAAATAATTGTGAGGCCAAACTTAACACTAAGGAATTTGGAACTGAATATAAAGTCTTAAAGTAGAAACGGATTCAAATACAATATTATATTAATGGAAAGCTTATGACCTAAAGAAAGTGAAAAGTGTCATATCTTTTCCCTAAAAACACATATGTGACCACAATCAGACATTTAACTTTGAATCTTGGCATCCCCCTCATAAACAAAACAGAATTCATACACATTGGGCGGTTTCGATGATGACGTAGGCGATTGGGGTCAGATTGGGGTAATTACTTCCGCATTCACACAACACCGTACGTATCACACACGCTAGACGGTCGACAGCAGCCATTCTCTCATCAATTTTAATTATTTATCATCCATTCAAATGAGTGAAGTTAGGCCAGTTAGTAACTTGAATGTACAATATTCATCGTCTGAATCCAGTGACGATAATAGTGATGGCATCGATGGGCACGGTTTCACGGGGGCAGAATTAGAACCAACAGTCTGACAAATATTAGAAATAGGGACTTTTAGATTTGCACGCGAGCGTGGACTGCCACATGGACATCCTTTTAAGGCAATGTGACGTCCTTTTAAGGCACTGCCGGGCACTGCCAGTGCCTTAAAAGGACGTCACATTGCCTTAAAAGGATGTCCATGTGGCAGTCCACGTTCTCCAACTAACAACGACCATCGACCAACATTAGTCTAAGCACAAAGCTATTTTTTTCTTTTGTATTTTTAGCACGAGACATTCCACTATTATAAGCACAAAACTATTATTTTTCTTTTGAATTTTTAGAACGAGACATCACTTGTTGATTAAAAAAGCACAAAATATTTTTTTCTTTTGTATTTTTAGAACGAGACATCAGTCTTGTCGATTAAAATATCTAATAGGGTCTTTGACAGCAGACTAAGCGGTGTAAGAGCTAGTAACTATAGCGGGCACAAGGTACATACAAATACGTGTGTGGGACACAGGCTGGACTTTTTGCGTTACTGAAATAGTGCTCAGAATTCAACTAATTCATCTACTAAATGACCATAATAGACAAGAAACAAGTCAAAGGTAAGGACAAGACTCAGTGCTTATCAATATAACAGAAATTTTGCATGAAATATCATCAGGAAAGCCATCTAAATTTGTCACAAATTAGCGACGAACACATCAAATTCAGCGCTGCAATGACGGACAAAACGGCGTAGAATTCAACTTTTCATCCACCAAATGAATACGAACACTTGCATTATACAATCTTCAATACCTGTATCACCATTATCGCAAACAATAAAATCACAGTCTATATATCTACGGCTAATATATGAAGACTAACAATATGATAGGGTATTCTGCTACTAAGCCGGCCAGTTTTCGATAGCACGAATGATCACCGGCAATTATTAGTTATTACTTAGACATATTGTGTTAATTTTCATTGATTTCTTTCATCTGTATAATTTCTTTCGTCAGTTTTATGTAATAAGGAACATTACACTTTTTTTCGTTTTAGTTTATCTTTATTTAATTCAAAGAACAGACATGCAAAACAATAAAAACATGCAACAAACTTATACGGCAAAAGCCATAGACTCCATGTAGTGGGTACGAGCTTTTGTTTGTTTTGGGGACAATCTCCCAGAGTCCCAATCGCATACGTCACATTATTTTGGGCGATTTATTGGTGTCATTTGGGCGAGAAAATGAATGATGAACAATTCATGGTTTTGGGGGTAGTTTTTTGGTTGTTACGACCTGATTGATTATCATAAAAATCTGAAATATTTTTAAAAAAATTACTGAGGTCATAAGCTTTCCATTAATATAATATTGTATTTGAATCCGTTTCTACTTTAAGCCTGCATCAGATGAACCCATACAATGTAGGTATCCAAATAGATCCCAATCACAAAACATGCCAAAGTATACAAATTTACAAAATAGATTAGAGGTCTAGGACTACATGATAAATCTTTGCAAAACAAATATCAGATATACCTCCTTGAGAAACTGCTCAAATTCATCATCAAGTTCTTGTTGAGTCAACTTTGGAGCTTTAGGCATCTTGCTTGCATCCTTTTTCACAATTTCTTCTTGCTTGTGTAGATCTTAGACTTCTTATTGCAGTCACAGTCACAGAGATTGTTCCATCTGCAAAATAAAGAAATTGATTTGAATGATAATGCATTTATGTGATGAAAAGACCAAAATTTATACTCATTAATAATTTATCAATACTTTATCAATACCTCTACAGGAAGTAAACATGAAGTCAAAACGTTTACAAACTTTACACTCTCTTAAAAACTATGACTCATACAACTACCAAGTAAAGTAATGATGCACTGGTCGCTTTATGGTCTTCTTAATCTTATTCACAACATCACTCCTTCCAGATAATAGACCCAGTCCTCAAAAGGATTCAGAAGACTTCATACAGAACATCATGGTTGACCCTAGATATTTTTGTGGTACTTCTTTGATTGTTTGCAGATGGTGGCCATCGATTGCAAAGTGGTCCTTCGTTGGCTTCCCTCTGCTAACGGACAGGCTCCAGAACTCTAATGGCTTTACAGTGAGAGGAATATATTTTATCAAAGAAGTAATTTAATTTATGAACGTAATCGTTTGTTAGCAGTTATGAGGTTGAAATCATAAGGGAATGGGACTCTAATAAACTGTGTACCGTTCAGATCATAACAATAACAATTTTCCAGTGATTTAAGATGATTCAAATCATGCAACACAGGGTTGAAACTTGAATACCAACAGGAAGCATTTTTTTTGGAAATTGCATGTTACCTCATAATCAAGAAAGGTAAACAATGCACTATCTCTCCAGCAACAAACTTCCACATTTTTTGTTAAATTCTTCATCAATTTCAAAGTGCTTTGTTAGAAAAGAAAGAAGAGTCCAACTCCAAGGCAATAGCAAACTCCGTGTGCATGGTTCATCAGGTGCTGGAATGGGCGATTACGAAGTACTACAAATGCATTTTTTATTTTGTTTACATCACTCTTCACGCAGGCAAATGGGTGCCAATTAAAGCTAGGTGATGATATCAATATCATATTGTGTACCACATGTCAATATTCTAGGCTTCTGGGCAGCGTTTCATGAAACCGTCATAAGTACAAGTTCACCAACATCCCATTGAAACGTGTGTTAAACTTAATACACGCATTTCAATGGGATGTCGGTGAACTTGTACTTGTGACGGTTTCGAACGCTGCCCTGAATCCTGATTGTTCAGAAATGAAATCACTACCGACTGCTGGGCAGTTAAAGCGAAACATATTGACCAGGGTCCAGGCAAAGTAGTTCTACTACAACAAGTACTAGCGTGTACACTGCAAGGACGCAATAAAAGCGTATGAAATTTGCAATGGATGCCCGCAGTTGATACGCACAATATAAGCCTATATTTCTCTCGCGGCACCCCTACTCAGCTAGCTAGCTGCTAGCAGCTCAAGAGATGTCTTGCCGCGCGCGGCACCCCGGTTGATAAACGCTGCAGCGGCTAGCGGCTACAATACAGTACAGTCTACAGTCCAGAGTACAGACTACAGTCAATACCGCATACCGTTCCCAACACAAAACATAAACATGATGAATAGCCACCGCAGTCTGGAATGGGTCACTGAATAAATTTAACGAGTCTGTCAACAATATGACGTATTTGTTATTAAGATGAAAAACATAGAAAATCGTTGAAAACTTACCAAATACCATTACCAGATCAACAGTCAACTCGAACTGCTTCACTTCGCCGAGGCGAAATTGTAAATACCGCGAATTAATTTTAAAAAAAAATTGGGGCTACGGTGTCTTCAAAAAGAAAAACGACAAATGAAAGTGTAACATGGGTGATAAAGAGAAGGAAATTCGATAAGGCCATTAAAAAAAATATACATGTTTAGCGTCCCCGCCCGCTTCCTTTTTGGGGGCCGCCTCCTTTTTTTTTTTTTTAAACCCCCCCCCCAAAAAAAAAAACCAAGATAAAAAACATGAAAAACACTGATAAAACGATCTATTTCTGATTTAAAAAAAAAAAAAATGTCGGCGGCCGTCTTGAAAAATAGCCCGACTGTCTGGGAAAATGTACCGAGCGGCCATTTTGAGCGGCCATTTTGAAAAAAAAAAAAAAAAGGGCCTCCTCTTCCTATTTTTCAAAAAGGCAGGACGCTTAACATGTTTTTTTTTTATTTGGCCTAAAAGCTTTTACTAGAGTCTCCAATGTGAAAAAAGGTGTCATATTATAGCAGAACCAGTCAGTGGCGGATCCAGGGGCCCTCCTAGCAAAAAAAACAGGTAAAAACACCCTTTTTGAGAAAAAGAAGAAGATGGGCCCCCTCCCCTGGCGCCCAAGGGGTGGCGGTGGAAAGAAAATAATCCTTCCCGTAGTGAAAAAAATTTCGGGTGCCAAAAAAATAATAATCAGTACCCCCTCCCCACTGAGCGAAAAATCGACCGGCACGATTTTCAAATTTTCGCAATTTTCCTTGTCGCCGGCTGGATCCGCCCCTGGAACCAGTAGTATTTTTCACCCTTGCAAAATTAAATCAGGGCTCCAAATGGAAGTCGGCCATTTAACGCACAGTGATTGATAAAATATATTACTCAAATCATTTAGTTTTTAGATTTAAAGGCCTTATAAGTATTGTATGATATTTTAATTACTGTTCCAGATTGAAGTTGAGGCTCAAACCAGCATAGCAATAGGGGAGCTCTAATCCGCACATTACACTAGATAATGGACAAAAATCGTTTTTAACTTTGAAGCAGTTTAAAACTATCGAATGACATTTCAACTAAATAACGACCTACATCATTTTAAAGCTGAAAATGTGTTCATTAATCTCATAATTATTGTATGTGTTGTGCGGATAAGCCCTTCGATATGCCGCTTGAAATGGTCAGACCCTTACAAAAAAATTTTGGCATGTGACATTACATGACAACGCCCCCTTTGCCAAAAAATTCTAGTACCAACTCAGGCTATAGTATAGCTATTTCAGTAGGTATAGCTCAAGATTAGTTTTTTTCCCCTTCCTATTCTCACAGATTCGCAATTCATTTAAATAAAGTAATATTATTGATGACAGCGACAAAACAACATAGAAGAAAGGAGATATGGCCGGGAATTCCGCTTCTGCCAATCGTTGAAGTGTAGCCCTTGAAAAGTGTTTCATTGTAACTATGATGAAATGTTTTTATTGGTGTAACAACGATTGATTTCAAGGTTATTTAACCGGAGGTGTATGTATGTGTGTGTGTGGGGGGGGGGAGGGGCGGGGTAACCAAGACAAAATTTATTTGACTGGGGCAGGGTGCGAACGCATGAAACATTTTACTTATTAGCATAACATTTTTTTCCATTTCGTTTGATCTCGAGGCACATACACTTGTGCCCCTCGGATAAGCTCTCATCTCTCCCTCTTTTTCTCCGTCTGTCTGTCTATGTCTCTCTTTCTCTCTCCTCTTTATAAGTTGTTGTTGTTGTTTTTGTTCTTGTTCTGCTTCTTCTTCTCATCATCATCATCATCACCACCATCATCATCTTTTTCTTATTGTCATTATTACTAGTAGCATTGTTTTTTTCTGGAGTGAAAATAATAGCTTGCAAATCAATGAACCAGGTGATAGAGGCCCTGCCTTGTATTTACCTATCCCCAGCCCCCATTGAAAAGGAGGAAGGAGAAGAAAATAATATTTCAGTGACATTCTACATACTATTGCGTAGTGCCCTAATAGATACATTTCTGATTATACCTTCCAGACGAAGATGCCTTTGAGAAACGGAAAGCTCTAGTTTAAAAGACCATTTTCGACTCGTTTTATTTAATGTCTACTTTTACAGGAAAGTACAGTAGCTCTTGACATGCCTTACGAGTTCGATGATTTGTATTAAAATAACATTTTCATTAGATCACAGCTTCAAAATCATCAATCAGCCGGTTGGTCTTTTATTCATTAATTCATGCGTTCATTTTATTCAACCAATCAGTCAGTCGATCATATTTTAATGACTCATTCAATCTGTCGGTTGGTCATTCATTCATTCATTTATTCAATCAATCAATCAATCAATCAATCAATCAATCAATCAATCATTCTAATATTTTGACCTATATAAATCCCGTTCATCTACTTGGCTGGTTTACTAAAAGGCTGTATAACAAAGTAGAACTAAAGTCGAAATCTAAATACAAAAATGAAACAAAAGCATAAATCCATTTTACAGTGCATAGAACATATAATTCATCTGAATAAATATTTATTCAAATAAATGAAAAAGCACTTGCATCGCAAACATTTTATGATGTGAAAACTGAAGAAACTGAAGTATTGACAAAGTTGTTGGTATACATAACTTTACCTTCTTTATAAGCACATCTATTACAATGTACATGATTCAAATTTATTATTGATTTATCAGTTGATCATAACTATTTCAACACATGCTGACAAATATAACATGACTAAATATACATATGATTCCAAAGTGTGTATCGTTGATTAGTAAATCAAAACACATTAGAATATTAATCGCAATAACTGCCAATCTTGTTCAGCAGTCGATCATATGATATTACTTGATAATTCTTCTTCTGGGAGTATACATAAGCGACATCAGAAGGCGTTGTGGCGTGCGCCTGTAATCCAGCTAACAGTGGAAGTTACAAACTGATTCAGCCGAGGACGCAGGTTTGAAACTGAGTCACGTCTTTCGGATGGTGACGTTAAAGGTCGGTCCCCAGACGTAAATAATCATATCTGATTGATACACGTCTGTAAAAACCCAATTACACACGCACATAAAAGGAACTAGTTGTGCAATGATCCTATTTCCGCTAAATTAATTTAGTCTATTGAAAACGAGGTCATATCCTTGCGATCTCAAGTTGAGCAGGATAAAACGATTATATTGATTATTTTTGAAGATATAGTAATATTAGTAATATCATTACACGTAGAATATCACATTATTGTACATCGTATCCATGCGCTACGAGTTATAATCTGATGTTTTATTACAATGCAATGGACCTGTAAATGATTATGAACAGCAAATGAATATAAAATGCAGGTAACATAGTGGGATATAATAAGAAATAATCCCGTTTGTGGAGCAATTTCAATTATACACGTTATTATAGACAGGCCTATACATCCTCACAATATATTAAAAGAAGGTGCAAATATAATAAAAGTAGCCTCTCATATATTTGCCCTATTTCTCGCTCTCTTTAATCAAGTACCATTTGCTTATAATAACGTTTCTGGTGCTCCATATTATAGTCAACAAGTTGCTTTTTATTAAACATGCATCATTATTCTCACGAGCATTGGTGTTTGAGATATGAACCATTAAAGTGTTTCGGAATCTCAGAATATATAGAAACCGTATTCTGTTTACCAAGAATATGTTTAGTACACATAATATGTCTACAACGCAAGCACCAACAAATTGAATAAGACAAACGTTGAATAATACCACTACCGCTGAAGATCTAGAAAATGAAATGCTTTCGGATTTCTTCTACGATGTCACTAGCACATTGCCTGGCTCTCTCTGCATCGGACTGGGAGAACCTTTCACATGGGACTGTTTTGTCGAAAGATACTTGCCTCTGGATATAGTCCGGGAGCCAGGGGGGGGGGTCAACCTAGCTGGAAGGGAAACCAATTTTCATGTCCACAGATGTAAAGATCGCATAGCTCCATATAACAAATCGACCGTCTGGCATGTTCTAAGTGGTGGGTGTGGCCAGGGCCCCCTCCCCAAAAAGCGGCCCTTTGACGACAAATTAGTATTTTGTAAATAATATTGTAAGGAAACATCGAACCACCATGAGTTTGGTGTCATATGAAAGAAAATTAAATTATCTACATTTTGATACCTATTTCAACGAAATTAAGATTAATTTACATAGCAAATTTAAGTTAAAAACATGATTTTTGGTGATTTTTTCGAAATATTGAATTTTATCAAAAAAGATTATTTTCCATATATCAAAATTGGAGAGGTGCATTTTTTCATAACTTTCCAGGAATTTGCTTATGTACAATGACAATATCCTGTGCGAGGGAGAGGCTTATATATCTTTTCAATAAAAAGTTATAGCAATCCAAAGTCATTGATTTGATTTCCACAAAAACAACATTTTTGCCCACATGTGTATTAACTGTATGCATATACGTGCATTAGTGTATTAAGGACCTGTTTGGCGTGTTTACATCGAGTTTTAAAGATAACTTTTAACTAAAACCTCTAATCACCATGTATTTGGTGTCAAAAGATGGATAATTAAAATACCTTCATCCTGATATCAATTTCAATGAGTGATGTAGTGTGTGAAATATAAATTTTGAGCCAAAAGGTGCTTTATTGTAGATATTCCTCTGATTTTGGCCAGTATCTCGGTATATTAACTGGACAAAAGTGATTAGACATTTAGTAGTGCAGAAAATTCAAAGGATTTGGAGCGCTGAGTGCAATTGATAAGTTCTTCTGTACTCTGGGATGTTTCAGGAAATGTGGACATTGGCAGTTGCCTCCCCAGGCGCAGATCCAGGGGCAGGGGCCTTGCCCCCCCCCCGCCAAAGAGAGAGAGAGAGAGAGAGAGAGAGAGAAGAAAAGAAGGGAAATGAAAAAGAAGAGAGAAAGGGAAAGCAGAAGAGGAAGTGGGAAAGAAAAGGGGGAAATAGGAGATCGGGGGGCGAAATGACCTTGTCTCCCAGGTTGTTACCTCCCCCAGCAAAAAGAGAGAAGGAAGGAAATGGAAAGAAAAAGGAAAAAGGGAGATAAAGGGAATGAAATAAAGAGGACGAAGAAAAGAAGGGGTATCAGTTGCGATTCTCCCGCCAACAAGTTGTGGATCTGGGATGGGACCTAAAGGCCCTTGCCTCTCCCCACCCCGCCAAAAATAAAAAGGGAAAGGAAAGGAAAGAGGAGAGCTAAAAGGGAACAAAAAGAGGAAGAAGAAAAGAAAAGGATGAAAACAAGGGAGATCAGTTGCGATTAATTCGGACAACAATGTATGGATCGGGGACCGAAAGGCCCTTGCCCCTCCCCCTCCCTGCAAACTTAAAAGAGAAAGAAGGGAAAGGAAAAAAGAGGAAGAAGAAAGGTAGGGAGATCATGAGTGATTTTCCTCGCCAACAAGGTGTGGGGGCGACAGGTCCTTGCCTCCCTTATATGGCCGTGATTTAATACCTACCCTGAGCTTACGGGGCTCTGCCCCTGAATCCACCTAGGGCCCTAAGGCAGGCCCTTTGATGCTAATCTGATCGTAATGTATAAAACCCTGAGTTTCCGGGGCTCCGCCCTGGACCCCACGCCAATTAGTGACCTGCCAGAGTCACAAATAAGGTATCAAAATATGCTCATCTGACCGTAATTAAATGCCTAAAACCCTGAGCTTACGGGGCTCTGCCCTGGACCCAACCTAGGGCCCTAAGGCGGCCCCTGGATGCTCACCTGATGGTAATTTAATGCCCCAACCCTAAACTTCGGGGCTCCGCCCCTGGACCAAACGCCAATTATTTTCCTGCCAGTGTCACAAATAAAGTATAAAAATGCCATCTGACCGTAATTAAATGCCCATACGCCCCGAGCTTCCTGGGGCTCCGCCCTTGACCCCGCCGGTGCTTTGCCCCTAGACCCAACGCCCATTTACGCTACGCTCTTCATGATCGTAAATACTTTAGCCTCTCCCCCACCCACTTTGAGAAACGTTCAGCGGGGCCTGCATGTAAGAGTGGTGGTGATGCGGATTTTTTTCTTCTGCCCCACCCAAACGATTTTGCTCATTACGCCACTGCTTTAGTGGTCACCATTACGTACCAATATTTGGCTCGCACAATTTCAAATTTGGGCCCTCCCTAAGAAATCTTGGATCCGCGCCTCCTGCCCCCTTCTAAGGATCTCACGATTTGATGATTGGAAAATGTCATTAGGTACCAGCTTATAATTTTGGTAACACATCACCGTCTACATTAAAGTTCTATCATGCCCGTTGCATAAATCATATGGTCCTTTTGAACATAGAATAACATTTTTTAAAATTAAAATAAAATAAAATGCAAACTTGTCGTAGATTGTTTCCTTTGAAACAGCGTTCGAGTTACAGTTCCACCAGGGACACTGTCATAGACAATCTTTGATTACTTCTATTTATTGAATTTTAATTGGGATGTGGGCAAAAGAAAAGAAGAAATGGAAATCTGCATGTAATACTTTGCAATTTCAAGCTAGTAAATGTGCTACAACTGATCATTTCAAGCGTATTAAGCGTATTATTATTTTTGACTCTAGCAGGTCACTAATAGGCGTGGGGTCCAGGGCGGAGCCCCGAAGCTCAGGGATTTAAGCATTAAATTGCGGTCAGATGAGCATTCAGAGACCCGCCTTAGGGCCCTAGGTGGGGTCCAGGTGCAGAGCCCCGGAAGCTCAGTGGTTTTAGGCATTTGATTACGATCAGATATAGCATCCAGAGACCCGCCTTAGGGCCCTAGGTGGGGTCCAGGGTGCAGAGCCCCCGGAAGCTCAGGGTTTTAGGCATTTGATTACGATCAGATTAGCATCCAAGGGCCTGCCTTAGGGCCCTAGGTGGATTCCAGGGGGCAGAGCCCCGTAAGCTCAGGGTAGGTATTAAAATTGTTTTCATCCTTTTCTTTTCTTCTTCCTCGTTTTTGTTCCCTTTTAGCTCTCCTCTTTGCCTTTCCCTTCACCCCTTCTTTTTGGCAGGGAGGGAAAGGCAAGGGCCTTTAGGTTCCCATCCCCGATCCACAACTTGTTGGCGGGAGAATCGCAACTTATACCCCCTTCTTTTCTTCGTCCTCTTTATTTCATTCCCTTTATCTCCTTTTTCTTTTTTCTTTCCCTTTCCTTCCTTCTCTCTTTTTGTTGTTGCTGGGGAGGCAAAACCTGGGAGGCAAGGCCATTTCGCCCCCGATCTCCTATTTCCCCTTTTCTTTCCCACTTCCTCTTCTTTCTTTCCCTTTCTCTCTTTTCATTTCCTTCTTTTCCTTCTCTCTCTCTCTCTCTCTCTCTCTCTCTCTTTTTTGGCGGGGAGGGGGCAAGGCCCCCTGGCCCCCTGGATCCGCGCCTGGGGGCGGCAACTGCCAATGTCCACATTTCCTGAAACAGCCCAGAGTACAGAAGAACTTATCAATTGCACTCAGCGCTCCAAATCCTTTGAATTTTCTGCACTACTAAATGTCTAATCACTTTTGTCCAGTTAATATACCGAGATACTGGCCAAAATCAGAGGAATATCTACAATAAAGCACCTTTTGGCTCAAAATTTATATTTCACACACTACATCACTCATTGAAATTGATATCAGGATGAAGGTATTTTAATTATCCATCTTTTGACACCAAATACATGGTGATAAGAGGTTTTAGTTAAAAGTTATCTTTAAAACTCGATGTAAACACACCAAATGGGTCCTTAATACACTAATGCACGTATATGCATACAGTTAATACACATGTGGGCAAAAATGTTGTTTTTGTGGAAATCAAATCAATGACTTTGGATTGCTATAACTTTTTATTGAAAAGATATATAAGCCTCTCCCTCGCACAGGATATTGTCATTGTACATAAGCAAATTCCTGGAAAGTTATGAAAAATGCACCTCTCAATTTTGATATATGGAAAATAATCTTTTTGATAAAATTCAATATTTCGAAAAAATCACCAAAAATCATGTTTTTAACTTAAATTTGCTATGTAAATTAATCTTAATTTCGTTGAAATAGGTATCAAAATGTAGATAATTTAATTTTCTTTCATATGACACCAAACTCATGGTGGTTCGATGTTTCCTTACAATATTATTTACAAAATACTAATTTGTCGTCAAAGGGCCGCTTTTGGGAGGGGCTCCCCCACACCCACCACTTAGAACATGCCAGACGGTCGATTTGTTATATGGAGCTATGCGATCTTTACATCTGTGCAAATGAAAATTGGTTTCCCTTCCAGCTAGGTTGACCCCCCCTGGCTCCCGTACTATACACACAGTTGCTCACATCGACCAACATGTTCAGTTGACGACGCGTTCAGTGACGGTCTGGTTACGGAAGTACAGTGACCCATCAAATCAGTCACGAGGACATTCAGGTTGTGAGGGTTGAACAGTGGCGGATCCAGGGGGCGGGGCGGACCCTCCCTAGCAAAAAAAACAGGTAAACACCCTTTGAAAAAAGAAGATGCCCCTCCTGGCGCCCAAGGGGTGGCAAAAAATCACCCTTTCCGTAGGGAAAAATTTTCGGGTGCCAAAAAAAATTGTGCTCACTACCCTGGCGCCCAAGGGGGTGGCGGTGGAAAAAATAACCCTTCCTGAGCGAAATTTTTTCGGGTGCCAAAAAAAAATTGTGCTCACTACCCCCCACACTGAGCGAAAAATCGACCGGCACGATTTTCAAATTTTCGCACGAAGTGGGCCCTTTAGGCCCCCTCCCTTGCCGCCGGCTGGATCCGCCCCTGGGTTAGAAGTCCCACGTGAGGCAAACTGAGCTGCTTTCAAGGCCTTCTCCGCTGCATGGTAACTCTTGAAGCACACCCATTCGTTAGCTTCTTTTTCAAGATCATTAGAGGATGCTGCCAGGTCTGTTTTAGCTTGTTTAAACCAAGTTGAGGCTTTTGGCATATCGGGTTCAGGTGTATCGTCAAATGAAGGAGGACAATGCCTTGATCATGCATTCCCAAAATATCCCTGATCTCTGTAGCCTCTGAAGCTCCTTTGGTAAGATTATACCCTCCTAATTCCTTCCTGCCTTGCCCAGTTTCTCATAAATTCGCCAAAGTCATCGTCAAAGAAATCGCCACCACCTCTTGACCATTTGAAGATCCCTGACTCTCCCCAGCCTGCCCAGTGCGTCTTCTTCCCGCTTTTAGGCGTTCAATTTCATTTTGCAAATGCTCGAAGCATTTCATAGCAAGGTTTTTTCTTTCTGCAGGATGTTTGTCTGGATGCCATCTCAAGCACATTCGTCTGACTGCTTTCTTTCGTTCGTCTTCATCAAGTTCCCATATTTCTTCCAGTTGATCAGTAACCTGTTGTTTTACTTCTTCAATGTTTTCGGGATAAGGCTGTGGTTTACGTGGAACCTCTGCCGTCATACTTAGGTCTCCGTAGTGCAGATCTAGCTGACCCCAAGCAGCTTGATAGTCCTGCCCTATTCCTCTGATGTGTTGAAGTGGCTTCCCTTTCAAGCAAGACCTCAGGATCATCAATGGCAATGCATCCCTCCCACTGTAATGAGGAAGTGTAACACGTTGAAAGTTAGCCTTGAATACATTGTACTCTCTTATGTCCCCTGAAAATGTTGGTAACTTGGGCCTCTCCATGTTGAAGCGAGCAGGCCGGTTCGACTCTGCGTGGACATCAGTTCTCTTGGAGCTCTCCTCTTCTCTCTCTGTTGGTTGTTGCAGCTCTTGCGACGAAGACATCTGAGAACGGTAATCCTTCTCTGATTTGGAGCATGAGGAAGGATTTCTGACACTCTTCAATCCATAGCTCCTCCTTTGTAAATTCTTCATCGTCCTCTATCATCTCTGTATATGCCTCGTGTCTAGATAGGAGGTCTACGTAGGCCTGGTTGCATTGTTGGAAAGCATCCTTCACCTCTACCACTGGCCGCTGTTCCTCCATCAGGAAATCCAGCGCATTTCCCAACCTGGTGAACTTGGCTTTCACCCTCTTCTCTTCAACCTTAGGCTGGCCATGTTGTCAGTTGACATGTCTTCACTTATCGGTGTCCCGGCTGTAAGAAGTTGAATTGTTGGTATGCTCTAAAAAAGAAGACCGGCTAGTTTCCGCTACGTTGTATAAGACCCAACAATTACGCCAGTTGAGTATTTGTATTCAACCTGAAAGTAGAATAAAAATAAAACATCCTCAGTATACCTGTCAATAACACATATGAACTGCACTAAATCTGTGTGCATTTACTCTAGCATGTATAGATTGCAATCATGTAGAAGTCTTGACTCTTTATCCAAAAAAAAAACTCTCTAAAAGGCATTAACCTTGCATTTGACAACTTCATATTAAATGATCCTAGGGGTAATTTATTTTATTTTACAATTCTATATTCTTGGTATATATGAATGATCAATTTAGGAACAATCCTCTCGTTCATTGTGAAAGAGAGGAAGAGAGAAGAGAAATGTAAGGTGGTGTCTAAATTTTATTTATTCTATTAAATCACTAATTTTGTCAAATCATTTGTTACTTTAGTTAGCACGGATCACTCATTCGGAGCATGCTAGACGTATACCCTTATGTTATAATGGAAGAGTCTGTGGGATCCCCTAGTATGTTTTTATACCCACCACAGTCACACTGACGAGGCCGACATCAGACATGTCAGACCGATAACAGACCAAACAAACAATTACAATACCCCCGAATAATGGACAATGTGTTATCGGTTATCGGTGTTACAGTTGGTCTTTAGAGGTATTGCGAAACTTCCGTAACCTCGAATGGCGTAAAAACGAAATCATTGCGCAAGAACAAAGTTGGAATCTATAGCCTAGACGCTTCGTCATATCCAGGGCATGTATTACTAAACCTCAACAATATTTCCGGCATTTAATCGTGGTTAAAGGTATGCTACTGCCAAAATGATACACTACACGATGCAATATGATTTGAGCACACATATACAATTTACAATTGAAGAACTAATTTCGATACGACTATTATAAAGACTTCAACTTTAAATATAATTGAAAGGGGCTAAATGAAGTGTCATCAGGGGGGTAGAGCACAACATTTTATCTTCTTTTTGCCCTCGGAAATGTGAAAATCGCGCCGACCGTTATTTTTGCTCAGTGGGGTGAGCACTAAGTAAATAAAATAAAAATCCAAATGGGGCAAATGGAAAGTGAGGGGGGGGGTAGTGTGCACTAAGATTCTTTTGCCACCCAAAACACCCCCTTAGATACGCCCTTGCATAGCGCATTATGCCAATATATTAATGCTCAAACCGTCTCAACGCAGTTGGTCCTATCGTCCAAATTTAAATCAAAACTGAAAATGCATTGAAAAGTTTAGTTTTATTTAACGAGGATTTAAATCTCATCTCCTTGGTAATTTATACAAAATCGTTGTTCCTGGTGGTCCCCCTTCTTTTCTGACAAAACATGGGGAAAATTATGAT